>MU574732.1:2684778-2727278 GCA_024362625.1 Silurus asotus | reverse complement strand
GAAAACCAAACGATGACCCAATGCTCAGGCTCTGGATTGAGAAGATTCTCAGAATGAAAGAACTGAGGGATGTTTTTTTGTTGTTGTTTCCAGGATCGAATTTGTGTTCCTATGAGATGAATCCAGACGCATATCCAGACGATCCGAACAGAGCCACCAAATGCCCCAAGCTCCCGGTTCCCCCCAGGCAAGAACATAACATCATCTTCATCCAGGCTGATATCACGCTTCAGTATCTGTAGATGCTTCACATTTTAGATGTTTGTACACCAGGATGAAGATCCTTGACTTACAGCATTAACATCTCCATTTATCTTCTTCGGTTCCTCCTGTAGTCAGTCTATTCCGATCTTCCACCGCTGCACCCCGGCTGATATCTCCTGCTTCTCCAAGTTCGCCGAGGCCGTCGTCACGTTCGTCAGCGACAACAGCGTTCTGCACAGGGTCATCGCTGGGGTCATGACCTCCAAGGAGATCATCATGGGGCTGTGTTTACTGTCTCTGGGTAACCTCTCCATGTTCTCTTGGTTGCATCAGTCTGTGATGATGATGATGATGATGATGATGATGTTGATGATCTTGTATCCCTGTTTCTTCTGCTTTTGGGTGCAGTTCTGAGCATCATTCTGATGGCAGTGATCCGCTACATCTCAGTGGTCCTGGTGTGGCTCCTCACCGCCGTTGTGGTCCTCGGATCCTTAGGTTGGTTTTTTTTCGTTGGATATTTACTGAAACGCCACCAGAAAGCGTGAGAACGTCCTCAAACGCTGACGTGTAGAAGATCAGATGTATATAAACACAGGTGTTTCTTCTCTCAGGTGGAACTGGAGTTCTCTGGTGGCTTTACGTGGACCACCGGAACTCGGTCAACGCCACTATGCCTGCTAACGAGCTAGCCGTGGCTGTGGACAACCAGAAAGCTCTGCTGGTCTACGCCGTAGCAGCTACGATCTTCACGGTACTGAACTCCTCCTCCCTTTATTCCGCGACTCGTCGGAGAACTTTGCAGAAGGCCGGATTCGTTTTTCCATCTGTTTTTTTTGCGTTTGATTGAAATAGAACCGAATCAGGTTTGAACTTTAGCGGGGTTTCTCCGGCAGGCGGTTCTGCTCCTGCTGCTGTTCTTCATGAGGAAACGCGTCGCCTTGACCATCGCTCTGTTCCGCGTGGCCAGTAAAGTGTTCGGATCTCTTCCTCTGCTGGTTCTGCAGCCGTTTTGGACCTTCCTCACGCTCATGCTCTTCTGGGTGTACTGGATCACCGTGCTGCTGCTTCTTGGTACCGCAGGTCTGTTTGATGTTTGGATCTGTATGTCTCGTGTAAACCTGTAGGGGGCACCAGAGTGCACCTGATCCAATTGTATGTAAATGTAAGGGGGGAAAAACCACACACACAATACATGTGTTGTATTTGCAGAGATTTTCCCCAAAATCCACCCATGTCCTGCAAGACGTCCGCCAGGGTTGTTCCTCTCTGAGATGTTTGATCAGAAAATGTTCCTGCATGAGAAATGACCAGTTTTGCTAACCGGCATCCTTCATGGAAATCTCCAGCGGCTGACACACGCGATGTGTGTCTCTGTTTCCGCAGGAAGTCCAGTGAAGAACAATCAGACGGAGCTGGTGGAGTTCAAGATGGACGGCCCGTTACAGTACATGGTGTGGTACCACGCCGTGGGTCTCATCTGGATCAGCGAGTTCATCCTGGCCTGCCAACAGATGACGATCGCAGGCGCGGTCGTAACGTACTACTTCACCAGGTAAGAGGTTGAAGGTCGGACCTGTATGTTTTTTATTTTTTTAATCCGTTACATTCAGGTGTTTGTCTCCCCCCCCTGTGTGACAGAGACAAGTCTCAGCTTCCCCTGACCCCCGTCCTGTCTTCAGCCATGCGTCTGATGCGCTATCATCTGGGCACGGTGGCGAAAGGAGCGTTCATCATCACGCTGGTGGAGATCCCACGCCTCGTCCTCACCTACATCCACAGCCAGCTGAAAGGCAGCGTGAGTTTCCCCGTCTCCGTTCGATCCTGCGTTACCGCGCGCCTTCGTACTGATCTTCTGATTTCCTGCAGGAGAACGCCTGCGCTCGCTGCATGATCAAAGCGTGTGTGTGCTGCCTGTGGTGTCTCGAGAAGTGCCTCAGTTACCTGAACCAGGTACACACACACACACACACAATAAATCCCTGTATAAATGTGATCACGAGGGAAGAACCGTCAGAGGAACCGAACTCAGTGTATCGTTTTTAAATGTTCTACACATACTGTCTGGCCAAAAGTATCAGGACACCTGACTTTTCCCCAACCATGTGTTTGTCCTTCACCAAACTATTACACAAAGTTGTACACACACATCATTCATTCAGCCAGCTCCATGAAGATACCACGTGCAAGGTCTCCTCCTAATGGAGCTTCTTATAAGAGTAGACGGAGATGACGTTCAAAAAGTTAGAATTGTGGATGGTTTACGAGTGCTCTCTTCTCTGAAGAACGCCTACGTGGCTACGGCCATCAACAGCACCGGCTTCTGCACGTCCGCCCGAGATGCCTTCATCATCCTGGCTGAGAACGTGCTGCGCGTCGCCACCATCAACTCCGTCGGAGACTTCGTCCTGTTCCTGGGAAAGGTGCGTGAGGAGCGTCGGGTTCTCTGGACAACATCTGGAAGTTGATGCGCGGTGTAACGTTTCCGGGATGTGATTTTCAGGTCCTGATCGTGTCCTGCACGGCGTTCGCGGGCGTGTTGGCGCTGAATTACCAGCGCGAGTACACGGTGTGGGTTCTGCCGCTCATCATCGTGTGCGTGTTCGCCTTCCTGGTGGCGCACTGCTTCCTGTCGGTGTTCGAGATGGTGGTGGACGTTCTGTTCCTCTGCTTCGCCATCGACACCAAGTACAACGACGGAAGCCCCGGCCGAGAGTACTACATGGACAAAGCTCTCATGGTAAGAACGTCCACAGTCCTGGTACAAAGTGCTGACGCTGGAGATTCCTTCCATAGATGTATGTATCATGGATCTGCATCTCCATAACGTCTCCATTTGTCTTAAAAACATGGATCACAAATCATCAGACGTATAAAACACAGACGTCCTTATCCTGTTCCGGTGCGGCTCTACCTCTGCCATGTGGATCTCTATTCTACGCGACTCTCGAGCATATTTTATCTGTTTCCCGCAGGAGTTTGTGGAGAGCAGCAGGAAGGCCGAGGCTGAGGGACGGAAAGCAGAAGGAGGAGACAGCAAGGAAATGAAACCCATGGTACACCCGTTCTCTCGTTCTTCAGTTTGTTTGGGTTTTTATCCGAGCGCATGATATTGAAGTGTTTTTTTTTGTGTATTTTAGACCACAGGAGAAACATCAGCCTGAACCGTCTCCTCCTCATCTTCATCATCATCATCATCCTCCTCAGGACGTCCTGATCTACAGCATCGCGTACGAGCTGAATTTTAGTCAGCGCTAAGAATTTGTACGTTTTTAGTCATTTTGTACTTTTTTTTTTACCTCACTTTTATAAATAAACGTCACACTACTCGTAGAATAGATGTTTTCCTGTAGCCGTGTGTGTGTGTGTGTGTGTGTGTGTGTGTGTGTGTGTGTGGGTGGGGGGGTTTATTGATCAATAAAAACGCACGACTCTCTGTGCAACTCTGTCGCTTTTATTTCGACCGAATTCATTCCAAAATCGTGACCGCGCTCGGAATTCCGATCCGGAATCCTCGAAAGCTCCGATCCGGAATTCTCGTCCCCGGCTCTCAGGACAGCAGGTGAGTCCGGATGTGTTCCTTCAGCTTGGGCATGGTGGTTTGCTCTTCGCGGCAGACGTGGCATCTCAGCGGGAGCTTCAGGAGCTCGCCGGCTCCGTCCTTCACGCTCACGCGGCCGTCTCTCTCCAGCATTGCGATGACATCTGGAAAACGCAAACATCTGGAGTTAATCAGGAGACAAACGGGATGGAAGCGACGTAAAAAACTTGGATTTAAAAAGAAGCAAATCTTCTTGAACCTTGGTTTAATTTTTAATTTTTTTTTACTATTAAAGCATCACACACACACACACACACACATACACACTGATGTTCCTCATTCGGTTCCTCACCCTGAGAGTTAATGAAGTAATCCGTGGTGAAGGAGTTCCAGTGTTTCTTATTCTTCAGACATGGAGAATCAAAGTCCTGGCTGATGACGTGAAGGTGAACGTGGCTGAGAGAGAGAGAAAAAAAAAGAGAACAACTGTAAGATCTGCTGTGAAGAACACTGGTGAGATAAAGGAACGTGGTGGACCTCATGCTCGGGATGGCGTGGTAACCCAGACGGAATTGGAGCCTGTTTGGACTCTGCTGCTGCACCATGCGATCTCCGACCTGCTCCATGTGTCTCAGCAGCTCCACGTGCTCGGACCTCAGAGCCTTCAGGCTGGAGATGGAGTCCCACGGCAGGACCAGCCAGTGGTACCGCGCCTTCGGGTACTTGTCCTTAATCACCACCACCTTCTCGTCTTTGTACACCTGAGGAACACAAAACGGGGAGAGGTGCGTGAGGAGGAACGTTCTGCTTTTGGGAGATGATCCGTGATAAATCTACTAAACTGGACCCACCTGCATGCTGGGGTCCTGCATGGAGACTCGGAGACCTTGACTCCAGTGACCTGTGGCTTCCTGTGGAGAACAAACCCATCATGATTTATCACACACTCACAATCTCACACTAAACCGAGCATGCAGACCTTTCCAGGTGGGTTCTCCGGCTGGAAGGAACAGGAAGCTCCTGAAGTCCTGGAGCTCTTTGCCTTCTCCTCGGTTTTCTCTTCCTCTGCGTCTCTCTGGTGTGGTCTCTTCATCGGTCTGCTTTTCTCCTCAGGAGCCGAAGAGCCAGATGTTGATTCGTCTCTGAACTGCAGCGTGTACGGGTAAAGCCTGTTGAGCAGGTAGAGCTTCTGGCCGGGTTTGAAGGTCACCTGGTTGCAGAGGTGAAGGAAACGGTGTGACCTGTACAACAGTCTCAGTTACTGATTGGAACGTGTGATCAGGTCATGTGATCAGGTCAGAAGCTGCTTTTACCTGGTTGCCTTTGCCCACGACCACATCATCCAGGCTTGATGGATTGCTGCCTAACTGTAGGAGACGTGCTGATGAGATCCACCGATAGAAACATTTCATTTCCGACAAATAAAAATTTCCTGATCTCACCTGCTTCACGCTGACGAACCCTCGCTTACAATCTGCTCTCAGTTCCACTGTGAACGTTCAGAAGCGGATTAAAATCCCACCACCACCACCAGGAGATTCCACACTAGACCCCCTTTGTAAAACACCTCCTTACCTTGTTGTCTGGAGCATTTCTGGTCTTTGATCTTAGTTTCTGGACTTCGCCCCAGTGTGTGTGTGTGATGATGAAGGAGCTGGATGGGATGATGGATCTCCTCCTCACTCACCAACCAACAAGTCAACATTTCCTCCTGGAAAACACACACCACCACAAAACATCACATCACACAACCTCTTCCTGCACAGCCCTCGGTTTTCTTCCAGGAGTGTCGGAGCGGCGCTGCGTTTCTCCTACGTCTCAATCTGATCTCAAACACGTCACGTGATGATGTTCCTCAAACTCTTTCAATGACTTCTTCAGAACAGAAAATTTAGAAAAATAACCTAAACACAGACACAAATATTCCCCTGATGTACCCCTATCCTACCACCAGTCTACCCCTAATCTACCCGTCCTACCCCCAATCTACTCCTCTCCTACCCCCGATCTACCCCAGTCCTACCCCCAATCTACCCCTGATCTACCCCTGTCCTACCCCAGTTAATACCCCACACTGTGGAGCTCCTCGTCTTTACCTCTTCCCCAGTGCAGGACTTACAGTAGGATGAAGATGATGAAGATGAAACATTACCTGTGTTCAGTTCCTCAGAGACACTTATACATCACACTGTTCCTACAGAAACCCGGAGAAACTCGTACATCAATCGAATCAACGACACACTTCCTCCTGTCCTCCTCCTGTCCTCCTCCTGTCCTCAGTCCAGTCTCAGTGTAACTGGATTTAAAGCTGGACACTAAGCAGCGCTGTGAACCTCAGTCTCCTGCTCAGTGATCACCTGCTCCTTCCTCCAAGCTCACTAACTCCACTAACAACCCCACACTCACTATATAGTGAACTGAGAGAGAGAAAGGGAGAAGAGAGATAGAGAGAGAGAAAGGGAGAAGAGAGGAGACAATCAGATTGCATTTGGAACGGAATCAATGCATAACAATAGCGTATTTGTGAGTCACTTCCGGTCTGGTTCAGGAAACAGATTTTCAAAATAAAAGTAAAATGAGAGTTTCTGTGTGATAATCCTGATAAACAAATTTTTTACAGATGTGTGCAACTGGGCAGAAGTGCATCACAGTCATTAATCAATTACACACACACATATATATATATATATATATATAAAAAAACACACACACACACACACACACACACACACACACACATATATATATATATATATAAATGACGCCCCTAAGGGGAGAAGCCGAAATAAGAAGAAGGGAATAAGATGATAAATAAATAAATAAATAAATAAATAAACTTTAATGGATGAGTTATTAAATCACAAAGTAAAATATTTGTTTAAATCCCTCTGGATAAGAGATAATTATAAATAAATGTTCATGAGTTGAAAACATATTTTCTTGTGTCCTGCAGCTGTAGTGTGTAGTAGCGCCGCCAGAGGGCAGGAGTTTCAAACAGATAGTGATGTGTGTGTGTGTGTGTGTGTGTGTGTGTGTGTGTGTGTGTGTGTGTGTGTGTGTGTGGTGTTCACTACTGTACTGCAGAGCTTCTAGCAGACTTCAGCTTCACCTTTTTACCCCCTGTTCTCCAGTCCACCATATTCACACAGTATACACCTTTTTACCCCCTGTTCCCCAAAATGAACAATTAATTAAATGTAATAAAAAAATGTTGATTTCTAATCAGATTTATTTGTGAAGTAAAAATTTTAATTTTAGATTATCAGAGAAACTTTTACTATTTATTTGTATTTTTTTTTGCTGTTATTTCAAAAAACACATTAATTAAAAGCAAAAGGGAAATTTCTCAATAAACTCCAGGCTGATGATATTGAAAAGGATTTGATGATAGCAGCATTTCAGACATTCCTGTTCAGTACAGTGTCAGCGACTGACAGACACACGGGTTTTTCAGCTCGAGCGACGTTACAATGACAGTAATAACAAAACTGTCAATCTGTCATGCCGTCATTAAAATAAATTTACGATTGAAAGTAAAAAAGTCCGTAAAAAATGTATAACGTCGTCAAATAACTGATAACAGAAAAATCTAGTTTTTGTACTTTATTACTTTCACCTCTGCAGCTGTTGGAGATTCATCAACAGCTGGAACCAAATTCTTTGGCACATAAACCCGATTCTGATTCTGATCATTTCAGGTCTTTGCACATAAACTGAGGTGATTAATTAAAAAAATCTTGTGACAAAAATGATAATAGGAACATTAAAGTTATAATAAATCAGTACTTTGGACACTTAAGTTCATTTGAAGGCAAATTCTTCTGTACTTTTACTCAAGTTTTATATTTGCTGGAGTTTTTTACCTGCTGAATTTTTTTTCTGTGCACTCGCAAGTTTTTTTATTGTTCCGGAGATTGAAAGCACAAACCTGCAGCATGACAGATTGACAGTTTTGTTTGTACTTTAATAAACAGTCACTGACACTGTAATGAAAAGGAATGTCTGAAATGCTACTATCATCAAATCTATTTCAGTAATCTCTGGAATCGACTGAGAATTTATTTCCCCTTTAGGTTTTAGTTAATGTGTTCTTGAGATACACACAGAACGTAATCCACATCTAAACATCTGATTAACTTAAAATAACAGCAAAAAAAATACTCAAGGTTTCACTGATAATCTATAATTCAAACGAATAAATCGGATTAGAAACAAAAAAAGGTATTACGTTTAAGACATTTTTTAATTTGGGGTAGAAAGCTGTATCGGGTCACTCTTAGTGTCGGTCTCAAGCCTGGATAGATGTCGAGGGTTGTGTTATGAAGGACGTCCAGCGTAAAACATCTGCCAAATCGAATATGCAGATCACGAATCAGACTTTCAAACCGGATTGGTCGAGGCCCGGGTTACCAATGACCACCACAGGTATCGCTGTTCAACAGGGTACCAGTGGAAATTGGGCTACTGTTGGCGGAAGGAGGAGAAGTAGAGGAGATAGATGTCTACAGTGACAGCAGGGAAAGGAGAAGTGGAGGAGAGTGGAGGTTCAGGTTGGTAATTTGAATGTTGGTACTATGACTGGTAAAGAGAGAGAGATAGTTGATATGATGGAGAGGGAAAGGTAGAGATGTTGTGTGTTCAGGAGACCAAGTGGAAAGGGAGTAAGATCAGGAACATTGGAGGTGTTTAAACTGTGCTGTTCTGTTTTTTTTTTTTTTTAAGCATCAGGAGATCTACAGCTCCTGAAGAACACAAACCTACTATACTACAACATCCTACAGGTTTAAGCATTGATGAAGTCACAGATGTGTAAATGTTTTATTATTGTGGATGATGGATTAAAAATGAATGCAGAAAGAAAAACTGGTTGATCAGTTACATGTCTGAGATCCGCCGAACGTTTCACCACAATCTCACACACTAAACCACTATTGCAAGACAACACTCAAACGTCATGGTAAAAATCCCACGTAACCGGAATACCCAGCGCATGCAAATTCATTTGATAATAAAGGTTTACTGAATCGCATCACGCTTCATTTATTATTTCGTAAATGTTATTCCTTCCCTCCATTAACAGCTGCTGTCGCTGCCAATCATGTTCAGTTCCGATTCGGTTTGATTCGTCCAGCAATTTTAAATGTCTAGCAATTTCTTTCCCAAAGCAGCTTTACAGAGATAAAGAGGTGATAAAATATACATTCCTACGTTAGTTCCTTATGAGTTCATCCCTAATGAGCGAGAAAGTGGCGACTGTGGTGAAGGAAAAACTCCCTTAAATGGCAGGAGGAAGAAACCTTGAGAAGAACCGGACTCAGAAGGGAACCTTGTCCTCATCCTCAACATCCATTCATTACAGTTCCATCATCTGAATCGGGCAGATCTGAAGGGGACAGGAAATAAAGACGGAGGGCGGTAAAGACGGAGGTGATTGTTGAGTGCTCTCTCACTTGACCTTCTCTTCTACTAGTAGAGAATCAAACTGTACAATTGCAGTTTAGACCAATTACCATGAGACCAATCCATAGGTCAAGGCACCTCACCAGAGTTAATGTTTAGAAGGTTGAGGGTTCAAGCCCCAAGTGTTTAATCTGCTCTAATCATCTGTGCTCCAGAAGTGAATGTCACGGCTGACCCTGTGCTCGGACCCCAACTTTCTACCAAAAAAAAACCTCTCCTGTACAACCTCTTAATCACTACTACTAAAAAAAAAATGACATTCTATATCTGTTGGTTCTTCATCATTGAACATTTAAAGGCTCTGGCATGAAGTTGGTGTGGGATCTACAGTATAATGATGTGAGATGTTGAGCTAATTTATGAGTTGCTCAACAACTCCAACTGGACTGTATAAGACTGTAGAAAGGACATCATTCATAATCCCACACTGCTCATGTTAGTTCTCACTCTCTGCTGTTGTGTTTATGGTTTTTAATCACACTCTTGATATCACCCAGGTGAAGATGAGTTCCCTTTTAAGTCTCTAGGTTTCTTCCTCATAACATCGATGAGTACCATCCTTACCACAGTCGCCATTGGCTCAATCATCAGGATAAATACACAAACTTCACTTATATTTCCTTTTTTCTTTTGTTCTATAATTGTTACATTCTGAAAATCTCCTTTGAGACAATGTCCACTTTAGAAATAAATGAGAAGTTACTGAATATTCAGCATATAAAATCTTTTCCAACAATTTCAATAATTCTGGATCAATTATTCTGGAATACTTCCGGAAAAGTTCATTGCGTTTTCATCCGTCCAATAAATCATATTCCAGCACTGTTCAGTTTTCTAGCAGTCTAATCTGCCTTTCTGTTCTACCAGAGTTCACCATTTCTATAAAGGTTGCCCATAATTCGAGAGCATTATCTGTTCTATGTAAACAATACAAGAGTGTTTTCACTTGTAGGATGTAGATTATAATTCTCCAATAATTTGTCTTTCGAAGTTCATCAACTTGCAAAACTCTGATATTAAATTCTTTATTCTGTGCAGTGATGAATCACAGCGCTGTCCCAGTTCATGGTGCTGAAACGTATTGGATGGAGGCCTGTTTTCTGTGTTTGTGTTTGCAATCCAGTCTCAAATGAAAAGAGTTTCATAAACAGATTAAGTTTCAGATTAAGGTGCATTCGGTGCACGATACAGAGGTGCCTGGTTTCTTCCAGATACAAATTTTAGAATTGAGGTTGAACAGTTCAATCATTTCCACACAAGTATGAGTCTCCTTCAGGTGCCTGTTGGCAAACTCCAAGTGGTCTTCCATGGGTTGCACAGAAGAGAGGCTTCTGTCTAGCCACTCTGCCATAAAGCTCAGATCGCTGTGATGATCGTCCTTCTGGATCTTTGTGCTTTTCCACACATACATCTTACAGTCAGAGTGACCATCAGGTTTGCTTAGTTTGGTTGGGCAAAAGCTCTTGTCTTGCAGAGTCCTAGTTGTGTCACACTTCTTCAATTTAAGAATTATGGCAGCTACTGTGCTCATGGAAATCTTCAGTAGAGCAGAATGTTTTATAGCCTTCTCCAGATCTGTTCCTTCAACAATTCAACAATGTTTCTGAGCTCTGCAGGCATTTGCGTTGATCTCACGCCTTGGTTTTTGCTCTGATTTGCATTGACAGCTGTGGGACCTTCGATAGAGTGGTGTGTCTTTACAAATCGTGTCCAATCAATAAGCTTTTCCACAGATAGATTGTAGAAACATCTCAGGAGCGATCAAGAAAGAAAGCACCCATTCTTATTCTTGTCCAATCGTTTCCTAGAATCATAAAATTCTGCTTTCATGCTCAGGGGGGATTTTTGGTGAAATCAAAAGATGAAGAAAAAGAAGAAAAAGAAAAGGAGGTGTGAGTGAGTAGCATAAATAGAAAAGTGTCAAAATGTAAGTAGTAGTTTGCGGCCGTTCCCGATCTCACAAATATGCTGGGTGTGTCTTTTCTTTGTTTTTACCCCCCCGGCTCATCATCTGTACTCTACACAATCTCAGTGTTGTGTCTGAAATCTAGGATCTGGCTGTGTGTTTTTGCTGTAAATGTTTAGAGCTGTAAATATTCATATCCCTGTATTGTAATTAGAACTCGAAGAGAACAATCACCAGACCAAGAGTGATAGTTTTGGAGGTGCCCATGATCCAAACACTGCCGTTTCCAGAAACAGTGGAAAGCAGTAACGACTAGAGTAGAACTGTCGGGAAAAAAAAGGCAGCTTCAGTCATCGGCTGGGTGTGTGAATTAGGTCTCTGATATTTTCCACTTCTCAGCAATGTTGCTCATAACTTGTCTCAGTTAGAGATGTATGCGGAACCTGGAACGAGCCCAAGATATTTTCTATTAATTAAGCATATAAAAGCACAATCCACTTACATTCCATTTCGAGAATGTTTTTCTTCTTTGCCACACAATTGTCATCTTCAATCTTTATATTCTCTGCATGAAACTATGACGCTAGAAACATCCTGCTTCAGCAAATATTACTTTGTCTTGAAACACTTGAAATCTCAGCCAACTTTATGTTCCTGCTCGTACACTGCATGTTCACCCCAGTGTGAACTAAAGCTCTGTGCATGCATAATGTGTACATATATTAATTCCCTTTTATAGGAGATATTGATGTATATTGATTTTAACACTAATCACGTCACCCAGATTAATCTGGGTTCCTCTTAAGGTTTCTTCCTCCTTTTACCATCTGAGAGAGTTTTTCCTTCATCACAGTCGCCACTGGTTCATTCATTAGGGCTTAAATTACAAGGAGTCATTTTTAACTCAAAAATGTGTGTGTAATTATTTTGACATTTTTTAATAATTATCATTTGTGTGTCAGGTGAATTTAATTTCTTACAGTTCACAGCTTTATTTGATCTGTATATATATATATATATATATAGTGTGTGCGTTTAAATTTTTTTTTTACATTTTAAAAATGTATTTATTTATTTAGTTTTTATTTAAATTTAATTTAATTTAATTTAATTTAATAACATTTTATCTAATATAATTTCATAACATTTTATTTAATAAAATTTGATTTTATTTAATAAAATGTGATAACATTTTATTGTATTACATTTTTTTCAGTACAATTTAATTTCATTGAATTTAATTTTACGTAATTAAATGTATGCACTGCTGTAATTGGGTGTTCAGTGCTACATCGGCCTCTCAATCTCATTTACATGACCAGCTGAGAGATTTGAATGAGATTTCTAATCGTGATCATAAGTCCAACATCTCACCTGCTGAGCATCCACTTCCCCTGATTTTGCCACAGAGCAAGAGTTATAGAAAGTTTATGAAGCTTATTAACTTACAAAATTATTAAAACTCCTGGGAAGACGTCAAAATCTGTAAGAACAAGGAGAAAGGACTGACAGATGTCTGCTGACAAATAAAAACGTGTACATGTTTTCAGAAATCTCTCCATATTATTCTTGCACCTTCTGCAACAGGTCTCTCTAGTAAGAATGAAGAGGACATGGCTGGGACATGGACCTCCACTTGATATGATCCTGTCGTGAAATAAACCTGCTCCAGAGCACATTCCAGCAAAGTTCCAACACCTCCAGGAGGAACATTAAGGACTCCTTATTGGAATTGGATTTGCAGAAACGTGAATCGTTTTACTTTTGTTTATTGTCAAAATCATGTAAACACAAATTCATACACATGTTAACAGCACCAACCAGCCTGACCAGGAACTATTTATTTTTGCTTTATCTTGCTGTTATGATAAAGAAAAGCAGGAAAAACTGGCAGGAAAAAAATGGTGTGTAGAAATGCTGTTTTACAAGCTGTCATGGGACAAACAAGCATCCAGGCTGTGATTGGCCCTCGGGCACTTTTGACATCATGGGCTTGGTATAATAAATGGTACTGTTACTCAGTTTGAATATTCCATTCATCTGCTGAATTGAGAACATCAAACATCTGCTACCTAAACACACAGGTGAGGAATCAATTTTTTTTCTTTTTCAGGCGTAAAGAAATTCATTTTCACAAATATTATACGTACGAATATAACAGTCGCATGCCTGCATATATGATTTGATTATTATATCAAAGAACGTGTTTAATACGAAAAAGTGTTAAAATATATAAAGTATATATTTAAGCATTTATTTCCTAAGCAAAATTGTTTAATTCATTTAATTATATTTTACATTTAAAAGCTTAAGATAATAAAGTAAATAAATGCAATTTGTCATTGTAACTTTTTTTCCTTACGAATAAATTATAATTGAATATATGCATAAAATATTTAATTAATTGATTGATTTTCCTTGTTTGGGTCTGGGTCTCGTCTGGTAGCTGAAACCTTCCTTATCGATTCAGAAAGTATTCGGACCCTTCGATATTTTCAAAGTTGTTACGTTGCTGATACTATGGATTTTTGTCTCATTAATTAGTTCCTCGTACTGAAAAAGTGAATGTATACACAACCACATTAGCTGAAATATGATAATAATTAAATACAAATATATATTTATTTTAGGTTCTAAACGGCACAATGGACTGGAGGACTGTTTTGGCTGTTTTGTGTCTGATTGGTAAATGTTCTCTTTTTCTATTGTTGTGAATTTTATATCGGTTTACGATAACCTTCACGCTAATATGTTATTTTTTTATATCACACACTGCACTGCAATAACTGTAGATGTTTTAATAGTGTTGGTACTTTATTTCCTGTTTTTCTACATAATCAGAAATTAGAAGGTACCTGTCAACACTACAGGTACAATATATGCTTTCTGTAATTATTCGTGACGCAATAGCACTTAGCAGCAATTGCGGATTCAACATACGTGATAAACCGGTTGCTCTTTTTTTCTCACGTTTATCTTTATTAGTAAGCCATATCACAAAACTCATTGAGAAACTCCTCAAGAAAATAACGGCCAACATCGACGTATGACAAATGACCAAAGTGCCATTTTCCTCAGGAAGTCTCAAATTCTTGATGACTTGAAGCCTTTCTGTAAATGTATACATCTGTGTCATGTAGATAAAGACCATTTCAGCTGAGATTTATAAAGCCGTGTTTTTTCGTTTAATTATTATAAAACACTTTTTAATTTTGATTCCACCTTCTACAGTGGGACCGATTTCAGCCCAAACCACAACTGCATCCAGCAACTCACCTGCCTCGACTTCAGACCAAACCACAACTGCATCCAGCAGCTCACCTGCCACGACTTCAGCCCAAACCACAACTGCATCCAGCAGCTCACCTGCCTCGACTTCAGCCCAAACCACAACTGCATCCAGCAGCTCACCTGCCACGACTTCAGCTCAAACCACAACTGCATCCAGCAACTCACCTGCCACGACTTCAGCCCAAACCACAACTGCATCCAGCAGCTCACCTGCCTCGACTTCAGCCCAAACCACAACTGCAACCACAACAGTGTCCGGCACTACAACTTCTTTAGCTACAACCGCTGTACCAATAGCTAATGTTTTCACCTTGAACTTTAGCATCACTGAAATCTTTGATTCAGCACTAGCAGATGTAAACTCTGCACAGTTTAAGGAAAAAGCTGCACAAATCACCAGTAAGGTATGTTTCAGAGCTAATGCTAATTTCAGAGTTACAATTTCTTCAATTTTTCTACACATGAGGCATTTCGCCACCTGAACACTTTATCGGCATATAAGACAAGCCTTCAAATCCACCGGATTCTAAACATGCAAGATTGTGACATTTAGAATCCCATTTTGTGTTTGTTTGGAAATCTGGTGTAACAAAACAGTTTATCAGTGTGTTTAACATTTTTTTATCAGGTGATTACATTTTCTTTTCTATTTTTAGGTTGAACCATTATACAAACATAAGTTTCCAAAATTCATCGGCATGAAAATTGTCAAATTCAGGTAAGAAGAAAGATTTGGTTCTGAAGATTTCAAATGAAATGTTGATCTGTATTTCAATATATTTTTGTGCGTTTAGGAATGGTTCAATTCTGACAGACAGCGAGTTGAATTTCGGTTCTGATGGAACGGTCCTTACTGCAGATAACGTGAAAAGCACTTTTGTTTCTGGACTTAGCACTTTGAATTTCACAGTTGATCCAAACTCCATCAGTGTTGCCCAAAAAGTTGGTCAGTATGAACTTGTCTTTACGGGGTTACCAAAATTATAATATAGCAGACAACCCCCTGACTTCAGCCCCCAAACACAGCTGTACCCAGCAAAACAACCCCCTGACTTCAGCCCCCAAACACAGCTGTACCTGGCAAAATAACCCTCTGACTTCAGCCGCAAACACAGCTCTACCCAGCAAAACAACCCCCTGACTTCAGCCCCCAAACACAGCTGTACCTGGCAAAACAACCCCCTGACCCTGGCAAAATAGCCCCTGGCCTTCAGCCGCAAACACAGCTGTACCCAGCAAAACAACCCCCTGACTTCAGCCCCCAAACACAGCTGTACCTGGCAAAACAACCCCCTGACTTCAGCCCCCAAACACAGCTGTACCCAGCAAAAAAAAAACATGACTTCAGCCACAAACACAGCTATACCCGGCAAAACAATCCCCTGACTTCAGCCCCCAAACACAGCTGTACCTGGCAAAACAACCCCCTGACGTCAGCCCCCAAACACAGCTGTACCTGGCAAAACAACCCCCTGAATTCAGCACCCAAACACAGCTGTACCCAGCAAAACAACCCCCTGACTTCAGCACCCAAACACAGCTGTACCCAGCAAAACAACCCCCTGACTTCAGGCACAAACACAGCTGTACCCGGCAATATAACCCCCCTGACCTCAGTTCCAAACACAGCTGTATCCGGCAAAACAACCCCCTGACTTCAGCCCCCAAACACAGCTGTACCCGGCAAAACAACCCCCTGATTTCAGCACCCAAACACAGCTGTACCCAGCAAAACAACCCCTTGACTCAGCCCCAAACACAGCTGTACCCAGCAAAACAACCCCCTGACTTCAGCCCCAAACACAGCTGTACCCGGCAAAACAACCCCCTGACTTTAGCCCCCAAACACAGCTGTACCCAGCAAAACAACCCCCTGACTTCAGCCCCAAACACAGCTGTACCCGGTAAAACAACCCCCTGACTTCAGCACCCAAACACAGCTGTACCTGGCAAAACAACCCCCTTTTTTATGTGTATAAATTATACAGATAATTTTGAATTATGTGTATAATTTCATGTTGAATTGTATCTATGTTTCTATTTTGCAGGTAATTCTATGCCCCCGGCGATTACAGGCTCACTTTCCGTGATATGGATGTCGCTTCTATTCTCAGTAGTATTTCAGTTCTACCTGAAGACCTGATCTTATACGATATTTGAATAAAACTTTCTTTTTTTTCTGAATAAACACACAACACTTTTATTTTTACAATCAGTAAATGTGTAAAATATATGCCCTCCTGTAAACATTCTGTAAAGCTGAAACTGAGGATGTAATGAGGGGGATGACCTGAACATATCTTCGCATCAAAACAGCACTACGGATTCCTATCTTTCATTTATATGCCATTTTCATTTCTGTATTTTTTTTCCTGAAATGACTAACTGTAGGAAAAATAAATTTTGCACGGTGTTTGTGTCATTTTATTTGATTGTTACGTACAAATTGCTTACTTTCCTATTTATCGCGGAACAGCCTCGTGCTGATGAATCTCCTGGTCTGCTCCAGCACTTCGTTATGTTCACTATGTGCCATAACATGTATGAGGAGGTTGGAGATCAGAAGGTAGATTGGTTCTGTTGTGTGATAGTTCTGGACTCTGGATCTAGTGTTTAAAGTAGAAAGCCCAATTAAAGTTCCTTCTGATCTTTGCTAAATGTTCTACAGTATTGTGTAAATTATATACAGTATGGTAAAAATACATTGACATTTATGACAGACGCTTTTTTCCAGAATGAAGTACAAAAGTGCTTTGAGTCTCTATCAATTAATAAATCAACACCGGGTCACCAGATTCACGCCGTATCTCTGTAAAGGTGTCAAAGCGTTTAAGCTGGATCTTCATCTTCGGGAAGTCTGCAGGAACCAAATCTGGCGAGTGCAAGTGGCTGAACGGTTTCAACATTTTTGGGGGGGTTGAGTATGTCGAAGGTCTTCCTGATCTCTCGTAGTCTTCCAGCAATGTTTTTAGAAACTACTTCTTTCAGCATTGGCGTACGTCAAATGTTGCATCACATCAGACGTCTGTATGGCGAATTTTCCCAGTTTCACTCCAGGAAACTCAGCAGACGTGAAGCTGAAACGATCTGAAGTCAGTTTAATCCTAGTGGTGTTTTTTTGTTTTGCAGTGAAGCCTGTATCGTATAAGATTTCGGGCTTTTTTCAATTTTTCGTTTAGTTTATTCATTTCTTTGTTTTTCCCACCAGATGTCGCCACTGAGTCTCTCTCTACCCTTTACTAATCACGCATTATTCTCAGCTGGTATCAATCTTCCTCGGTCTACTTCCGTTCCTCTGCTAATCAGTGTGGCTGTTTGATTCTTGATTTGATGTGGTTTGACCTTTGTGTTTAGCCTTCATTTAAAGCTTTTTGCTTTGCTGTGCTTTTTCTAGAGAAGCAAGCTTTCAAAATTGTAGCCTGAAATTTAGATGTTTCAGGGTTTAATTTAGGATTTTTGGCTCTCAGATTCCTTGATATTTGGAGGTAAATCTGACTGTTTGTGAGAAGAACTTTAATTATCGAAGATCTGCCAGATTGTACTCCAAAATAGATATCAGAATGAACTCGCCCCGAAATGACAAATACCTTAGAGGCTAATGATGTAATGTGTGTAGAAAAAAAATGGATAAATAAGTTTTAGTATAAAGGCAGCAGGAAATCAACTACCATCTCTGAATAAAACTGTACATGACTGATTACCATTTAAACAATATTATCCCTCTGAGCATTTGGACCATCGTTAAGATCTTGCAATCGATGTGCATTAAAAGTAGTTTAAACGAGTTCCGAATTAAACTTTTCTACAGTAGATTATAAGTTTCTTCATCGTACTGTAGCCTGAATATCAGAACGTCCCTTGTGCCGAGTTCATTACACACTCCTACATGGTGGCAGTCAAAGATTAGCATCAGGTTCTCACAGTTTGAGGGCTGGGCATGGGAAAGGTCTGTGTTTTAGACCAGCGGTCCCCAATCTTTTTTGTGCCATGGACCAGTTTAATGTCAGACAATATTTTCACGGACTGGTCTTTAAGGTGTGGTGGAGAAATACAACAAAATAAAATGATACAACCATAAAAACTGGTATTTTCTGAATATAATAATAAAAGTGAATCCACTGTGGTGTGTTTTGTTCATTTTGCTCGTTTGGGGGTTTGAATGTATTATGTGTTAGCGGCCGGAGCCCCTTTAAGAAGGTAGCTGATGGTAGAGGAAATGATGCACCAGCGGATTGAAAAAGTCCCGCAATGACAAGAAACAGGTCTATGGGCTGAAAACGGTGCAGTGAGAAATATCGATGATGTCACCAAATAGATTGAAACTAAAGTAGAGCCTGGTTTGAAAATGTAGAATGTAGAAAGAGATAATTGTGTAAAAAAATTAATAAGTGAAAGTAAAAAGTGCGGTACTAATACCAGAAAAATCGTCCTGTCTCGGTCCTTAACTTGGTCTTTAACTGCATCATGTCTGGTCCATCCGGTGGGATTAGTTGAGTCTGGCGTATGCTGCAATGATCAAAATGCCGGATACTTTATGGTTACTTTATGGTGACAACACCACCGCAATATCCTGAACCGATCAAATGTCAGTGAGATAATGGACTGTAAATGCTTTAGTGCAGGTTCAGACACACCCTTTTTTTTGTTTTTCTTTTTTAGTGTGATTGCGAGAGATCAAAAATGGGCTCTTAGGTTATCTTGGTGTTCTTCTGATATCTGTTAATGAACACTGAACAGATGCTGTGGAAATTATAGATATCATTCAAGTGAGCAGAACTGGTTCCTGTGTGGATTTAATGGGAGAGTTTATATGAACAGCAAAGTCCTTCATTTTTGGTCGAAACTTTCAGAATCACTGACTTCCTCTTTAATATATTATTAATATTAATATTACATTTTTTCCCAATACTCCATTCTTCTCATTTCATAGCGTTTCTCTCACATGAGCCGCCGCTGCACCACAGAAATTAATTTTACATTTGAGTTTCTTACCAATCAGATTTCACTCATTGCTGTGAGCCCAAAATAAAATAAAAAATCCATGCTGCTTAAAGCTGTAAGACTGTGATTTGGTGACTCTGGAGCCCTCTGGCGGTCGTACGATAACGGCACCATTTTCGCGTCACAAAGATATTTACGTTTTCTTTCCTGTACAATTTGCAGGAAAACGCACAATTTGCCGTCATACTGCACAGAAGATAATGTACAAAAAATGCAGGAAACCCCTCGGTCATTTTATAAGGTGAATATTGATGCTTTTGTTAGAGATGATGTATGCGGGGGTGCAGCTGTGGCTACAGTGAAAGGAGAAGTGTTGAACTGTGTTTATTGGGTTCTTTGCTTTAGTAATGACATTTATTCTGTTTTACTGCACGTCTCTATAATATTGATTTTTATAAATATTGATAATATTTGATTTTTTTTTTTTTTCTAGAGATGAGATTAAGGGGTGGATTGTTTTTGGAAGGACACCACTGAAGGTCTGGGGGTGAAATACCACTGGTCTAAACATGTTTATTCACAGTACATTTTAGTTCGTATAAAAACGTTTGTTTTGACTGGAGGGGTTCTGTATAAAGTTCCTCTGATTGGCTGGAGTCCACAGAGCGTTACCATGGACCTGGCCTGAGATTGCAGCTCGAGTCCCAGTGCGCCCTCTGGTGTTCAGAACCTGCATACAGACTCGATAAATACTCGGAAAACCGGAAAAAGCGTGCGGTAGAGTGACGTCACAGTATATTTATTAATAAATCATATGTACAAAATCATAATAAACTAAATCATAGATTTAAATTGAGAAATGATGTACAGGAAACCCTAACAAATAAATATAAATAAGTGAAATATATTCCAGCAGGTGTGTAATTGTGTAGGTTTATACACAAAAACACACAAACTAGCCCAAGTGAAGTGCACTGTGAGGTTCAATCCCAATCCCCGTTTAGTGTAAAGGTAAAGTGCACTACATAGGGTGTAATGTAATGCTCAGTTTCTGACTTTGTAATGCACTTGATGGGAAAGGGGAGTGATTTGGGACTGGACCCGTGCTCCCTGGGGCAGCAGTGGGGTGTGTGACACTTTCTTCTTCCAGCCGGGAGAGAAGTACAGGAGACAGGTGAGATGTGTGTGAGATGAGAGTGAAATGAGTATGAGATGAGAGTGAGATGAGTATGAGATGAGAGTGAGATGAGTGTGAAATGAGTGTGACATGAGTCCTGAAGCTCCTGTCAGTCTCCTTGCTAGCTCCAGCTGATCTTCATGGTGGTTTCTGAGAGATACCAGGCGGAAGGAAACCTTCTCCTTCTCCTCACTGTAATAACCGCTGAGGTTATTAGTGTATTTCAGAACCCCGCGGTTCTGTTGGTAAATTTCCTGCTGATTTAATCTCCAGGATTCTGTTTATCTTCTACGTAAACTAATGCTAATGCTAATGCTAGCAGGTTAGCCGAGATTGTACACGTAGGCGAAACCCGCAGAATGAAGGCTAGTGATTAGCCGCTAGCTCCGTGTTCCACAGGGGACAGGGGACAGGGTCCAGCACCACCTCATCCCGCCGTCTAATTCGTTTCTGCCTCCCGCAGTTGCGGTCCGCTGGCGTGAACCGACCTCTGTGCCTGTGTGTTGCTACGTCGTGTTCAGGAAGCAGTAGGCCTCACTGAAGCCTCGGCCTGCCGTGATGTCGGAGCCCAAAGCGGCCGCTCCGGCGCCCGGAGACACCTACAAGGGCTGGCTGTTCAAGTGGACCAACTACATCAAGGGATACCAGCGGAGGTGGTTCGTCCTGAGTAACGGCCTGCTGTCATATTACAGGTACACATACTGACTAATCTGAGTGCTTAGATCAGACATGGTCTCTAAAGTGTCCCCGAAATCAGACATAGTCTCTAAAGTGTCCCCGAAATCAGACATAGTCTCTAAAGTGTCCTTGAAATCAGACATAGTCTCTAAAGTGTCCCTGAAATCTGATAAGGTTTTCAATGTGTCTGACGTGGTCTCTAAAATGTCCTCGAAATTAGACATAAACCTGAAATTAGACATAAACCTTAAATCTCCCTGAAATCAGACTCTAAAATGACACTAAGATGAGACATGGTCCCCAAAAATCAGACAAGATCTATAAAAAGTTTCTAGAATGTCCCCAAATATTAGACATGGTCTCTAAAATGTCCTTGAAATCAGACAAGGTTTTTTAATGTGTCTCTCGAATCAGACGTAGTCTCTAAAATGTCCTCGATATCAGACGCAAATGTCTCTGAAATCAGACGTGGATTCTAAAATGACCCTGAGATTAGACAGGGTCCCCAAAAATCAGACGAGATCTATAAAAAGTTTCTAGAATGTCTCCAAATTTTAGACATGGTTTCTAAAATGTCCTTCAAATCAGACAAGGTTTTAAAGTTTTTCTGAAAGTAGATCTCTGGAACTCTGAATTAGACATGTCCTCTAAAGTGTCAGAATCAGATGTGGTCACTCAAATGTCCCAGAAATCCGACGGGGTCTTCCTAATAGACAGAATATTTAGGACATATTCAAACGTGGTCATTTTAATAGTATAATAGTCTTTAGTTCATCCAATGTGCTCTGTAGAGTGAATATGCTCCGCCCCCCGGGGGTGTGGTTTGGCTCTTTAGCGTTAAACACTGTTTAGAGTGTTTTAGGTGTTGGTTTGTGGTCATGTGACCTTATACAGCGTCTCCGTCAGTAAGAATCGTTTATCATTTTTGCACTGAGACGACGGTGTCTGTCATCATGACGTCCAACCTCAGCGCAAACTTACACCAGTACTCGGAGAAGTAAGCGGTTTGGTTCACGTGAACACAAAACAGGAAGTGTGTGTGTGTGTGCGAAAGAGAGAGAGAGAGAGAGAGATGAAGATCTGACCTTCTGACTGCTGTCTGAGCATAATCAGATCTCTGAAGGTCACTGGATCAGATTAGAAGCTACATGACACCTGAAGCTATGTATGAAATCCAAACACTAAATATTTGTAACTCGGCTGGGCAGAGCCACGTAAACACTTCCTAAACACTTCACTTCATGATGATATTTCTGGTTCTGGCCCAAACATCTCGTATAATCTCACTTCAAGCGAGGAAATAATTGTTTTAAAAAATCTCTAGAAATTGAATTTTAGAATTCAATGAACAGAAGTAGAGTCTGTACTATTTCAGGAAAGTAAAATCCTGTTGCCAGCTCGGTGACACTTCCACAGCTGATGGGCTTCTCTGAGAAGGTTCCTCTCTCTGTATTCCAGGACGCAGGCGGAGATGGGCCACACGTGTCGTGGCACTATAAATCTGGCCACAGCCAACATCGCGGTGGAGGACTCGTGTAACTTCGTGATCTCAAACGGTGGTGCTCAGACGTATCACCTGAAGGCGAGCTCGGAGGTGGAGAGACAGCGCTGGATCACGGCCCTGGAGCTCGCTAAGGCCAAAGCTGTACACATGCACGCAGAGTCGGGTAAGTTACCCCCAGTTACACCTATTCAAACCCACTCACACCATGTTACAATCAGTTACGCCCTTCACACCCTGTTACAAACAGTCATGCCCAGTTAAACCCATTCACATCATGTTACACCTAGTTACAACCAGTTTTAAACCCAATCATACCATGTTCACGCCCAGTTACACCCATTTATGCCCAGTTGTAAATAATGCACCAGCCCCAGTGAAAATCGTTTCATAATGTATATGTGACAAATAAATGCCCTGTCACACACTGTTACAGCCAGTCACGCCCAGTTACACCCTGTTACAGACAGCCAGTCACGCCCGGTTATCCCCATTTACAGCCAGTCACGCCCTGTTACAGCCAGTCATGCCCAGTTACACCCCTTTACACCGTGTTACAGCCAGTCATGCCCAGTTACCCCCTGTTACAGCCAGTCACGCCCAGTTACCCCCTGTTACAGCCAGTCACGCCCAGTTACACCCTGTTACAGCCAGTCACGCCCAGTTACACCCCCTTACACCCTGTTACAGCCAGTCATGCCCAGTTACACCCTGTTACAGCCAGTCATGCCCAGTTACACCCTGTTACAGTCAGTTACACCCTGTTACAGCCATTCATGCCCAGTTACACCCTGTTACAGTTAGTTACACCCTGTTACAGCCAGTTTGGTGAGCCATATTTCCATTATTACAGTCAGAACCCACACACATTTTACAGGAATACACACACACACACACACGCACATTCCTTACCCTCTCATGGGTAATTTAATTTACTCAGCTGAAGTGCAGGTAGATCAGATGGACACTCAGGTCACCTCCAATGTTGTCGCATGTTCCCTCAGATGACTCCGGGGACGATTGTGCCTCCTCTCCACCGATCGCAGGTCAGGGTGGTGGGGCTCGGAACGCCGAGGTCCAGTCCACGCTCAGAACTCTGGGCAGCAAAGTAGAAGATCTCAGCACGTGCAATGACCTTATCGCCAAACACGGCTCCGCCCTCCAAAGGTCAGCCCCGCCTCTCAGGCAAGTCTCCTTATTTTACTCCACAGTCAGCGTGTAGTGACCATGGTCTCTCTCAGGTCCTTGTCCGAGCTGGAGAGCATTAAACCGGGTGTGGAGACGAGCGATAAAATCCGGCAGGTGACAGAGAGGGCCACGCTGTTCCGCATCACGTCCAACGCCATGATCAACGTAAGGCGGCGTCACACTTACGAGAACGTGTTTTAGGTGGAATTTGGATGTTCCATTTCTCCACAAAAAGGTCTAATTACGTCTAATTAGAGTGTGTGTGTGTGTGTGTGTGTGTGTGTAGGCGTGTCGGGACTTCTTGTCTCTGGCTCAGGCCCACAGTAAGCACTGGCAGAAAGCTCTCCAGTCCGAGCGGGATCAGAGGGTACGTCTGGAGGAGACGCTGGAGCAGCTCGCCAAGCAGCACAACCATCTGGAGAGAGCCTTCAGAGGAGCCACAGTGCTTGCTCCTGCCTCTGGTAACACTGCAGTGGACATCAAAGGTACACACATGCGCACACACACACACTCTCAGCTTATATATCATTTTTTAAATGTATTTTTTTAACCAGACTTCTACAAATTAATCTTTTTTCCCGGGTTCCCACGCTTCTTAAAAGTAGACGCTGAGGTACATTTAATAGAAAAATGGTGCTTAAAAAAAAAAAAAAAAAAGGCCATGAATCTGGTGTCCATGAAAGCGTGAGGATCCGTGTTTATCGAGGCGAAATCTTTTTCCCCTCCAGGCGCCGCTGCAGCGAAGGGTGACGCCAGCGATGACGAGGAGAACGAGTTTTTTGACGCGTGTGAGGAATTTATTACCGTCCCAGCCGACCCTAAATACCACAGGTCTGTATTTACCCCCTACTTCCTGTTCCTGTGTCTCACAATGTGGACCGGACCTAAGTGTCTCTCTCTTTCTCTCTTTCTGTGTCTCTTTCTGTCTCTGTGTGTCTCCCCGTGTTCCTCTCAGGAGGTCGGGCAGCAACGTCAGCGGGATCAGCAGTGAGACGGGGATGGACGACGGCACCACGTCGGTGAGACGTTTCGCTCGCGTCCTTGTGTTTTTTTTTCGCTTGTTGTATAAAGTGTGAGTCTCGTTCTATTTTACTATTCAACTCAAAAACGTTCGCTTCCAGCTGGACGAGCATTCGCTCACATCCAACCCGGAGTCTCCTCAGTCCCAGGATTTGGAGCCGGTGAGGAAGAGGAGAAGTCGAATCCCAGACAAACCGAACTACTCGCTCAACCTCTGGAGCATCATGAAGAACTGCATCGGCAAAGAGCTCTCCAAAATCCCCATGCCTGTGAGGAAGCTTTCAGATAACCAGTAGTCCTGCAGATACACTTTCTAAACGCTGGTCACGTCTGAGCGATAGATACCAAGCAAGCATTCCGGGTATCTTCATCGATCTTTGCACGAGTAAGAGGTTTGTGTGGGTTTCCTCCCGCAGGTGAACTTTAACGAGCCGATCTCCATGCTGCAGCGTCTGTCCGAGGATCTGGAGTACTCCGAGCTGCTGGACCGAGCCGGCAAGTGTCAGAGCTCCCTGGAGCAGCTGTGCTACGTAGCAGCCTTCACCGTGTCGTCGTACTCCACCACCGTACACCGTACAGGAAAACCCTTCAACCCTCTGCTGGGGGAAACCTTCGAGCTCGACCGCCTGCAGGAGAGCGGATACAGGTCTCTCTGTGAGCAGGTAATGAGACAGAGAGAAACACGGGTCTCTATGTGAGCAGGGAATGAGACTGAGAGAGAAACACGGGTCCCTATGTGAGCAGGGAATGAGACTGAGAGAGAAACACGGGTCTCTCTGTGAGCAGGTAATGAGACTGAGAGAGAAACACGGGTCTCTATGTGAGCAGGGAATGAGACTGAGAGAGAAACACGGGTCTCTATGTGTGCAGGGAATGAGACTGAGAGAGAAACACGGGTCTCTATGTGAGCAGGGAATGAGACTGAGAGAGAAACACGGGTCTCTATGTGAGCAGGGAATGAGACTGAGAGAGAAACACAGGTCTCTATGTGAGCAGGGAATGAGACTGAGAGAGAAACACGGGTCTCTATGTGAGCAGGGAATGAGACTAAGAGAGAAACACGGGTCTCTATGTGAGCAGGGAATGAGACTGAGAGAGAAACACGGGTCTCTGTGAGCAGAAAATGAGACTGATGAAGAAACAGGTCTCTATGTGAGCAGGAAATGAGACAGAGAGAAACATAGGTCTCTATGTGAGCAGGGAATGAGACAGAGAGAAACACGGGTCTCTATGTGAGCAGGGAATGAGACAGAGAGAGACATAGGTCTCTATGTGAGCAGGGAATGAGACAGAGAGAAACCATCATCTATTTATTATTATTAATATTTGACAGTACTACACTCTTTAACTGCTGTTTTTTTGCACCTTTCACTGTATTAGTGTTTACATGGTGTCTTCTGCACCTCTTGACTGCTGCTGCATCTTTGCACTACATTGTGTTCTTATATTCACTCCCGAGTAAAGTTTTTACAGTTCACAGTACTGTATATCCAAATATACAGTAGGTTTACTGGTCGGCGCCGTCTTGGTTTTGTGTCTTGTGTTGTCTGTCTGCACTGTTTTTTGTCTGCACTGTTTGCAGCAGGTTGCACTCGATGCACTTTATGTAGCTTGTGTTGTGTTGTAGCTTTATGTTGTTGTTCAGTGTAGCACCAGGGTTCCGGAGAAATGACGTCTCGTTTTTACTGTGTACCACTGTGTATAGTAGAAATGACAATAAAAGCCTCTTGACTTGACTTGATAACACAGGTCTCTGTGAGCAGAAAATGAGACAGGAAGAGATACAGGTCTCTCTGTGAGCAGGTAATGAAATAGGAAGAGATACAGGTCTCTTTGTGAACAGGTAATGAGACAGGAAGAGATACAGGTCTCTCTGTGAGCAGGTAATGAAATGGGAAGAGATACAGGTCTCTTTGTGAACAGGTAATGAGACAGGAAGAGATACAGGTCTCTCTGTGAGCAGGTAATGAGACCGGAAGAGATACAGGTCTCTTTGTGAGCAGGTAATGAGACAGAAAGAGATACAGGTCTCTCTGTGAGCAGGTAATGAGACAGAAAGAGATACAGGTCTCTTTGTGAGCAGGTAATGAGAGGAAAACACTTTTTATAGGTAAAACAAGGTGAAACAAATCTATATATAGGTGTGTGTGTGTGTTTGTGTGTGTGTTTTCTCAGGTGAGTCATCATCCTCCCGCTGCAGCTCATCACGTCATCTCTGAGCGAGGCTGGACCCTGCGTCAGGAAATCACTGTGGCCAGCAAGTTCAGGGGCAAATACCTCTCCATTATGCCCCTGGGTACAACACACACACACACACACACATATACACACACACACAATAACATCTGTAACAATAATAATAATAATAATAATAATTAATTGTCTTCAGGTTCTATTCACTGTATATTTGAGAAGAGTAATAATCACTACACCTGGAAGAAGGTGACCACCACCGTGCACAACATCATCGTAGGGAAGCTGTGGATCGACCAGGTAAGGTGTTCTCGCGCGTGTGTGTGTGTGTGTGTGTGTGTGTGTGTGTGTGTGTGTGTGTGTGTGTGTGTGTGTATATATGTGTGAATCTACCACCAGGGGGCAGTGTGCGGCCTGTAATGGTGTTCTGTAGAATGACTCAGACTGTACGTCTGGGATCTGCAGGGGTGTAGACGGTCTACAGTCTCTGTTAATGTGTGTAATAACAGGAAATGATCCATGTGTAGGGTTGAGGCTCTGGGCTCGTGGTTGCTCATGTAATCTTCTCTCCGTTCCTCTGTGTGTTAGTCAGGAGAGATCGATGTGATAAACCACAGAACAGGAGATCGCTGTCACCTCAAATTCGCTCCCTACAGCTACTTCAGCAGAGACGTGGCCAGGAAGGTGAGACTCCAAACACACCTTGTTGATGAACCATCTACTACATCTAGCCCCCACACACACACTGTCTCTTCGTCCCCAGGTCACAGGTGTGGTGACTGATAAGGACGGTAAAGCTCACTACGTGCTTTCGGGGACGTGGGATGAAAAGATGGAGTTTTCTCGTGTAATGCAGAGCAGTCGAGGAGGAGAGAACGGGGCGGAGGGACGCCAGAAAACCGTCTACCAAACACTCAAAGCTCGAGAACTCTGGAAGAAAAATCCTCTACCGTAAGACCCAGTTTCTCTATGTCTCTCTCTCTGTGTCTCTCTTCGTCTCTCATGTCCTGTATGTTGTCTGATGTATTGTGTAGAGATGGAGCAGAGAACATGTACTACTTCTCATCACTGGCACTGACGCTAAACGAGCCCGAGGAAGGCGTGGCTCCGACAGACAGTCGGCGACGCCCCGATCAGAGACTGATGGAACAGGGCCTGTGGGACGAAGCCAACGCTGAGAAACAGAGACTGGAGGAGAAACAGCGCATTGTGAGACGGGAGAGAGAGAGGGAGGCAGCGCAGCAGGCTAATGCTGAAGAGAGCGAGGGTAAGACATACATGGGGGGGGGGAGCCACAAGTGAGACATGGTGAGAGAAAGACACACATTGGAGATTAAGACATGAAGAGTGAGACACATTGGGGAGACCCTGTCAAAGGGAGGCATGGAGAAAGCGTGAGACAAATTGGGTCGTGAGACATGTGACACATAGAAAGAATGAGACAGAGTGAGACACATTGCAGAGTGTGACATGGAGTGAGACACATTGTCTATGAAACTAAGAGTGACATACATTGAGTTAAGTGAGACACTCAGTGAGAGTGAGACACAGTAACGCACATGGTGAGAGTGAGACACACACGGTGAGAGTGACACAGACAGAGTGAGCATATGAGACGCGGTAAAAGTGAGACACAGTCAGTCCTCCTAAAGGACACGTCCCCCCTCGATTAGTATTATTTTTGTATAATTTTATTTTTGTTGTCTTTTTTTTTGTTTTTTTTTTTTGTTGTTGTTGTTGTTTTGTCTCCTGTTTCACTCGCCTGTCTGTGTCTCTTTCTGTCTCTCTCTCTGTCTCCCTCAAGCTCTCATTGAGGACTCCATAACTGACTCGCCTCTAAAAAGCAAGTACTTCAACCATCTTTTCTCTGTCCTGACACACACACACACACACACACACACACACACACACTCTCGCCATTCTTTCTTCTATTCACTCATCAATTCATCTCCATTTCTATTGGACGTTGAGGTTTGGTGCAGTACTGTAACATTATTGGTGTACTGGATAAGTGGGTGGTTTTATCAGGAGGATTGTGGGTGAGGTTTATCAGGAGGGTGGTGGTGGGCGGAACCTGGTGATAAGCATTTCAAAAGAGCTTACAGGAGAACAGAAAGTCTACGCGGTGGAGTCCGAGCTCAACCAGCTCCTCCTAACAGTGCAGACGATGTGTGATAGATTGTGTGTGTGTTACACTTTCATTCCTCTCCTGCATTCCACATCGTGCACATCTCACACACACACACACACACACACACACACAATAATACAATGTGCCAATCAGATCACTTGCATAATGGAGTTGCTTCAAAAAGCAGAGGAACCTATTGCTAATAACACACACACACACACACACACACACACACACGTAAGTATTCTCCACTCAGCGCCTGTGCATTTTATTTTCTGTCTTAATCGCAGCACGTCTGCGGACGTCCACGTGACTCTTTCTCTTTTTTTCTTTAGGAATGAAATGAAAATACTGACCGTGTGTGTGTGTGTGTGTGTGTGTGTGTGTGTGTTGAAAGCAGGCGCCCCGCAGGACAACTACAACGCCCTCTGGTTCGAGCAGCAGAAAGACGCGATGACTGGAGAGCCCACTCATATCTACAAGGGGGGCTACTGGGAGGCTAAAGATCTGGGCGAGTGGCACGCCTGCCCCGACATCTTCTGAATCAGCACCCCCGTTTATTAAGTGGACTATTCCAACAAATAAAAAAATAATAATTCATCAGCCCGCTTTCTTTCCTCTCGCTGGAAAAATGCTCACATGGAACCCCCACACACACACACACACACACACACACACACACACACACACACACTCTCCCCCCCGTGCCCACCATCTCCCCCAACAACAGGAAGAGGAAGTACCAAAGTCTCTCCGCCCAATCGCTGTGTGACTTTTCCTGTTCACTTCCTCTTTCCCCTCTCTCTCTCTCTCTCTCTCTCTCTCCGTCAGTGTTAACGTTAACGTAAGGAATGGACATGTCTTCCACAGGGGCGTGGCCTAAAGGGGCGTGGCCTTCCCTGTACCCAGGCTGATCCCAGACCAAATGCTCTGACGTACATTAAAGACTCGAGGATAATGAAGGACGTGGTGTTCGGGAGGTTTGATCGGATAAAAACCTCGCCGCCGCTGTTCCCCAAGATCCCCCCACCCCAACCCACCCACCCCGAGCGCCATGGAAACGCTACTGCACTACAGCGTGTAGCACACGTACACAACGACTAGTGCCTGTGTGGTGTCACATACACACTCCCTTCACTGTCACACTACTAAGCACATGTCTCTCTTTTTCTCTCTGTGTGTATGTGGTGTGTGTGTGTGTGTGTGTGGTTGATCGGGGGATTATAAATCAATTTTTTTTCAAGTGTACTTACATATGAACAAAAATCAAACCGAATAACATGAATAAATGTGTGTGAGTGAGTGCGTGTGTGTGTGTGTGTGTGTGTGTGTGTGTGTGTGAGTGTGTGTGTGTGTGAGGTTGGTGCTGAGGCTACGCTACTGCACTACAGCGTGTAGCACACGTACACAACGACTAGTGCCTGTGTGGTGTCACATACACACTCCCTTCACTGTCACACTACTAAGCACATGTCTCTCTTTTTCTCTCTGTAATAAATGTGTGTGAGTGCGTGTGTGTGTGTGTGTGTGTGTGTGTGTGTGAGAGGTTGGTGCTGAGGCTTTTGAAGGGAAACACTGCGCTTTTCCACCGTTTCTGATTTTTCTTTTCAGTCCTTTTTTTTTCTTTAGTTTTTTTTTTTTCCCAAAAAATTGCAGTAGAATTGAAATGATTTGTTCAATTGATTTTAATTTTAGTGTTTTTTTTTTTCCTGTGTAATTTTTTCCCCTCTCTGTATTTCCAGCTGTAAATTCTCAGAATCTGCCTCTCTTTTTTCTTTTTTTGTTGTAATTTTTGGTTCTCTTCCACGATCTCTGCTGTGACGGGATAAACTGAGCGTAGAAATGCTGCGGGATGGAATAAAATCAGATGAAAAAAAAAAAAGCTCTATTTTCTTGTGTGTATTTCGGAGGAAGTTGCGATGTGGTAACTAATTTAGTGGTTACGGCAATAGATGCAGAGCAGAAGGTCACAAGTTCAAATCTCAGCAACGCCCAGCTGCCACAGCGGGGCCCCTGAGCAAGGCCCTTAAGGTGTGTATAAGAGTTGTAGGTCTTCCTGCCGTAAAGAAAAGAAAACAACCAAACACAAAAAAGTCGGATCAGTTTACACTGTTTTATTCACCCTGAGCCACTGCTGCTACGCCACACACACACACAAACACACACATCTGGAAAGCATCATTCATGGTAGTATTTCAAAAGTAAGAAACATCATCCAACCAATCAGAGTTAGGAGGCGGAGCTACATTCATTTCTGTTGGCCAGTTCAAAATGCTCCCCCTCCTGGACAAGTCCAGCATAATTGGATTCTAAACTCATAAAACTTTTGGATTAGATTTGATTTGATTTGTAAGCTGATTTGAACACTTGATTTGGTCCTAAAGAAATGATAAAATAATTTGAGGGTTCTAAATGAGTCTATAGTAATTTACCATTTACAGCATTTTGGTCTTCCATTTCTATCATTCATAAAACTGAGGAACTCTGGTGTTGGGGGGCCTTACTCAGGGGCCCAGGAGTGGCAGCTGGGTGTAGCTAGAAATTTAAACACATGACCTTCAGGTTCAGAAGTCCCACCTCCAGCTGATCACTGCTGGGTGAGTCAGAGAAGATGAGGAGAACTCCCTGAGATGGTATGAAAAACAAACCAGTCTGCCTGATGTTCAGTACAAACAATGACGAGTAGATAAAATGTCACCTATGAAATTCTCCAAGTTTTATTTACAGTGAATAAAGGAAGTATTTTATCACATGTTACAGAACTCAGCAGCTCAAATACTCACTAGAACTCCTACAATGGACCACATATCTCCTGGTCTTCAAAAGCTGCAGTGGCTTCCTGATCTACAGCGCCGATGAATCTGATCTGATGATGAAACCAAGTTTGAACAGACTGGCCTGAATTTCAAATGTTACATCTGAAGGAAACCAGACGCTGCTCATCACCCGCAAAAAAGCATCCCAACAGTGAAGCATGGTGGTGGCAGCATCATGCTGTGGGGCTGTTTTTCTGCAGCAGGGACTGGAAGACTGGTCAGGGTTGAGGGAATGGAGTAAAGTGCAGAGAGATCTCTTTAATAAAAACCTGCTCCACAGCACTCTGGACCTGGGCTGAAGGTTCACCTTCATACATGATAACGACCCTAAACACACAGCCAAGACAACATGGATTAGGGGCGACTCCTACAGTGAATGTCCTACAGTGACCCAGAGACCTGAACTGAACACTATGGATCATCTCTTGGGAGCATCGTCTTCCACCGATGCTCCCAATCCAACCTGCCCCCAGCTCGAGAGGATTTGCCCTGAAGAATGGCAGAAAATCTACTGGTCCAGGTTTGTAAAGTGTGTTTGCGGCAAACCCAGAAAGACTCGAGGCTGGAGCTTCAACGAAGTAGTGAGTAAAGCGTCCGAATACTTATGGAGATGTGATATTTCAGTTTTTTTTTTCAAACATTTCCAGAGTTCTTTTTTCAGTCTTGATATTATAGGAACTGAGTGTAGATTCATGAGAAATAAAGTCTGAGTGATTGGAGTATCAGGAACTTTTGGCAAAAACTGTGTGTGTGTGTGTGTGTGTGTGTGTGTGTGTTATACTGGTTTTGTAACTATTCTGTTCTCTGTGCTACAAATAAGGTGAACATTAGGTTTTGTTTTTGTGTTTCTGTTGAAGTCCAGCCTCCTGTGTCTTTAAAGTGATGAAAGTGTGTGTGTGTGTGTGTGTGTGTGTGTGTGTGTGTGTGTGTGTCAGGTTTTGTAAGTATTCTGTTGTCTGTGCTACAAATCCACTGAACATTAGGTTTCGTTATTGTGTTTCTGTTGAAGTCCAGCCTCCTGTGTCTTTAAAGTGATAAAAGTGTGTGTGTGTGTGTGTTTCTGTAACACACACCACTGAGAGAGAGAAAAAGAAAGAGAGAGAGAGAGGGAACGCCTGGAGAAAAAACTCACACACTTCGTCGTGAAAGGTGTGTATTTATTCTTTAAATCGTGTTCTATTTCTTGATGTATGTCTGTGATCTTCAACTGCTCTGGTTCCTCAGAAGATCCAGACAGTACAGGTTTTTGAGGTGTGCGTTTGTGCTGATTGTGAGAGAGTGTGTGTGTTATGAGTGTAGGTGTACAGGAGGTCAGATATGAAGCTATTCTCTTATACTTTGTTTCCTCCAGACTCAAGCCATGGTGAAGATCAGAACCCTGAATGAACTTCCCCACCTGAGGGACTCAGAGTTTAGCCAGCCGTTCCCTCGGGAAGGAATGAACCTCCTCTACTGGTTCTCTCAGAACTACAAGCATCTCAACCCGACCACCGGAGAGTACGGCTTCCACCCCTTCCACAACAGGATTGATGATGATGAAGATCGACTCCTGCCTGACCAGAACCTCCGGTATTATGAGGTGGGAAATCTTAACGACCCAGGAGCTGATAAGTTGCCCACCTACGTGAGACCACCCAACTCTCACAATTATTACGGCAACTTGAACAAGGATCGCATCATCGTAAGTGTGGATCAGGGGGATATCGACAGAGTGTACGTGACTGAACACGCAGACCAGAAGAACTTCAGCCACGACAAAACTTACCGAGTCACTAAGGGTCTCCTGGAGCAGATCAGTAAGATGGAGAAAAGTCAGTTTCTGAAATCCATGCAGAGCCAGCGGATTAATTTACAGAGCCAGCAGTACCAGCAGAACCAGCAGGAGAGCGAGAGCTCCTGGTCCTGGTGCACAATCCTTTAAATGAGAACCGAATCCAGCATCGTCCAGGAGAAAGTCCTGAGCTTCACTAAGCACCGGTGCTCCTACAGAGATTCAACCTGCCATTGTTTTTAATTATAATAAAATTTAATAAAATCATTTTCCAGTTTCTTCTGTTCAAATTCGTCTTTATTTCAAAAAAGTTCTGAATAAATTCAACTCGACTAAATGATTCGATGATTTCATAAAAAAATTAACATTTTTAATCTAATATGAATATTTTACCTTTTAAAAATATGCATAAAGACACGAGGAGCATGAAACACACACACACACACACACACACACACACACACACACACACACACACAGGATTAGATTTACAAAACATTTTACGAGTTTATATTTGAAATTTTTTTGATCCAATGAAAAATGAGATGAATATTTGAGCTTGATTGACAGGTGTGTAGCCCCGCCTTTTTTTCTTCTTTTTTTTTTTTTGGGCCACATACCAGAGATGTTTCTCTGAGCTGTGGGCTTACTAAAAAATACACAGAAACTCCACACAACTGAAAGATGGAGGAGAATAAAAGAGGGGACGGGGTGGGGAAATATGAGGAATGATGATGAAGAATGTGAGGAGGATTAAAACGAGGACGAAAAGAACGAGGCGGATGAAGATGAGGGTGAGGAGAAGAATGAAAAGGGAGTTGTTGATGAGGTTATAGGCGAGGAGAATAAAAAGAGGAAGGAGGAGGAGGAGGAGGAGAACGATGTAGATGATGAAGAGGTTGAGGAGAAGAAGAAGGAGGAGGAGGATGAGGTTGAGGATGAGGAAGAGTTTGTAGAGATGTTCACTTTAACTTCAGGAGATCGTGACCCAGAACCAGGTTGTGGAAAAGAAATGTGTGGATTTGAAACGGTTTATTTATGTGTATTTTTCCCTTTAAGAAACACACACACATACACACACACACACACACACACACACACACACACACACACACACACACACACACACACACATTCTTCCTGTAATCCCTTCCTTCTCTCTTTCACTTTCATTAGTTCAGAAGCGAAACTTTTAGTGATCCGAGTTCAGGTTGCCTACAGGAGCTTACACTCGTCCTGCTCCAGCTTCATGTAAGTCTCAATTCCATTCTTCACCAGACCTTATCTCCACTTGCATCATCTCACGGCCCGTAGAACGTTTTCATGGTGCTGGATCTGGCACGAGTGTGAGACTAGTGTGATCTGAAGATTATCAGTAGTGAGAGCTGAGAGCAGAGGCAGAGCTGAAAACACCGCAATATAACACAGAACTTCTTCACCAGGTTCTCAGCTCCAGTTTCTCAGAAGCGTCTGCAGAATTCCACAGTAAAACGTTTAAATCTTTACTGGTTTGTGTCAAGCGAGATGTTACTGCAATCTTCCTGTTGCACAAACACACAGATGAAATAATCATCAACACGGTAGCGTGAGGAGAAAAGCCCTTTAGATGGCAGCAGAGGAACAGAGCTGATGAACCTTAAACATTTCCACGAATCCTCGGAGATGTGAAGGTCGGCTTCTCGGGAAAAACATTCCATGTCCCTCAGTCTATACAGTCAGTGTAAATTTAGATGCCGGTTCAGAAGGTACAGGTGTGGATCAGACTTTAGTCATTTTTTATCACTTATGGAACTTCATGTTCAAGAACCCGCCTGGGGAACGTCATCTTTCCTCCATATGTTCCTGAGTGTTGGAATAAACTTTAGCAGTGAATGATGACGTCCATTAGGACCTAATGTGAATGGCTCCATCTCCTGAACTTTTCTTCTCACGCTTCCCTGCTCACTTGCGCTCCATCCATCCGTGTGTTCGTGCACCAGAGACATCTCAAGATAATGCGATCTCCATCCTCGTGTACTCCAGGGTTCGCTCTTCCACAGCAACCTGGAGAGACTTCATGAGAACACGCTGAAGTGCTCTGGTATTTGATTTGACAGGGTTCTGATTGGTCAGAAGGTTGATTGATTTTCGCTCAGAGAATAAGTGTTTAATCAGATCTAATCGAATCTTTTACAGAAGCCCCTGAGCCCCTGACTTGACCATGCCCCGTGTGAAGGAACTGTCTCACACGGACCAGCTGAAGCAGGTTGGATTCGGTCGACCTTCTCCACGGCACGGCCTCCACCTTCTACACTGGTTCTGTACCAAGTGCTTGTATGTTGATAGGAATGATGAGATGGTTCCACTCTGTGATCCTGACAATGAGGATTTTGGGTTCCACCTTTTTGAGAATCGATTCGACCAGAACTTCGGTCAGCTCCTGCCGAACATTAACTTCCCGTACTACGTGGTGGGGAATCTGAATCTGAAGGGAGCGGAGCAGCTGCCCGAGTACGTCCAAGAAGCGTACACTGGTGACTATGACGACAGCAATAAGGACCGCATCATCGTCAGCCTTAAACACGGCTTCTTCGATAAAGTTTATGTGACCGAACACGTAGACGAGTGGAACTACGACCCGGATAAAACCTACCGCATTAATATTAAAGTCATTAAATACATCAGCCGCAAGAAGAGTACCATTTTCCTGAGGGAGATGGGAGTCGGATCTACAGCAACGATCCCCTGCGCCGTAACTCCTCCTGCTCCATACAGTAAAGAAGTTGGCATCAAAATCAATTACGCCACCGAACCATCCAGGGACCGAGGATTCTGGGATTACTGCGTGATCCTGTAAACTCCGCTCTCATCGAATGTCCTGCAGGATTTCATTCGGACATGTTCCTTACAGGGTTCCTCTCTCAGTAAGGGGGCGGAGTTTCACTAAAACATACCTGAAAATTGTTTTTTGTGTGATTTCGACAGATTTGAGTTCATCGCAGAAGTTTATGTTTGGGCTGTGAATACGCAAAAGCTTTTTTTATACGTTGCAATTTTTTACGCTTATTCAGCATTTTCCGTCTTCGATTTGGTCTAGACGTTGTGTAAAAAACAAAAAAAACAAAACAACAACCTCCGTTTCAGGAATCTCGCATCCACAGGCGAATTTAATGGACGTGGAGGTGCGAAACCCGACTCTGAACACCAGGAACTTTCCCCCCTGACTCTGAGTGTGTGTGTGTGTGTGTGTGTGTGTGTGTGTGTGTGTGTGTGTGTGTGTGTGTGTGTGTAGAGTGGATTTATTGACGGGGTTTCCTCCGAATCAGGAGCGACGTGTTCACACTGGCGTGAATATTTCATTTCATAAAAATGCATTCCATTGAAAAAAAAAAAACTATGAATTTAATATAACGTATTTTCCGGGGTCTCTTGCCGGAGAGGTCCAACAAACTCCAGGATTCCAGAACAAACAAACAAACAAACAAACAAACAAACTCAAGAATTGAATAAAGATACATTTTATGAGAAAGGTATAAAAGATAAAGTTGCAAAAAAGAGGGGAAAAAAGCACTTTGTCCTAGGGGGTACAAACTTTTGCACTCCTCCCTTTGCAGTAAACGGAGATAAAGCGTCATTGTTTGCAGTAAACACGTGTGTGTGTGCGTGTGTGTGTGTGTGTGTGTGTGTGTCCTCTATGGTTTGTGTAGGTTCAGCGCTAATGTCTGGAGCGAGCTGAGGGAGTCAAACACGTTCATCTGTACCAGGGGTCCAGGAGGAAAAACATATATAATTATTCTGACACGTGATCGTAGACACGTGCTGTAATTAACTACTTAATACATTTTTTTATAAATTTGTGATATGATTACAATAAAGTTATTAAAGTCATTGTGTGTTTCCATCATTTACCGAGTGTATATTCAGTGCGTGATTCCATGTGATTGGTCGATCGAAATAAAAACGTTCCTGTTCGGGATCCGCCCGATGATCTCCGCGTTTCCGCTCCGTATAAACGCGATCGATTTTCCGACGACGATCCGTCGCTCGGGGTGTAGAACTGAAGCGGATCGGATTTGAATGACTCGATGCTGAAGGTATTAATGGTTTGAATGTAAAATAAGGATTTCCAGTTGATCCTGAAGAGCAGGTCCCTCCCAGAACACGTTCCTCATCCATCCTCGCAGCGCTCCACCTCTGTAATATTTACTCACCACATTCGCACCGATCGACTCTCGGAACGCGAGCCGGAGCAGGTACTGTATCACTTTATTTCGAATCGTTTACTCTGATCATGTAGAACTCCTGCAGGTGGAAAAGCTGTGCCTAATGGGTGTAAGTGTGCCGTAATTCCAGAGTCATTTGAATTCCGGAGTTGGGAGAGGAATATACACTTGTGTGATCGAGCGAACAACCGTGTGGTGTGATTTCGGATGAAAACCCTAAACAGCATGGATGAGCTGCAGAGCTCGCGGTTCGGCCAGCCGTCTCCTCGCCACGGACTCCGGCTGCTCTACTGGTTTGTTCATCGCTGCGTCGAAGTCGATCGGAACAATCAGATGGTTTCTCTCTGCAGCCCGTCTTCTGGTGACTTCGGCTTTCGGATCTTCCGCAACAGAGATGAAGGAGGAAAAGGCCACCTGCTTCCGGACTCCAGCGGCCTGGTCTACTACGAGCTCGGGAACCTGAGTGTGTCAGGAGTCAAATCCCTGCCTGAGTACGTCCGAGAGAGATACACCGGCTTCCAGGACAAGAGCAACTCCGATCGCATCATCGTCACCCTGCGATCCGGGACGTTCCTCGGCATCTACGTGACGCGCCACGAGACCAGGATGAACTTCGACCCATGCCATACGTTCCGCATCAGCCGGGAGCTCGTGAGAACCATAAAGACCATGCAGAGGGAGGACTTCTTGAGGGCAGCTAAACGGCGTCGGGGCATCAGGCCTCCGTGTGAAGGAGCTTTCAGAGCTCCATCGCATCAACCGACCAGCCAGGATTTACATCTGCACTCTGCACCAACACCACCAGCACACCAGCAACACCACCACCACCATCATCATCCTCATCCTCCATCCACCTACACGAGAAACGCCTCGGTGTTCTCCTTCCTCTTCCTGTTTCTGTTAACTACAGCAGTTGTACTGGGATTAACTCAAAATCCTGCAATCTGATTGGTCATTTCTCATTAACGATTTTATTACTTACAGTAACAACGTTCCAGGAGTTTCGAGGAACACCGCCGGAAGATGACAAGAGATCAGGAAGATCTCCCTGACGAGCTCCAACCTCCGAAAATATGGTGATCATCAGAGAACCTCTTTTTCTTCTTCTTTCAGCTGCTCCCAATAGGGGGCGCCACAGCGGATCGTCCGTCTCCATACCCCCCTGTCCTCTACATCTGCCTCTTTCAAACCATCTACCTGCATGTCTTCCCTCACCACATCCATAAACCTCCTCCTTGGTCTTCCTCTTTTCCTCCTTCCTGGTGTCTCCATCCTCAGCATTCTCCTACTGATATACCCCATGTCCCTCCTCTGCACATGTCCAAACCATCTCAATCTCACCTCCCTCATCTTGTCTCCAAAACGTCCTACATGCGCTGTCCCTTTAATAAACAAGTTTCTAATCCCGTTCATCGTCATCCCTTCCAATGAAAACCTCAACATCTCAACATCTCACGCCTGCTCCCACCCTACTCTCCAGATTTGGCTCCTGCGGACTTCTCCGTCTTCATCTTCTGGAGATCCGGTGCTTGGCCCGTTTCGAAAAGAAGACTCCCAGGACAAGTTCCAGAAAAACGCTGAGAACCTTTTTTAAAGGTTCTGGAGTGGAAACGCTGCTAAATAAAGTATTTTTTTGGTTTCACCTCATAGAAGGTGTAGGAGTGGTTCTGTTATAGTTCTAGAAGAATATTTGCACTAGAACATCTGCACTGCATAGTGAAAGAAAGGACCATGATGCTGACTCTTAGATGTTACTCCTCCTTCTCCACTTCCTGATTACTGTAAGTTTCACTTTCCTTCTCTCTTTCTCTCTCTCTCTTTCTGTCTTTCTCTCGCTCTTGCTCTCTTCCTCTCTGGAGAAGCTCCTCACCTCTTACCATCTCACCATCAGAGGTACGACTTTGTTTTTATGGTTTATTACAGATTTATGTTTCGTTCAGCTGCAGAAACCAGATGGATTATATATGTGTGTGTGTGTGTGTGTGTGTGCGTGTGTGTGTGTGCGTGTGTGTGTGTGTGTGTGTGTGTATTGTTTTATTTATATTGAGGTTTTTTTTAAATCACTTCTATTAAATGTCTTCTTCATTTTATTATTATTGTAATTATTATTGATAAAATAAAAAAAAAAGTGATTAGTGATTTTTTGTGATGAAGTGAAAGTGAGTGGGAGATGAATTAGTGCTGATGTAGAACACTGTCTCCTGTGGTGGGCATTAGGATCTTGCTCTGCGGTGGGATTCAGGAGTAACATGAAACCATCTCTCCATCTCTCCATCTCTCCATCTCTCTCTCACTCTGTGTCTATTTCCCAGGATACCACGAATTCAGATTGTGTTCTTTGTATGATCTGAGGCGTGACACTGCTCGCTCCTCCCATAAAACGTTCCTATAGAAACGATACCTTAATGCGACTTAATGAATGATGCTCAGTAGATAAAACGTTGGACATCTGATGAGAAGGTTGTGAGTTTGGATTCCTGCTCAGGTGTATATGGGTGTAGATATGATCTGTGACATCATCATTATTGTTTTTCCCAGCATGAATCTCTACACACCCTGTTCACCTGTCTATAATTACACAAACACACACACACACACACACACACACACACACACACACACACACACAATTCAAAGAAAACAACAGCTGCGTTCTCCTGTGGTCATGTGACCTTAGCAGTACTCGAGTTCATGTCCCGAATGTCATTAATAATGTTATGAATGAACAACAGATTTGTGTTTTCCAGGGGATAGAAATATTGAAATATGTGAAATATATTTATATTCACACAAAGTTACACAAAGCCCCGCCCACAATATGGTGGTTAACCCGGAGTTAGCGTTAGCATGGACCTCACTTCCTTGTTCCCTTTGGAGCGATGAGGATCTTCTGCAGGGAAGCTACTGTCGTTTATGTTGTAATAAAAACAGCGTTATGATGGCGATCATGTTCACAACCCTGTCCAGGAGTCTGCGTGTCTGCGACGCTAAAACTTGAAAACGAATCAACAATCGCGCGTCACGAAAGACAAATAATCTGAGAATCGCTGTGCTAAATGTGTCATTGTGATTGTTCAGGTCACCATGAGCAGATTAGCGACCCTGGATGAGATGGATCACCTGGAGCAGTGTCGATTCGGCCGTCCTTCTCCACGGCACGGACTCAAGCTGCTCTACTGGTTTGCTAACGACAGCCTCTCGTTTGACCTCGATGATGAAATGTTGTCCAGATGTGATCCAGACAAAGGAGAGTTCGGGTTTCACCTGTTTCAGAACCGTTATGAAAGAAACAGGGTTAAACTCCTGCCCGACGTGGACCTGCCGTACTACGTGCTGGGGAATCTGAACAAACCCCGATCGTACGAACTTCCCCATTACGTCCGGGAGGAGCATACCCGTCACCATGACAACAGCAACATGGACCGCATCATAGTCAGCATGGATAATGAGTGGTTTGAAAAAGTTTACGTGACCGAACATAAGGATCGTTCCACCTACAACGCAGACGCCACGTACAACGTCAGCAAGAACCTCCTGAAGATCATCAGGGGTCTTAGTTTAATTGATTATCTCTGGAGAACTGGATTTTGGTGGAAACCAGAAATCATCAGAAGTCTGAACATTAATATTCCTCAACCCAAAAGCACATCTCCTGTCAATCAAATGACCATCACTTTAGTGCCAGATGTTGGTTCTCAGAGAAACCGGGTCACCTGCCTGGAGCCACTGAACGAACCAGAGAGCAACCAAGAGAGCAACCAAGAGAGCGATCAAGAGAACAATCCAGGGAATATTCACAAGAACAATTCAAGAAACATTCAAAAGAACATTCAAGAGAACATTCAAGAGAACATTCAAGAGAACATTCAAGAGAACATTCAAAAGAACAATCTAACAAACAAATCACAGAATATCTCAGGGAACAAATGTTCAGGTTTGAAGGTTTCAGGTTCAGGGAACAGATCTACCAGGAAGAACTGTTGTGAATGTACCATACTGTAGTATCGGATACAAAAAGAAATGATAGAAGATTGAGATGATCATGATATAAACACACAAGTATCCGTGGGAAAAATATTTCTCATCTATTTATAGGAGCAATTAGACATTTGAAGGCTTTTAGAACATAAACGCATTACACAGGGCTTTATTTATTTATTTATTTATTTATTTATTTATTTATTTATTTATTTATTTAATTCTCTCTGTCTCAGAAATTGTGTTTAAATATGCTGTAATATTTACTCATAACATTCTTATTTCTATATGAAATTTGTATTGTATATATACATATAAGCATTTATATGTACAGTGATATTATTACATTCTTTATTTAATAAACTTGGAAATAATTAAAATGATTTATTTTATCTCAACCAAAAAAACAACAACTTTAGACAATTCAAACGAGGGGAGCGAGATTCGAACAGTGGTAAAGGGGGGGTTACTGTGTGTATGTATGTGTATATATATATATATA
>MU574732.1:2640102-2679251 GCA_024362625.1 Silurus asotus | reverse complement strand
ATTTAGGGACTTTTAATTAGTAATTCATGATTTCCTGTTTCCCTGGGGTATAAATATGACGTGACACAGAGGCCTAATTCTCTTACCCATTTGTCAACATGGCAAAGACAAGAGAACACACCATTCAAGTAAGGCAGATTTGTGTCGACCTTCATAAGTCAGGCAATGGCTACAAGAAAATAGCCACTCGCCTTAACTTGCCGGTATCTACAGTCAGAGGAATCATTAAGAAGTTTAAAACAACTGGAACAGTGACAAACAAGGCTGGAAGAGGTCCCAAGTTTATCTTGCCACAACGCACAGTGAGGAGGATGGTAAGAGAAGTAAAAAAATTTCCCAAGCTCATTGTCACAGAATTGCATTAAAGAGTGGCATCTTGGGGTCACAGAGTCTCCAAAACAACCATCAGACGCTCTCTACATGCCAACAAGCTGTTTGGGAGGCATGCAAGGAAAAAGCCTTTTCTCACCAACACTCACAAACGTAAACGTCTGGAGTTTGCTAAGCGGTACTGGGACTTCAACTGGGATTGTGTGCTTTGGTCAGATGAGACTAAGATTGAGCTTTTTGGCAACAAACACTCTAAGTGGGTCTGGCGTAAAACAAAAGATGAGTATGCCGAAAAGCACCTGATCCAAAACATGTGGCAAAATCTACACAAAAGAGGTTCAGCAGTCACAAACTCAAGGTCCTCCCATGGCCATCTCAGTCCCCAGACCTCAACCCAATCGAAAACCTGTGGGGCGAGCTAAAGAGAAGAGTGCATAAGAGAGGACCCCAGACACTGGATGATCTAGAAAGATTGTGCAAAGAAGAATGGTCAAAAATCCCTCTCTCTGTGTTCTCCAATCTTGTGAAATGTTATAGTAGGAGGTTAAGTGCTGTCTTGTTGGCAAAAGGAGGTTGTACAAAGTATTAACATCAGGGGTGCCAATAATTGTGGCACACATGATTTCAAGATTTTTTAATTTTTTTCTAAATGTGTGATTTTTTTACCACCAAAGTAATGTAGTTAAATAAAAGGTTGGATTTTTCTCTTTTTTTGCATTTGGGTTCTATGTTGTTTTAAAAAAAAGGAGAATTTTTTGAAGTCCACGACCACATCTTAAACAGGGGTGCCAATAATTGTGGAGGGCACAGTATATTATTGAGTCTGTAAAACAAAGGAACATTCATGTGTCTCTCAAAACCCATAAAAACTCACATTTTTCACAGACACTGCAGTAACAACTTATGCACACATCATTGATAAAAATTAACTGTAAATCTGTTCTTTAGTAACTTACACCGAAGGAAATCTTCTCGAAATATTGGAACAGAAGCTTGGATCATGTGACATCTGTTGACAGCTGAGAGAGTAAAACCAATATAAATATTAAAAAGAGAAAACGAATACACACATATAGTTTCTTGTTTGTACATGTTCTTACCAGCTCTGGAACCTGGGTATAATCCACTCATGCAGAACTCTTTACATATTTCTCCCAGCTCAGACACCAAGCTCTGTATTTCTTTAAATGGTGTCAGATTGACTGTAAATTTTGGCGCATCAGAAAACGTTGCCAAGTTAAAGAGGGACATGGAGGTCTGGGACGGATGTTAAACAGCAAGTTTCATTAGTTGTGTATTTGCACATGATTAAAACCATCACATCAATGTAATGGAACTGAACATGAAGAGAGAAGCGTGTTACCTTGACGAACAGGAAGTCATCTTCTAAATTTGAAAGCTGAACCAGTTTCTTTTCTCGCTCTTTCAGCTCAGTCACTCCCTGTTCCAGAAAATGCAGAATTTTCTCTGCTCGGTGAACTTCAGCTTCTTCTGTAGCTTTGATTATTCCTCTTATCTCCGAGCGTTTCCTTTCAGCTGATCTGATCAAATCTGCAAACATCTTCTCAGTCTGATCCAGTGTCGTCTTTGCAGATGTCTATTATAAAACCAGGATTTGATTAGATGTAATAAGTGTAAGAGCTCCGTCTTTACATCCCCAAACCTTCAATATCAGTATGTTGTGATTATATACTTTTATACTCAGTAAAGACCTTGATTGTATTTACTGCTTTCTTCAAATTTTTTATGCTGTTCTCTGCTGCTTGGGTTCTCTGGAGAACGTCTGACTGGAGGTGTTCAATCTGGATCTGTAAAAATTTAGGGTGTTCAGCACACAAAACGTCTCTAGGTTACATATGTAAGCCTAGTTACCTGAGGGAACGAGATGCTGCATCGCAACGCTTTTGGAATGCTTCCGAGTTGTACACCCTTTGAAACACGTGTGTAATATGTCCAATGGAATGCACAGCATCACCGGCAGGGTGATGTCATGACCAGGAAGCTATAAAAAGCACATGGAGTAAAGCCGGCGCCAACTTCTGTAAAAGAGAAGGGAGCGGTAGTGTGGCATAGAGACGCAGTGTCTTATTCCGTCAGAGAACTAGGATTACTCAGGAACTCAGGATTTAGAGCTGTGTCGCAATGCTTTGGGAACAAGAATCCAATACCGCCAGACTGCCCAGTCCCTGACCAGTTTGTAAAGGAACAGCTAGGTCAAAAGGACAGAGGGTCCTGGAGTGGAAAGGTCAAGGTTATAAAACCGGACAAAGGTCAGCAGGGTGGACCAGCCTGCAGCGTTGCAGATGTCAGGAGAAACACTCCAGAGGACCAAGCCTTCGAGGCTGCCACACTCCGGGTAGAGTGAGCTCTGACCCCAAATTGAGGGAAGAGACCAGAGGAATTATAAAAAGATGCAATAGCATCAATGATCCATCTGCTCACATTATTCTTGTTAGCAGGTAGGCTTCTCCTCGGAGGGCCATAGCAGACGAGCAGCTGATCTGACTTCCTCCAGGGACTCGTCCTGTGAACGTAGGTGTCCAGTGCTTGTGCCAAGCACAGCTGGTTCAGCTTCTAATGGTATAAGGCTTTTCCCAAGACCTAGACACCCCATTGTGCAGGTCAGCTGGAAGGTGTGGTTGGCTTTCTTAGTAGCCTTCATAATATATATATATTCAGACAAACGATTGACAAACAATAGACAAATACACACAGACGATTGCACCAGATTCACTCCATGTGCTTTTTATAGCTTCTTGGTCGTGATGTCAGTCCGCTGGTGACACCGCACCTTCCATTGGATAGATTACACACGTTAAGGGACAATGAGTCACTGCTTTATCAACAGGTTTGAATTGACTGTTTATTATTATATGTTTATATAAGAAATCTATGGTGCCAGTGTATTCTGTGCACATGCTTCACTTCCCTCTGTTTCTTTGATAATTTATAATATAAAAATGAATAAAAACAGATTCTTACCTGTCCTTGCTTTCGTTTTTTTGTGACTGTAATGGTTTTATTGCCAAAATAACAACTTTCAACACACTCAGGGCAATAAAACTCTTCCTTTTTGGAACAAAAGACGTCTTTAGGTTTTTTATGGACGCTGCAGATCCTGTCTTTGAGACTGTACCTGCTTTTAATCACTTTGTGTGTGTTTTCCGGGTTCAGCTCATTGTGCATCTCAAAGTGAACTTGACAGTAGGAAGCTACACACACCAGACAGGATTTCACAGCTTTTTGTTTATGCCTGATGCAGACATCACACTCCACATCTTCAGGACCAGCCAGGGTTCTCTTAAAAACACGAGTCTTCTTCAGCTTCTCCACCATTTCAGCTAACATGATGTTCCGGCCCAAGATCGGTCGTAGACTAAAATGTTGTTTACACAAGGGGCAGCTGTAAACTCTGTTGCGAACTTCTCCATCCCATTGTCTGTTAATGCAGGACTTACAGAAACTGTGTCCACAGGGAACAGAGACAGGATCTGTTAGCAGATCTAAGCAGATGGGACAGTTAAACTCGTCTAAATCCACAGAGACTCGAGCTTCTGCCATTTCACCACGCTTGTTCAGAGTGACTGCACAGCTCTAAGGTTTTACTTTCGTTTCTCTAGATTTAAAAACAATGCTGAACAAGCTTCTTCTGTGTGGCTCTTATGACATGAGAACTTTCTTACACACCATACTGTACTTCAGGATTATGGTGTAACAGAAAAAAAGTTTTGTTACTGAAAGAACCTCATTCTGTGATTTATTTATTATTATTTTTTTTTAGCCATTCTCTGTGAGATGTATATTGTAAGATGAGAAGGTGAAGTGCAGTAAAACAACTGCCTATTAAACAGCAGTCTGTGAAACAGTGGTCTGTAAATTTGGAGTACTTATTGCCGGTAGTCTATAAACAAGTGGTCTGTAAAATGGGGGTCTGAAAGACAAGAGTGACTTAGCAACCATCTGTTAAACAGTGTTTTTGAAGCAATGGCATGTAAAGTTTTTTCTCTGTAAAATCGTACTTTGTGAGGTGGTTGTCTGTTAAGCAGGAACCAAAAATCTGTGGTACAAAAAAACATCAGTCTGTAAATCAGCAGTCTGTAAAGTGCCATTCTATAAAGCAGGGGTCTGTAAAGCAGGAGGTCTAAAAAAACAGGAGTCTGTAAAGTGAAGTTCTGTAAAGCAGGAGTCTGTAAAGAGGAGGTCTATAAAGCAGGAGTCTGTAAAGTGAAGTTCTGTAAAGCAGAAATCTGTGAAGTGGAGTTCTGTAAAGCAGAAATCTGTGAAGTGGAGTTCTGTAAAGCAGGAGTCTGTAAAGCAGGAGTCTGTAAAGAGAAGGTGTGTAAAGCAGGAGTCTTTAAAGAGGAGGTCTATAAAGCAGGAGTCTGTAAAGTGGAGTTCTGTAAAGCAGGAGTCTGAAAAGCAGAAGTCTGTAAAGCAGGAGTCTGTAAAGAGAAGGTGTGTAAAGCAGGAGTCTGTAAAGGGATTGTCTGTAAAGCAGGAGTCTGTAAAGAGAAGGTGTGTAAAGCAGGAGTCTGTAAAGGGATGGTCTGTAAAGCAGGAGTCTGTAAAGCAGGAGTCTGTAAAGAGAAGGTGTGTAAAGCAGGAGTCTGTAAAGGGATGGTCTGTAAAGCAGGAGTCTGTAAAGCAGGAGTCTGTAAAGAGAAGGTGTGTAAAGCAGGAGTCTGTAAAGCAGGAGTCTGTAAAGAGAAGGTGTGTAAAGCAGGAGTCTGTAAAGGGATGGTCTGTAAAGCAGGAGTCTGTAAAGGGATTGTCTGTAAAGCAGGAGTCTGAAAAGCAGGAGTCTGTAAAGGGGAGGTCTGTAAAGCAGGAGTCTGTAAACACTGCTTTGTAAAGTGTAGGTCTGTACAACAAAGGTCTGTAAAGTGGGAATATATATAAAGCAGTGGTCTGTAAAACAGTGGTCTATAAAAAAGCAGCAGTCCAAAAAATGCAGGTCTATTAAATAGGAGTATGTAAAGGGGTGGTATATAAAGCAGCAGTCTGTAAAGTTGAGGCCTGTAAAATGGTGGTTTGTGAAGTTGCGGTCTGTGAACACCGCATTGTAAAGAGGGTGTTTGTAAAGCAGTGATTTGAAAAAACTGGTGGCCTGTAAAACAGCTGTCAAGATTTGTCCCTGCCAGGACAAAGACTGACCATATTCCTTTTGTCCACCAGAGGGCCTAATTTTCTCTCGTGCTATTTTCTGCATTGTTTAAGCTCATTGTTGTCAATTGTGTGCCAATGCCTGTGTTTATTTAAGTTCCATTTTGAGTCAGTGTACTTTTTAAGAGAAAGACTTTGAGAGTTTTTGCATGATTTATTTAGATTTAGTTTTTGCCTTTTTTTTTGAGTTTTGGATTTCCTTTTGTATCTTGAATTTGGATACCTTCATTTTTTTACGGTTATTTTCTTCTTTATTTTTATGTTTGATGGAATTATTAATAACAAGTAAACTTTCCACTGGCTTGAGTTTATCTTTGCAGTTGGGTTTAACTGCACCCCCAGGGGGTACACTGCTTGAAACCCATCTCTCACATATCTAACCCCAGTTTGATGTTCTGACCCTGCCAGTTAATGTAGATTCAAAAGTGCAGCACAGGGACTCTTTGTCTCAGTAAAGAGGTGTGGTTTTATTTCGATATTATTTCATTGTCAAACAGTAAAAAGTTTAATTGTAAATGCTTAGCAGTTTTTATTGCTATCTAAGGAGAAATAACATCAGTGAAAGACAGCATGGGAGGAAATTTAACAATTAGACTCAGAAGAAACAATGTAGGATGTGTGGTCGGGAAATCTATAAAACTATAAAAACTCTATTCTGCTCCAGAACAGAGGCTTAGAGAGAGGAGAGTCCAACACTCCTGCTTTACAGACTGCCACTTTATAGACTTCTGCTTTACAGCCTGCTGCTTTGCAGTCCACCACTATACAGACTCCCGCTTTAGAGGCCATTGCTTTAAAACCACTGCTTTCCAGATTGTTGTTTACAGACCCCCCGCTTTACAGACCACCTGTTTAACAGCCAATTGTTTTACTGCACTTCACTTCCTACAATATACATCTTACAGAGAATGGCTAAAAAAAAACAGAATGAGGTTCTTCCACTAACAATAAGATTTTCCTGTTACACAACAATCCTAAAATGCAGCATGGTGTGTAAAAATGTTGAAGGTCAGGGTCTCATGTCATAAAAGCCACACCTTTTTCCACACTGTTTTTAATCCAAGAGAAAGAAAGTAAAGCCTTAGATCTGTACAGTCACTGAACAAGTGTGGTGAAATGGCAGAAGCTCGAGTCTCTGTGAATTTGGACGAGTTTAACTGTTCCATCTGCTTAGATCTGCTGGCAGATCCTGTCTCTGTTCCCTGTGGACACAGTTTCTGTAAGTCCTGCATCAACAGACAATGGGATGGAGAAGTTCTCAACAGAGTTTACAGCTGCCCCTTGTGTAAACAACATTTCAGTCCACGACCGATCTTGGGCCGGAACATCATGTTGGCTGAAATGGTGGAGAAGCTGAAGAAGACTCGTGTTTCTGAGAGAACCCTGGCTGGTCCTGATGATGTGGAGTGTGATGTCTGCATCGGGAATAAACACAAAGCTGTGAAATCCTGTCTGGTGTGTGTAGCTTCATACTGTCAAGTTCACTTTGAGATGCACAATGAGCTGAACCCGGAAAACACACACAAATCGATTGAAAGCAGGTACAGTCTCAAAGACAGGATCTGCAGCGTCCATAAAAAACTTAAAGACTTCATTTGTTACAATGAAGAACAGTTTTATTGCCCTGAGTGTGTTTTGCAAAGCTGTGCAGACCATTCCACCACTACAGTCACAAACAAACGAAATCAAGAACAGGTAAGCGTATGGTTTTATTAATGTAGTGAATTTGATACAAAATAAACATTTAAAAAAGTTCTCTTTTGATTGTAGTTTGCAGTTTATTCTCCACCTCCAGACATTAAGCAAATAAATCTGCTTTGTTTTTAGTTCCAGATTGAACACCTCCAGTCAGACGTTCTCCATAGAACCAAATTAGCAGAGAACAGCATTAAAGACTTGAAGAAAGCAGTTAATACAATCAAGGTCTTTACTGAGTATAAAAGTATATGATCACAACATACTGATATTGAAGGTTTGGGATGTAAAGACGGAGCTCTTACACTTATTATATCTAATAAAATCCTGGTTTTATAATAGACATCTGCAAAGACGACACTGGATCAGACTGAGAAGATGTTTGCAGAGTTGATCAGATCAGCTGAAAGGAAACGCTCGGAGATAAGAGGAATAATCAAAGCTACAGAAGAAGCTGAAGTTCACCGAGCAGAGAAAATTCTGCATTTTCTGGAACAGGAAGTGACTGAGCTGAAAGAGCGAGATAAGAAACTGGTTCAGCTTTCAAATTTAGAAGATGACTTCCTGTTCGTCAAGGTAACACGCTTCTCTCTTCATGTTCAGTTCCATGATGTTGATGTGATGGTTTTTAATTATGTGCAAATACACAACTAATGAAACTTGCTGTTAAACATCTGTCCCAGACCTCCATGTCCCGCTTCAACTTGGCAACGTTTTCTGATGCTCCACAATTTACAATCAATCTGACACCATTTAAAGAAATACAGAACTCGGTGTCTGAGCTGGAAAAAAAATGTAAAGAGTTCTGCATAAGTGCATTATCTCGAGGTTCCAGAGCAGGTCAGAACATGAACAGACAAGAAACTGTATAAGTGTGTTAGTTTTCTCTTTTTAATGTTTGTATTGGTTTTTCTCTCTCAGCTGTCAACAGATGTCACATGATCCAAGCTTCTGTTCCAATATTAAGAGAAGATTATCTTCAGTGTAAGTTACTAAAGAACCGATTTACACTTTCCTGTGCGTATTTTGTATTTATTGCTAACAACTTCATGGATAATCAAAAGAAAACCTTGCTCTGAGTATTTGGGATTTTTGGGTTAGGGTTCCACAAGCCAGTGCCTTAGTGCCTGTCCCAAGCCTGGATAAATGGGCAGGACTGTCTCCCTTATCACTCCTGCAGTAGTTGCCCAATCCTCCAGCACCTCTTCACCACCACCAAGCCCCTGTCTGACCTCTTCCCTGGACCTCGCACTACAGTCTTCCCCTCTTCAGTCACCACCATCTTATTCTTCTTTCAGTCTTCACTTTCCTCTTCCTCTTCTTCACCTCCAAAACCATCCTACAGTCCACCATTCGATGCTGTCTAGCTACACTGTCCCTTGCCAACACCTTACAGTCTCCAATCTCCTTCAGGTTGCATCTCCTACATAGAACATAGTCCACCTGTGTGCACCTTCCTCCACTCCTATACGTCACCCTATGATCCTCCTTCTTCTTAAAATACGTGTTCACCACTGCCATTTCCATCCTTTTAGCAAAATCTATCACCATCTGCCCTTCCACATTCCTCTCCTTAAAACCATACCTACCATCACCTCCTCATCACCTCTGTTCCCTTCACCTACATGCCCATTAAAGTCTGCCCCACTCAACAATCTTTCATTCCCAGGTTCACCATCTACCACTTCATCTAACTCACTCCAGAATTTTTCCTTCTCCTCCATCTCACAACCCACTTGTGGAGCATAGGCACTGATGACATTTATCATCACGCCTTCAACTTCCATCTTCACGTTCATCACCCTATCAGAAACTCTCTTCACCTCCACTATATGATAGAACAGTTTAAACACCTCCAAAGTTTCTGCTCTTACTCCCTTTCCACTTGGTCTCCTGAACACCCAACATATCTACCTTTCTCCTCTCCATCATATCAGCTCCCTCTCTCCCTTTACCAGTCATAGTACCAACATTTAAAGTACCAACCAGAACCTCCACTCTCCTACACGTCTCCTTTCCCTGCCGTCTCTGTAGATGTCTTTCTTTTCTTCTTCTTCTTTTGACCAACAGTAGCCCAATTTCCACCGGTACCCTGTTGGTTAACGATACCTGTGGTGGTCGTTGGTAACCCGGACCTCGACCGATCCGGTTTGAAAGTCTGATTCGTGATCTGCATATTTTATTCGGCACATGTTTTATGCTGAATGTCCTTCATAACACAACCCTCAACATTTATCAGGGTTTGAGACCGACACTAAGAGTGCACTGGCTTGTGTCAGAGCTGCTGTTACAGAGAATTCATCACCATGGTCTAACCAATCACAAGAACGACTATAAACTTTTAATTACAGCTATACCTTTATCAAACTTAGAATGCAACTTTTCTTTAAATACGTGTGTGTGTTTACTATAACAGACTTTCGTCAGTTGACAGTGAATCCAAGAATGGTCCACGAATACCTCCAGCTTTCTGAGGGCAACAGAAAAATAACCTATGATGCCTCAAATCCAAACTACAACCGAGAGTCTGAGATTTTTTCGACATTTGCGGAGGCTTTGTGTAGAGAAGCTCTTCAGGAACGCTGTTACTGGGAGGTGGAATGGGGAGGACAGCAGGTTTATATTGCAATGTCCTACATAGGAGTCTTTGAAATATACAGTTGTGACACTGCGCATTTTGGATTCAACGATAAATCCTGGAGTTTACGCTGTAATTCCTCTCAGTTTACGTTTTTTCATGACTCCTGTAAGAAAGTTATTTCAGGTCCATTGTCCAGAAGAATAGGAATTTATCTGGATCACAGAGCCGGGACTCTGTCCTTCTACAGCATCACAGACACCATGAAGCTCCTTCATCGAGTCAGCACCTTTTTCACCGAACCCCTGTACGGAGGATTCTGGGTGTTTAATGACTCCAGTGTGAAACTGTGTGGAAAAACCGAGAAGCTGCCTCCTCAAACACAAATTACTCCTGTTAGTGCATCTTTTCATGGCGCTGAATTTATCTATGAACATAGTTAGTATGGCTAGTATTATTTTACTAGTTATTATATTGATGATAGTCGTATCCTTAAAAAATAAGATTGTGTATATCATATATATTTACAGAGGAACCCGGTTATGTCGATGTCCTAGGGAGTCGCCAAAAAGCATCGAGATAACCGGTGATCGAGATAAACGAAAACCAAAATGGCGGCAATATATTAACGTGCTTGAAATTTCTTTATGTACATGATGTGCGTTAATAAATGAGAATGTGCATGCACGTGTTTTTGGAGGGTTTTTCACACAACAGCGTTGCCGCGATTTGTTTGATGAAGGCCTTCTATAAAAATGTACATACATGTTCGTTAACTGTCAGGAATCCACTTGCCACGCCGGTGCTTTCTTAGCCGCTTTCTCAGAAGCTCCCGGCTTCAATCGGGCACATATGGTGCTCGTTTATCATCATCACCAGCTCCTATTTAAACTTCCACACTCTCACCGCCCGTCTTGTTGGTATTTGTTGGTTCACGGCAGTCGTTGTTATCGCGCATGCGTATCCCGGTACGTTCCTTCCCACCGGCACTCTCTCAACGGCTGCGCTTTTCTTCCCAAAGCGCATCGCGGATTCTCCCCCCCCCCCGATCCTGCAATTGTTCATTCTATGATTTTGCTGCTCACCCCACGCCGCTTTCGCCTCACGTTCATCGCATAACATTTAACAACAAAAGGCATATGTGCACTAACTAACAGCAGAGATTTACCAGTATACAATACAAACACCTGTAGCATCTTGTAAGAAGTGAGTAAGACTCACTTTTGTGAGTTTTTCTGTGGCTGCACAGTGCCGATCGAGATAACTGACGTTAAATGGCAAATTTTTTCCTCCTTGTGCTCGAGATTAGGGTTCGACATAACCGATAAAAAATGCTTAGATAAAGCGAGAATTTGGCGGTTCCACTTCAAAAGCGTCGACTCAGTGAGTTCCACTGTATATATGGGTGATTCTTAGACTATGGGCACTTATGTTCTTTGATCATATTTTAAAAAGTACATATCATTTTTGACAAATTCTTTTTTCTTTGTCAAACTATCAATAAAAACACCTTTAAAAAATTTTACTACCTTTCTATTATGATTTTTTCATTCTTTCCAACCTCCTTATAGGTGCCAAAATCACTGTTTTCTCCTTGTCCCACACCCAGACTTTTAAACTTCAACAATGAAAATACAGTTTAAAAATTATGACTGATCTGGTAACTTAATGTACCTGAATTAAACACTAGTAAAATAATTAATGAATTAATTAAAATACATTATGGTAATTAATCTGAGACTAATGTCAATATTACTGTTTATACAAAATATAGCTGTCACACAGTATTGGTGTCATTTCCACCACAACGCTGTCACGTCCCTTTAAAAAGTTTGTGTGAAAGATTGTTTAGGTTTTGTCTACGGAAACTTTCAGCGACATCAGAGCACATGATGGACATGGAGGGAATTTTTAATTTTCATCAACAACAAATGAAGAAAAATCAAGGTAAATATTGCTAGACCAGTTAATATAATTATTCGACATCATTTCCAAACATGCTGTGCCTTCAAGGGTGTTTTTAAAAAGCTAAAGATTTTAGGTTAAATAAGAGTATTTTGCATACATCACATGCTAAGTATTAATTCAAAGCTCATCAGTGAAGCTATCTTTCATTTTTTCACAAAAAATCAGACACCAATATGCTGCTCTTCGTGGTTTAAAAGAGAAGCTGAGTGAAGATGAGGTTGTCCTCCATATTGACTTTGCAGAGAATTTTAAGAGCAAGTACAGCAGCGAAATCCAAGCTGTACATTTTGGTGATTCGCATAAACAGGTCTCACTTCACACTGGTGTGGCCTACACCAAAAACAGTGTGATTTCATTCTGCTCAATCAGCTCCTCTTTTCGTCATGACCCCTGTGCTATTTGGGCACATCTATCAAAAGTCCTCACTTTCCTGAAGGATCAATACCCCACCGCTTCAGTGCTACATGTGGTCAGTGATGGGCCGACCACCCAATACCGCTCCAAAAAGAATTTCTACTTCTTCACCAACATTCCATATCAGATGGGCTGGAAGAAACTCACTTGGAACTTTCTGAAGGCTGGCCATGGAAAAGGCCCTGCTGATGGGATAGCAGCAGCAGTGAAAAGAAGAGCTGATGACATCATAGCTAGAGGGAAGGACATACCAAATGCTCGGGTGCTCTTTGAGGAGCTTCAACAGCAAAAGTCTGCCACAGAGCTCTTCTATGTTGAGCCAGAGGAAATTGAGTGTATGGACATTCATGTGCCATCCGAGCTACAAACAATCCGTGGCAAAATTAAGATTCATCAGGTAATGGTTGACAGTCCACAGTCGTCTCAAACAAATAATTTTACATGAACTAAGTTCATGCCTTAACAGTTTTTCCTCTCCTTTCAGATAACCTCTGCTAGCCCAAGCCAAATGTCATGGAGAATCCTCAGTTGCTTTTGCTCTGCACCTCATGACTGCAAATGTTTCAATCCAGAAACAGTCATGTTCCAGCATTGGGACGAAGCTTCTCCCTCAACCAATACATCGCATACCTGACACACCTCAAATAGGTCTGCGGCGTATTGTGGACTTGAACGAGGGACACGTTGGTCAGTGGTTTGCTGTGAAGTATGATGGAGATATTTATCCTGGCATCATTCAATTCATTTTTATTTGTATAGCGCTTTTAACAATGAACATTGTCTCAAAATTTTCCACATTCCACATCTCTGTTTAAATGTTACAGTTGAAGGCGTTCTTTACAGTTCCTCTTTACAGAAGATGAGTGTTTATTTAGGAGACTAATAAGAACATTTCAGAACATTAACCTCATAATTATCTCACATTGTTGAATGTTTTATGCATCTTTTATGACTTGTATTTTCCCTGGCCATCGGTTGTGTCAGTTTTTTACAGTATGCACTGTAACCGTTCATCTGTGAAACAAATCAGTTTTATAGATCAACCACACCTGTTTTAGTGCAGTGCTGAGTTTGTTTAATGACTGTTATGAGTTTAAGTATTTTTCTAATAAATATATCTACTGTTTCTCTACATTCATGTTACATTCATTGTCATTTCCACCACACACATTTTTTTTAATATTTAAAAAGTTCTCATCACACATTAAATATTTATCCACAATTTATGATATTGTGCTCTACTTAGTATAAATATTCAAGTTATTTATGTTCAAATAAACTCTTACCCAATCTAATATTAAATTTCAGAGTGGGACTGGTGTACAGTTCAGCATTTGGTCCTTAGGGCAGTTAATTTATCTCATTAACAAATATATAATTAATGTACATTGTGGAAAAACAGGTAAAACTAGTTACAAAAATGATCTTAGACAATTTTTGAGTGGCATACGTTATTCTATTTTTTAATAACAGCTGTATATTGAGATGTGGTGGAAATTACATTTGTTCATTGCAGGTCAGAAAAAATGTAAAATATCAACAGTTTCTCTTGTAATCCATGTTTGTCCTCTAACAGACCTTAAAACTAGAGAAATTATTTCAACTTATGGGAATGTGTTACCTAACTTTTGATTAAGTTTTTCTTGTTCAACTTCACAAGGCTAAAAGTGCACCTAGTTGAAGAAACGCCCATATATATATATATATATACAGCGGGGAAAATAAGTATTTGACACATCAGCATTTTTTTCATTAAGGGGATTTCTAAGTGGGCTATTGACACAAAATTTCCACCAGATGTAGCATCAAGCCACATATTGAATTCATACAAAGAAATCAGAACATTTTAAGTCTACAAGTTGAGTCATAAGAAATAAAGTGAAATGACACAGGGAATAAGTATTTAGCACATGAAGATAACAAAGTGCAAAATGGCATAGAAAGCCAGGAGATCACCTGAAATCTGTCAGTATTGAGAGAGAAACCCTGCCCCCTATCAGTACTAATTGATATCAGCTGCTTTAGTCCTAATTGCTGGCCTATAAAGGCTTCTCATTACCCAGGAGGCACACAGGAAAGACTTCATGATGGGTAAAAGCAAAGAACTCTCTCAAGATCGGCGTAATCTTAGCGTTGCAAGCATTTCGATGGGAATGGTCATAGGCGCATTTCCAGAATGCTAAATGTTCCTGTGAGCACTGTGGGGGTCATTATGCCGAAATGGAAAGAACATCAGTTCACCATAAACCGGCCACGATTAGGTGCTCCCACGACTCGGGCAGAACTTCAAGAAGACCTTGCATCAGCAGGTACTGTTGTTTCAAAGAAAACTATAAGCAATGCAGTGAACCGCCATGGCATCCATGCACGCTCACCACAAGTTTGCGAAAGAGCATTTGGAGAAGCCTAATAAGAAGTATATAAATAAATATTTGTAAAAAGAGAGAGATTGAGGAACATTATGCAACGTGAATTTTTGGGAGACTATAGTATGGTCAGATAAAAGCAAAATTGAACTTTCTGGCAGTCATTCTACATACCATGTTTGGAGACGAAATGGCACTGCCCACCACCCCAAGAACACCATACTAACAGTTAAGTTTGGGGGTGGCAGCATCATGGTTTGGGGACGCTTTTCAGCAAGGGGTACTGGCAGACTTCATATTATTGAAGGCAGGATGAATGGAGAAATGTACCGGGACATTCTGGATAAAAATCTGCTGCCATCTACCAGAAAGCTGAAAATGAAAAGATCGTGGACATTTCAGCAAGACAACGATCCCAAACACAAGGCCTAAGAAACAATAAAGTGGTTTCAAAGAAAGAAAATCAAGTTGCTTGAATGGCCCAGTCAATCACCTGACCTTAATCCCATAGAAAATCTATGAAGAGAAGTGAAGATCAAAGTTTATAAACTTCAAGATTTAAAGACCATTTGTGTGGAAGAATGGGCCAGGATCACTCCTGAGCAATGCAGACGACTCGTCTCCCCATACAAGAGGCGTCTAGAAGCTCATTCTAGAAGCTAATCACCAACAAAGGCTTTTCTACAAAGTATTAAATAAAGTGTGTTCAATACTTATTCCCTGTGTCATTTCACATATTCACTTTATTTATTATGATAAGATAAGATAAACCTTTATTCGTCCCACAGTGGGGAAATTTCTTATGACTCAACTTGTAGACTTAAATGTTCTGATTTCTTTGTATGAATTCAATATTTGGCTTGATGGCTACATCTGGTGGAAATGTTGTGTCAATAGCCCACTTAGAAATCCCCTTACTGATAAAAATGCTGATGTGTCACATACTTAGTTTCCCCGCTGTGTGTTTGTGTGTGTGTGTGTGTGTGTGTGTATATATATATATATGTATAAAATCAGCTAAATTTGGTGTAAATATGTAATAATTGTGTTTCTTGACATCAGACTAATATCATTATATATAGATACTACCGATATTTACTCTCTACATTCACTCTAATATTTACACTCACTATAATCTCTACTGGTTTGACTTTATTTAAAAAAAAAAAACCAATAAGCACATTTCTTCAGTAATTGATTGTGTGTTTGCAGTAATTACTCACTGTGGGAAGACCTCTAATAAACTACAAGCTTAACAAAAAGATTTAGTCACATTCATTGTGTTAGTGTTGTGTATTTTGGAGTCTGTGTTGTGCGTTAGTGTGGTGTTTTAGTGTTGTGTGTATGAATGTTTGGTGTGTCAGTGTTGTGTGTTTGAATGTTGTGTGTATTAGTAGTGTGTGTTAGTGGGGTAAGTTAATGTTGTGTGTGTGTTAGTAGTGTGTGTTTGTGCTGTATTTTATTGTTGTGTGTATGAGTGTTGTGTGTTTGAATGTTGTGTGTATTAGTAGTGTGTGTTAGTGGGGTGAGTTAATGTTGTGTGTGTTAGTAGTGTGTGTTTGTGCTGTATTTTATTGTTGTGTGTATAAGTGTTGTGTGTTTGAATGTTGTGTATTAGTAGTGTGTGTTAGTGTGTATTTGTGTTTTGTATTAATGCTGCCTGTTTAAGTGCTGTTATTAGTGCTGTTATATGTTACACTATGCATATTAGTGTGTGTATTAGTGTGTTAGTGTGTGCATTGTTGAGTAATCTTGTTAGTGTGTATTGTTGTGTATGTGTGTTAGTGTGTGTGTTGTGTAATATTGTTTTGTGTTGTGTGTTAGTGTTCTGTAATAGTGTGTGTTAGTATTGTGTATGAGTGTGTGTTAGTGTTGTGTATTATCATGTGTTAGTGTTGTGTATTAGTGTGTGTTAGTATTGTGTAATAGTGTGTGTTAGTATTGTGTATTAGTGTGTGTTAGTATTGTGTATTAGTGTGTGTTAGTGTAGTGTATTAGTGTGTGTTAGTATTGTGTATTAGTGTGTGTTAGGGTAGTGTATTAGTGTGTGTTAGTATTGTGTGTTAGTATTGTGTATTAGTGTGTGTTAGTATTGTGTATTAGTGTGTTAGTGTAGTGTATTAGTGTGTGTTAGTATTGTGCATTAGTGTGTGTTAGTGTAGTGTATTAGTGTGTATTAGTGTGTGTTAGGGTAGTGTATTAGTGTGTGTTAGTATTGTGTGTTAGTATTGTGTATTAGTGTGTGTTAGTGTAGTGTATTAGTATTGTGTATTAGTGTGTGTTAGTGTAGTGTATTAGTGTGTGTTCGTATTGTGTATTAGTGTGTGTTAGTATTGTGTATTAGTGTGTTAGTGTGTGTTAGTGTAGTGTATTAGTGTGTGTTAGTATTGTGTATACGTGTGTTAGTGTTGTGTATAAGTGTGTGTTAGTGTTGTGTATACGTGTGTTAGTGTTGTGTATACGTGTGTGTTAGTATTGTGTATGAGTGTGTTAGTGTTGTGCATAAGTGTCTGTTAGTAATGTGTATGAGTGTGTGTTAGTGTTGTGTATGAGTGTGTGTTAGTGTTGTGTATTAGTGTGTTAGTGCTGGACAGTGATTTGTAAAGGTTTCCTGTTATTTTCTTTCTCAATCGGGAGGAAATCTCAGTGCCAGGACTTACATCCCTACCAGTTTAGATAAAGGGGGGAGTTTTCCATCACGTTCTTTCCTGAGGGTGGGTCAACACACACACACACAAACACACACACACACACACACACACACACACACACACACCCTCTGAGCATTGCAGTCTTGGCTACAGTAACTGCAGACCCTGAACATGGTAAGTGTCCAAAATATTTGACTGAATTTTATCATTAGATCATTTGGTTTCACTCAGAAATAAAAATCATCTCATTCCACTGTTTTCTTTCATTTTTTCATTTAATACTAGAACTTATGTTACTTCAACCCTGATATTTACCCACTTTGTGCTTGTTGCTTGATGTTTATCGTGTACAAGGAGAAACAGTGCATTCTTCAGTAAACCAGTACAATAGACATTTTTGTGTTTTTTTTATTTTTTATAACTGTATTCTTTTCCACTTCCTGTGTCCAGGCGAGGGGACGCATGGAGAGAGTGGAATGTGAGGGAGTGAGTGTGTTCCTGCTCATCATCCTCGCTGTTCACCACCACACTGTGAGCCATTTACAACTTACTAGCTTACTAACATTCCGCATCATAACCGCTGTATACGCATATTACTGTGGATTACAGTCAGAGATTAATGAGCATGTGCTCACGATGTCTGGATCAGATCCTGTACGGGTTCACAATCTGAAGGATTCCGATTCCTCACACCATCACATTTTCTTTCGTTTTTTTATAATCACACAATTTAGTGTCTTCGAAACGAGTTTATTAGAGAGACAGCGCACGTAGGACGTTTTGGAGACAAGGTGAGGGAGGTGAGATTGAGATGGTTTGGACATGTGCAGAGGAGGGGCATGGGGTATATCAGTAGGAGAATGCTGAGGATGGAGACACCAGGAAGGAGGAAAAGAGGAAGACCAAGGAGGAGGTTTATGGATGTGGTGAGAGAAGACATGCAGGTGGTTGGTGTGAAAGAGGCAGATGTAGAGGACGGGGTATGGAGATGGAAGATCCGCTGTTGCGCCCCCTAATGGGAGCAGCCAAATCACACAATATACTGTATAGGGAGGTGCTTTGAAATTATATTTTACTTGTTAATTTTTTTGCAATTTACAAAAGTAACTCTCTCAGTAAGTCAGGGATTTTGTAGGATCACATTCACGTGTGTGATGAACCAAGTTCTACCAAGTAGGTGTTGATGATCGTCAATTACATCTGTAGATTGAGGTCCAGTCATTAAGCAAATCAGATGTGTAAGGGCTTTAAACTGGGCAAGGAGCCAAACTCTCGCACGACAACAAGACGCAAGGTAGTTCTACTGCATAGGCGAGGTCTCTCACAGGCAAAGATCTCAAAGCAGTCTGTACTTTCGAGATGTGCTCTTCAAGCTATTAAGAAGAAGCACAAAGAAACTGCCCGATGTTGAGGAGCAGTGGTCGGCGTCTTTCCTTCAACATTTGCTCTGGACTGATGAGTCAAAATTTAAAATATTTGCTGTTGCAGGAGGTTGTTTGCTGAAGGTCTGAAGCATGGTGGTGGAGGTTTTCTGCAGGTTTGCAGCTGCATTTCTGCAGATGGAGTTGTCCTTAACGCTAAAAATCCATGCAGTACCATGAAGGAGGCATTTGATCGCCCACAAATTTTTTCTGCAGCAGGACAACGACCCCAAACACACAGCGAACTTCATTTAGAACTTTCTTTAATGTAGAGAAGAGCAAGAAGTCCTGGTTGTGATCGTTTTGCCTCCACAGATCCCTGCATCTCAACATCTGGGCTTATGTGGAGAGACAGAAGGATTTGAGGAAGCTCTATCCACAGAAGATCTGTAGTTAGTTCTCCAACATGTTTGGAACAAACCTCCCTGCTGAGCTCCTTCATAAAACAGTGTGTAAATGTACCGAGAAGAATTGATGCCATTTTGCAGCCAAATGGTGTCACCAAATATCGATTTGATTTGGATTCTCTTCTGTCCATTAACTTTCCATTTTGTCCATTGATAAAAAACAACACTTATTTATGAAAACCATCTTACTAGATATAAACATGCTGTTGTGTTGTGCAGGTGGAGGCGGAGGTGAAGAAGATGGACATGGCTCCTGATGCGGTAGACTTTAACTTCTCAGACTGTCGAGATGAAATGCTGAAGGCTGTTACTAAAACGGGCGGCCTGCTGCAGAAGGAACTAGATGCTGATAAAGATTTTAAAACGTTGTGGAGTAAAAACTATGGCGTGTGCCAGAAGATCGTTCCCGGTGGAACCCTGGATCACGTGCATGCTCTACACGTGTACGCAAATTCGAAAAATTCATTCAGAAAAAAGTTCAATGATTTGGTTCAGATAAAAGGCGCGAACGTCACGACCTACGAAGATGGATTTCACTTCAAGTCTCTTTACTTTTTCCTGATGGACTCCATGCGACTGCTGAAGCATACCAACAGCTGTAGGAACGTGTACTTCGCCACCAAGAACAAGTACATAGCAGATACAGGGGCAGAGGTCCGATTCGGAAGATTCATGAAAGCCGTAAATACAAAGAGCTCTCAAATTGAAAAAATTGATACAGAAGAAGGTGGCACCTTGTTTTCCATCAATTCCTGTTTTGTGTTTAATGTTGAAGAGAACACGTGTAAATCTGAGGAAATGCAGAATATAATTTCTCCAGTGGAGGTCTTCAGAGTGCAGAGCGTTAAATATAACACCACCGATGATAAAATCAAGTATAAAGAAATCACTCTACAACACTCACGCTTTCTCAGCAATCCGAGCTGTCCTTTCTTCCCAAGGTAAGTTTCTTAACTCAATTTAATTAATACATTTATGTGTGGATTTTTTTGTATGTTATAATGAGATGTTGAAAGATCTTGTTCTCTGCTGTCAAACATAAACTACCAAGATTGAAATCAGCACCGGTGCAGGAACATCCTTCCTCTAATCTCTTTTCTCACCGTTTCCTGTCTGTCTTTAGGAACACTGCGGATGTTGGCGCCTCCACGTCTCTGTTTTTTATACTACTGACAGTTACGGCTTCTTTACTGACTCAGTTCTGCCTGACGCCGTGACTCACGTCTTCTGTACTTTTCTATACATTTTTTCCAGTTTTTTTTATTGAAGCGTTTTTAGTTTTTTATTTGGGGGTGGACGAAATCCACAAACCATGTAGTTGCGTTAAAGTAGATATTCACCACAATATAAAAGTGTCCCTTTAAAATTTCACTTGAGTAAACCTACAAAAGTTTTTTAATTCAAATGTACTATAATTTCTGTCACCAGACTCTTTACTTCAACTCAAATCATGTGAAAACGATATAAATGAGTCAAACACCGATTGATTCTATTCGAATCATCACAAACCCAAAACCTTCTTTTTCAGTCAGGACTTCATTTTATTCCTCTTTTAAACCTGATGAGTAGATACACCAAGTGACGATCGAAAAATGAGTCAAACACCGATTGATTCTATTCGAATCATCACAAACCCAAAACCTTCTTTTCAGTCAGGACTTCATTTTATTCCTCTTTAAACCTGATGAGTAGATACACCAAGTGACAATCGAAGCAAGTTCAAACGGAGCTCGCACTCAATCCTGATTGGTGGTTTGCTGCGTGTTTGACCAGTGTATATCCAATAAAAAATTATTTAAAAAATAAGTCAAAAATTCAACTTTTCCTGTAAATTCACTACATTCTAAAGTTTCCCCAAATTGGAAATACTTCAGTGAACTACAGATACGTGGAAAAGCTATTTAACTACAGTCATTTAAGCTCAGATTCATGGAATTGTAGCCATGTGATTCATTAGTGAAGATCTAGATGCTTGAGTGTTCTCCACAGTTTTGAAATTTGAAATTTTTTTCAATAGTATATGAAGTTTCCACCAGGAAATTCTACTGCTTTAGTAGTTTATGTTTTTGTTTGTTTTTATAGGTCTCGTTTCGTCTAGTGTTTCAGAGGAGACTAAATATTGACATTCGATGATCTTTTGTGTTTAGAAAAGTGTACAGAATTTTTTTCTCGTAACTGCGTCCAATAGACTGCGTCCACATTTTAACAGGCTTCTCAGACGGCTGCTAGACGTAAACAGTGCCTGAGCCGTGGGTGAAAATGAAACCTGAATGTGGTGTCATTAGAATCGTTTGTGAATGGGTTTTTCACTGTGTGGCTGTTGAAGGGTTAATACAGATCCATTATTGCTCCTTTCTTAGATGCTGGTAGACAAGAAGTGTGAAAGAGGAAGGAACCTCAAACCTTTGTCTCACATTTCTGAACAGATTTTCAGAAAGCAGCATGTTCTTTTAAAATCCTTATTCAGAATTGGTTTGTTAAACTGAATTTCATCTATCCTGTGATCATCTGTAGATGTTTCTCCTGAGTGTTGAGGTGAATAAACGCACAGAACCCTGAGACTGAACCCTGCCTGTGTCTGTGTTTTGATTACATCCAACCACTATGAGAGAAAGTGCTGTAACCAATGACTGGAATGAACTGAATGACGTGTGTGTGTGTGTGTGTGTGTGAGAGATACAGTATGTAATGCATCTCCGAATGTTTCATTCTTTCCAGCTGTGTGAAGGAAGAGATATGGTAGGAGTGGTTATTTTTTCAGCAGTTTGAAGGACGAACTTTACACTTCTACAATATAAACACACCGCTTTTTTTTCTACTACAGAAGAGGAAAATAAAAAAATGGATCAGGTTTTCTTAACGTTCTGGATCCTTCTATGAGATTCCAAAACACCTGCATGCAAAAAGAGAGCTGGATAAACAGAAGGCGGGGCTATGAAACTCACAGCAATATGATTGGCTGGATGCTGGGGCCGTTTCTCCTGAGAATGGAGAACTCTCTCTTTCTCTCTCTCTCTCTCTCTCTCTCTCTCTCTCTCTCTCTGTATATAAATATAATTTTATTTACGAATTCCCGAAACTCAAAAGTTCAACTGTTTCCACTGAAGTCTGTAAGTCTTTGGATCAGCTGTTACATTCCTGTAATGAAGATTCCAGATAAAATCCTAAACCTAAAGAGGAAAAAAAAAAATTTTCACATGAAAAAATAACTTTACACACACACACACACACACACACACACACACACACACACACACACACACACACACACACACACACACTCTTCCACAATCAGTTAATAGTGTTACTTTATGCAAATGGGGCTTCATCTAAATTTGCATACTTAATGAATCTATAAAAAGAATTATATAACAAACCGGTTTTTAGACTAAATTGACCTTGAACGACCTCAAAACTAAAGACTGTGTGGGTTTCCCAGCCCCATAAAAATGATATGCTGACTTTTCTTTTAAAAGTTGTGTTCATGACTGACAGTCCGCATCAGTTCCATGTGGTTGCTGGATCGCAGCCCACAGCGTTACACTGCAGGACCCTGGACAGAATGTTCTCATACTCCGGGACTCAAAGCAATCTGCTGAACTCTCACACACACATCCACAGTAAGGTTTCTTTCTCTTCATAGATCAAATTCTGTGATGTAAATCTGCTTTTGCACAGTATTTTAAATATTTGTAGCCTGATGCAGTGTCTGAACTTTGATAATAAATGATCTAAACATTTTTCTGGACACTTTTTCGTCAATGTCTGGTCTTGGTAACGTTTATGAACCTGGATGTGGTTGTAGAACATGAGGACATCATCGTTTCATTGTTAAATACAGTAGATAAAGCGCTGGCTCGGTGTTTGGGTGTGATCTTCTCAGCTTGTTTACTCCACACTTCACTTCTCCTCCAGCCTCAGGTCTGCTCTCTCCCTCTTGTGGCTGTAGCTGGATATTACATCCTAGAACCTGGACGGTTTATACCTCGGTAATTCTGATCAGGACAAGGACGTGATCTGGTGTGATGGAAGGTCTGGATGTGAAGATGTTCCTCTTGTTCCTCATGGCTCTGCTCTCTCTCAGAGTAAGATCTTCACTGTAAAGTATTGATAGTAGGATTGGATATGGAAATAATATAGAAAATAATATTTATTTCAGATATTTGTGTAATCAGATTATTTCCCTCAATACTTTAATAAATGTAGGTTGTATATTTTTATGCAGGATTATAGAGATGTTATGTTTATACACTGATTCAAATTTTTAACAGATACTCATGTTAAAAAATGTATTTCGCATCAACTTGGCAATAGTTACAATTATTAATAAGTTTAGGCATTTAGAATTGAAAACTCAACATACAAAGAGTTTAAATATAATAAGCACACGATGAAACTATGAGTTTAGAATGAAGCATTGAAATGAAATAATGATAGTTTTAGGCTGAAAATAAGGAAGTGACTACAAGAAACGAGTAAACTCAGTGGTTCATTTCAGCTGCGCACAACAGGAAACGTGAGTCAAAATTTGAGCTGAACTCAAGGGATTTAGTTTATTAATAATAAAAAGAAATAACCCAAAGAAACTCCATCAAGCGTCAAGCACTAAACTATATTTAAAATCCAAAAAAAAAAACATTAAGTGGATACAAAAAAGTAGTGTAAATCTGCTGCAGTGTGAATTGACAAAACCGAAAAAAAACTGCCGAGCGAAGCAGCGAAGGTGCCGTTCGACAGCCAAAGGTCGAAGGAAGAAAAAAAGGAAGCGACAAGTGCAGAAGTCAAATCGGTCGAGTGATGGAAAAATGAGGAAGGTTAGAGAAATGCGTGAAAAGAAGTCATGTAAGAAAGAAAAGAACACCGAAGGTAATGTGCTTTGGTAAGCGAAAAAATCAGGAGGGCAAATTCTGTGAAGGAGGTGAAAAACAATGTTTTTTTAGAGGCAAATTTTTGATAAAAAAAAAGATGCAGACTAGGCGATTTTTACATAAGATGTGAAGAAAACGAGACGTTTTTGACATGTGTAAAAAATATAATGAAAATCTTTGAGAAATGGAAGGGAATTCTGTAAATTATGATCAAATCGAGGGAAATGAAAGGCCTCTTTCGGTTATTGGACTGTTAAAAAAATGTTTGATTTGATCCAAGTCTTGGCTCCACCCCTGCCTTGTGATTGGTTGTTTCCCTACTAAAACCCCAGTGTTCAGATCTCATTGGTTTTTTTAGATCATTGTTTTGATTCATCTGCTTTCTTTGTGCTTTTCTCAAATCCTCCTGTAATTTCAATATAATCCAATTAATAATCAAATATAAGATTGAAAATAAGATTTTTGTTCTACGTGTGAAATGTAAAGCTGGAGGAAACGTACACATTGATTCCAAGAAGTGCAGGTCCTGCAGTACAGGTTCACTCCAGGTTCACTTGGTTCTCCAGATGACTATTTGAGAACATGTCATTTTCACTGGTTTTATTAATCACAGGACCTTCAGGGCTTCTCCATCAGATGTATTTTCATGCTCTCGTGTTGTGCAGGTGGAGGGGGAGGCGGAGGTGAAGAAGATGGACATGGCTCCTGATGCGGTAGACTTTGACTTCTCAGAGTGTCGAGATGAAATGCTGAAGGCTGTTACTAAAACGGGCGGCCTGCTGCAGAAGGAACTCGATGCTGATAAAGAGTTTAAAACGTTGTGGAATAAAAACTATGCCGTGTGCCAGAAGATCGTTCCCAATGGAACGCCGGATCACGTGCGTGCTCTACACGTGTATGCAAATTCGAAAAATTCATTCAGAAGAAAGTTCAATGATTTGGTTCAGAAAAAAGGTGCAAACGTCACGACCTACAAAGATGGATTTCACTTCAAGTCTCTTTACTTTTTCCTGATGGATTCCATGCAACTGCTGAATCATACCAACAGCTGTAGGAACGTGTACTTCGCCACCAAAAACACGTACACGGCAGATACAGGGGCAGAGGTCCGATTCGGAAAGTTCATGAAAGCCGTAAATTCAAAGAGCTCTCAAATTGAAACAATTGATACAGAAGAAGGTGGCACCTTGTTTTCCATCAATTCCTGTTTTGTGTTTAATGTTGAAGAGAACACGTGTAAATCTGAGGACGTGCAGAATATAATTTCTCCAGTGGAGGTCTTCAGAGTGCAGAGCGTTAAAAATAAAACCACCAATGATGATTCCGATTATAAAGAAATCACTCTACAACACTCACGCTTTCTCAGCAATGCGATCTGTCCTTTCCTCCAAAGGTGAGCCAGAGATTGAAATAAATATCTTCATATTCGAGGGCCACTGGTTTGCCTTCAGCTAATTGCTAATGCCTTCTTATTTAAACCCAGAATTTACATCTAATAAACAGAATTTCCCAAACAACTGAAGTAAAAAAACTGTTTTTGAATTATATTCAAAATGTTTGTTTCTTTGTTTGACTTTTTTCTCCCATTTTTCTTTTTGGTCTTCATCTGAAGGTTAGGTCATTCTTCAGCTGGTTCTTCTGCTCCATTACTGACCCTCAAGACTCTGGTGGCAGTGATGTTCCTCACTATGGCCAGTCTTCAGTTCATGTCCCTGCTCTAGAAGTCGAGTCTGAAAGAAAAAAACTTTTATTTAGCTTGCTAGTTTTATATTTCTATTAAACTATGCTATATCTTTGTGTAACTCTAAAAACATAGACTGGGTACGAGATTTCCACCGTTTTATTCATAAATGATTTCAGTGGATTGCAGTGACCAATTAGATCTGCCTTTGGTCCTTAGTTTTCCATCAGTGTCAGAATTGTTGCGGGGGTTACGTTCGAAGACCACGAATTGTGGATGTACCCCCGCAACCCCTATGGTACCTTAGTGAATTCCTCTAGACATTAAAGCAGTAAGTTGGTTCAAAAAACAGTTGGAGAGCTACATAAATATGACCTCGGGCAGTCTGCTTCGTTAACACGTCAAATTTCAACGCTCCGGTTCAGAGTTCTATAAAAGTCTACTGAAAATTATGTCAAAGGGGTCAAAGTCTTGTGGGAACTTACGCAGGTTAAATAATGATGCCAAAAGTGGGGGTTCCTGGCGAACGTGTCCACGTGACTCGTGAGTGACCCGACATGACTGATCAGCGGCGATTAGAAAGTATGTCCTACAGAGGTACTAAAATATCAAAGAGCAGATATCTATTACTAGAACAGCTGTGTGTGCTGAAGATTTATAGAAGCCTCAAAGGACTTTTTAAGCGGTATAGAGATGTCATAAAATACAATCTAATAACTGCTAGTATACAATACGAGGTGGTATCAAAAATCACTCTGTTTACAAAAAAGTACTTTATTTATCTACATTTCAACACCATCACCTTCCAAATAGTCCCCTTGCACAGTGTGGCAAAATTGGTCACCGCCCTACTGGTCTTCCTTCCCCTGAACCATTTGCTCTCCTACACTGGTGCCGAAACCCGGGAAGGAAAGTAGGGAGGCGACCAGTTTTGACCCAATCAGGTCTCCCACTCTCACTCCAACATGGAACACTGATTCGACAAATCTCCAACAGGTTACCACACAGCAATACAGCGCTCCCAGTGTTCTTCTGGAAGTCTCCTTTTCGAAGCACATCAAGCACCTCTTGCGATTCGCTCCAAATCTCAGCAACAGTGTCCCCGGATCTTCATCTCCGGGAAGAGGACGAAGTCTACATCAGCCGTATCTGGCGAGTAGGATGGGTGCAGAAGTGAGATCGTGTAGTTTGTTTTTCCGCCGATCATCATGCACAAGTTGCCGTTGACGAGTTGGCGAGTTGCAGGTCTTCCTGAGCGGCGACGTACACCAAACGTACCTCACGTCAGACGTCTCAGTAGCAGATTTGCCCAGTTTTACGTTGAAATTTACATTTGCTCTAACTTGCTGTCATTCATTTTTTAACAACATCCTCCCCATTTTACACGATGAGATAAGATCTACACACAGTAGGAACGCTTTTTTCGGGTTTTATCAGACATTTTATGATATCGTTTCTGAAGGTTTGTGTTGTCTTTGAAAACCTGGTATCAGGATACCATGGTGTGTATTGAGATTTCATGAGCAGGTACATTTTTCATTGCATATCAATCCATAGCCTTCGATAGCGCTTCATTCTGCATTTAATCCATCAGGTAAAAAAACTAAATAAAAATAAACATATTATTGTGAAATCATTGTAGACTCCTTTTTTATGAAATTTTACCTGATGTTTACTAAAACCTGCACACACTAAGAACCTTCATTTCTCCACCTTTGTCTTGTTTTATGTTAAATGTCGAGATTCTCACACAATCTCAGATTTAAGCCCATGATCTATAATAGGTTTTTATGAAATATCATTAATGTTCATAAATTCAGAGGTTTATCCAGTAGCAGCTCCTTAAAGGGAAGTCCTCACACAGCACTCACACTTCATTAGAATACTTTCCTCATTTGGTCCACCTTGACCCTCTCTGTGCTTTTGTTCTGTTCAGAGTTGCCCACAGGGAGACTTACATGGCCATGTGGTCCATCAGGAGGAGGAAGAGCCGAGTCCCGTTATGGTGGAAGAAAACAGCCTACTGAATTGTTTTGTTTGGCTTCCAGGATGTGAATGCCGCTTTACTCTTTGGGCCCAAACACTGAATACCATTCCATTTAGAGAGAGAGAGAGAGAGAGAGAGAGAGAGAGAGAGAGCGAGAGAGAAGCATCTCTACACTTCACAATATGAAGGCTGAAGAAGAGGAATGGTTCTTCTCCAGTTTCTCATACATCTCACATTAATAGATAGTGTTTTTACAGACTTGGCTAATCACAGTAACACTGAGGGAAAATTTATTGGAGATGTTCTCAGAGTTTATCATGTTTCACACTGTAACTGTGGTGTAGCTCCGACGCTGTTTTATTAGCAGCGTTATTATCATTAGCCTTGTGTAGTTCTCCACGGTGTAGATGTTTTGTGGCTGTAAGACCTCGCACCAAATTACACTGCCATATGAAATGAGTATTATGACCCTGTAAAATCAGTCAGGTTTCTTTCCCAGGGTTCTCCCTTTTGTAGGGTTCTTTTTTACAAAGTGTTCTCTCACAGGGTTCTCTCTTTCACAGGGTTCTCTCTTTCACAGGGTTCACTCTTTTGTAGGGTTCTTTTTTTTACAGTGTTCCCTCACAGGGTTCTGTCTTACACAGGGTTCCCTTTTTCCACAAGGTTCACTCTCTTCCAGGGTTCTGTCCTCCAGGGTTCTCTTCTTTCATAGGGGTTGTTCTTCTCCAGGGATCTCTCTTTCACAAGGGTTATTTCTTACAACGGGTTCTGTCTTTCAGAGGGTTCCCTTTTTTCCAGGGTTCTCTCTTTCACAATGTTCTCTCTTTTTCAGGGTACCCTCTTTTACTGGGTTCTATTGTTTATAAGTTTTTTCTTTAATCAGGATTCTCTCTAATAGGGTTCTCTGTTTCACTGGGTTCTCTCTTTTCCAGGGTTGCAGGGGAAAAAAACTTGCAGAAAAATCCTAACACTGTCTATTGCATTCCCACTTAAGGTTCTTTGCTAGGGTTCTCTCTCAGCATTCTAATCCTCCCCAAAGTGTTATTTCAAGGTGCTTCCTGAGGGTTCTTCTCAGTGTTCTCTCTCAACATTCCCCACCACGGTTTCTTTCTAAGGATTTTCTCCCAGTGTTCTCTTTCATGGATCTCTCTTAGTGTTCTTTACCACTGTTTGTTACCATGTTTCTCCCTCAGAATTTTCTCCTAGGGTTCTCCCTCAGAGTTCACTCTAGGGTTCTTGTGATCTCTAGTGCAATCTCCAGTTTGTCTCAGTTGTCTATATTAGGTGTTGTGAGAAGTGCTGAGCTGTCACACATCTCTGTCGCTGTTTAACGTCTCAGGAAAGGTCAGAGATACTTGAAATGTCTTTGTCTTCATGAACATTCTGTGTACACACTTGGACTTTGATTTCACAGGAAATGAGCTGAGCAGGTAAAAAGTGCGGTAACACCCAATGCCGTGCTAATCGAAAATTCTTTTAAACTCAGGATTGAGATGGAATTACAGGTGAAATAAAATCATCTCTGAGAGCAATGGATCCATAAGAACCCTCAGGAAGCTAGTCCCTCAGGAGAACTTTTACAGGTCAGAACCTATTCCTCGTTTTCTTTCTGAAGCACCAAATGTTTAAACCACCTCAGAAATGTTTGTGGAAACCATAACTGCTATTCTTCTGCACTGTCATATCTCAGTCCTGACTCTGACCCAGGAAACAATCCGATTAGGAATATTTGGAAGGAGGTGAAGGAGGAGGAGAAGATGGAAGAAAAGGAGGAGGGAGAGAGGCAGCAGCACCGTGTCATGTATCTTGGGTGGAATTCAAATGCGGGGTGCTGAGCAGGCAGGGCAGGGGCTCGGCTTTGACTTCACACAGCCATCAGACTACAGACGAACACGAACACGTAAGTTCATCTGGTCTCTCTCTAGACTTCCAAACCTCTTCATATCGTTCCCTCATTGTTCTGCATGTGTAGCGTTTGATCTCTCGCTGTGCTGCTTCCTTATCCAGCGTTTACACAACATTCGATTTAGAAAAAGTCGTGTTTTCTTACATAAATCTCTGTTTTGTGTCTCTAAGTGACTCAAGATGATCAAGGTTCTGATTTCACACACCTTCAGATCTGTAGCATTAAAAAAGAGCTAGAATGTGAGGTTTCCCAAACCCATCATCAGCTATTCTGGTGGTATTTATTACCTCTTTCCTGCTCTGATGCAGAGCAAGATACATGAATCCCCTGTGAGTACAGGACACTCCTCTGGAGGTTTACATAATCATCAGTGTGGATCAGTTTGCATTGTGTTTAATTATAGCCTGGGGATAATGAAAGCTGAATTGAAGATGATAAATTCAGATCCACTTGTCTGCAGATGATCTTGCACAAATAATGGCATTAATATTTGTGAGAAATAAACATTCCCAGATTCCCAGTCCGGCGTTCGGGAGCAGACTGTAGCGCTCGGAGTCGGAGCTCTCATCTGCAGAGCTTTGACAGACACCAGCATGTGCAGTTTGTCATCTGATCTTTCTTGGCCAAGACTTGCTTGACCACTGCAAAGTGAATGTTTCTCTCTCCACACCATCTATAGCAAGCTCAGGCCAGCCGAGGTTAGCGTCCGATCCTTGCCCGAGGATTTCATAGTCTTTCGTATGTTTAAGATTTTAAAATAAAACACGAGAATGAGAGAACGTGCCAGACTTCCCTAAAAAGCATTGTTTTGGTGCGTATACCCGATGATTTACTGCATTCGTCTGGAAGGTCAATCATAACCTCACAAGTCAATATTGAGCAAAGATGTTCGGCTAATGCTCACATGAGGAATGAGACGATCTGATCGATGTTCGCCTGATCTTTAAGATTTCAAAATCGACCACTGCAAACCATCTCCACGAGCGTGTCAGATTCATACGTAGCTCCTTTATAAAGACCTTTTGAGTTAAAGTGTGATTGTGTTTTCTTTATTTATCCTGGTGACGATGCAGCCAAGAGGATTTAAGGGTGTTAGCTGAATGTTTTTGTGCATATATGTATAGTCTACAAATTTTTTTTCTCTTTCTTACCCAACACAGATATACATCAGAAGAAGGACGAGTCTGAATGTAAGCTCCAAACCATAAGCAGAAAGGAGTGCTGATTTTTCAGTAGTGCAACAAAGAGTCATAAAAAGTGGAGAAAAGCCACTGATTCGGCATAACAAGAGACATATTCATTTCATTTTAATTTTAACTCTTAGCAAAAACAAGAAGAAATATCACCTGGGAAGAACATGGAGCACCTTCCACAGACGAAAGGCAAAGGACTTTTGATGTTTGCGAGACGGCGCCAAAGGATCGATGAAATTGCTGCAGAACACGAAGAGCTGAGGAGTAAAGGGATACCGGTGGAAGCATTCATTGAGCCTGAGATTGATGAATCCTCGAAACCCTTTTCTCAGGAGGACATTCCTCCCGTCCAGCAAAATGGACAAATTAAGCAGCAACTAAAGTATCACGATCATCAAACTCAACAGCAGATCTTTCAGCAGCAAAGTCCTGGTTTAAATGGTATGGATTCCTATCAAGATTCTTTAGCAACCAAACCCTTGGTGTCCAATAGAACAGCTAGGCCTTTTCTAGGCAGTCAAAATCAATCCCCAACACAATTTTCTCCTGTGAGAAGTGTCCATAGTTCAACAATAAGGAAATCGGAAAATATTTTCAAAGTTCCTGTTCCAGTAAACACAAGCCCACAGGTGTGGTCACCCACAGGAGATATAATTGCCTCTCGTGATGAACGTATCGCAGTCCCAGCTATCAAGACTGTGATTCTGCCTGAAATGAAAAGGAGAGGAGCAAATAAAACCCACTCTAAAGAACTACCAGAGGAAGATTACTTCAGTCTTGGTGCAGAGGCTTGCAATTTCATGCAAGGTCCATTTATCAGACAAAAACACCCTCCACCAGTCCTTCCCAAACCTACATTAAACCCACATTGTCAACCTTGGTCTGCAGAAGAAAATGCCACTCCCAGTCCGCTTACACCATCAAGTCCTCTTCCTGTTCAACAGCACTGGGCTCCACCTCAAACTCAGCCAACTACCAAACCCTGGGCTCCGTCACCAACTCAGCCGATGCCACAGCAGCATGCGTCTGTCCATTTACCAACCAAAACTTCAGCTTCATTTAAACCAACCTGGTCATCAGAACCACAACAGACACACACCACTGCAACTCCCTTGCAATCAAAGCTCCCATGGACTAAAACACAAACCGATAGAAGTTCTGTGGTTTCTTGCCCTCCCCAGCGAGCAAGCTCTTATGCCCGTCCATCCAGAGCTCCACCAGTTTCTTCAATCCCTGAAATTGGATCCAGCGATGGTTCAGTCGTTAAGGGGAAAGGTGCAGAACTTTTTGCTAGGCGTCAGACTCGTATGGAGAAGTTTATAGTAGATGCTGACACGGTCCAGGCCAACACAGTCAGATCCCCCTCACCCACATTATCCATGCCAAGCACCTGGAAATATTCTTCTATTATCCGAGCCCCTCCTCCTGTCTCCTACAACCCCACAGTGTCCCCCTTCTACCCTCTGGCAGCACAGAAGCAAACAATTCCTATTACTAACTCAAATATAAAACCCAAAGCAAACAAGGAGAAACCAAAGACACCACTAAAGCATCTTAGCGCTATGGATGTGATGAAACATCAGCCGTACCAGCTGGACTCATCCCTCTTTACCTACAGCTCCAATGCTGAAGTAAAGGGTTCAAGCCCCAAAACATCCCCTCTTCCCCCAGGAGACCCCAAGCAAATCATGGCCTACAGCTCCAGCTATCTGCAAGCCTCATCCCCAGTTCTATCTTCTGGAAGTGTTCAGTCTTTTCAGCATGGTGCTCAGGCCCAACCCAGTGGACCAGTGAGTGTTTCTTACCCCTTCACTCGCCAGTCCACTCCAGCCGAAGCTCATCCCACTGCACAGGCTCCACAAGGGAAACTACCAGCACCATGCATGATGCATCACGAGCCAAAGAGCAAAACCTTCAGCAGCCAATCAACTGGGAGCAATGCTTTACTGTCCACTTCCTCTTTTCTTCCGAATAGTGAAATCAGCCCGAGATATAGTTTGCCGATGGCTCCAAGGCCTAAGTTTTCCGCTAAAAAGGCAGCTGTTGGTGGGAAGCAGTGGAAACCCGTCGTAATGTTGCACTGAGGACAGGGTTTACTAATGACATCTACAGTATGTTATGGGAATAGAAACCAAAACAGAGATTATGAAAAGAGTTAGCTAGCGAGTTAGTCAGTTAGCTAGCTAGCTATCTAGCAAGTTTATATAGACTTATTTTGTGATTAAGGCTGTGGTGTTGATCAGGAAATTGCTCTGTACGTAAATTAGATCTAGGCTTAGTGTTATTTATTTGATCTGAAAAGACGAGTGCTGGTGCAATGTGTAAACAATCCAGAGATTGAGATTGTCTTCAGGTGTGTATTTATTTCATAGGGATTAAGACAGAAATGGGTTTTTGTACTCTCAGGAGTTGGTTTATATACAGTTATATTATTATTATAGTGGGTTATATTAGATCGTTGTATTATTATTTTTTTACTTCATGGACGATTGAACTGGAGGAAAAAGTGATTGGTGGTGGAAATAAAAGCACTGGTGGCATCGTGTGGACATGGTGTGTTTAGATTTGATAGGATTCAAAGGTTGTGAAACCAAACAGGAAAAAAGTGTCGCTTCTTCGCTCAGTTCTGTTGTGTTTTCTGTTCTTTTTTTGTAGCTTTTCTTTTTCTTCTCATGATGAACTCGGTACGAGTCTCGCTGCTGGGCAGAATGTGATTATTTTTATGTACACAGGTTAATGAAGAACAGTCGTGTTACGAGTCTTGGGTCACATCTCCTTCTAATCGCCCGGTTCTTCATATATTTCTCGAAAATATTGCACTTCTTCTTATTAAACGTTTCTGCCAGCTCTGTCTGTCTTCTTTCTTTCATCTCTGAGACCATTTTTGTATTCTAGAATACTATTATTAAATACATAGTGTATGACATTAATGATAAAAATAGGAATAGTCTTTCTGTCTCCAACAGCTAAACCACATCCAGCATGATCCTGAGCTCTGAGATTCCAGCACCACCAGTTTCTTACATTTATTCTATAAGAAAAAAATGAAGAATCCTGAAGAAACTCAGTAGTAATAAAGAAATAAAGTTGCTTGATAAACTTTAGTTTTATAGTCTGTGGTCTCAGATTTTCTACACTTTTTACTCTTGATAATCTGAGCTGTATTCTAATATCTGCCTGCATGTGGTTCACTTTACACTGCAACACATTTCATGCCTCCCTAAATATAGCAGCAGCAGCAGCACGTCTATCTTTACACCACACGCCCTCCTTATTAAACCCTGCTCCTGCTCAGGAACTCGATAAGGTCCACGCCTGCCAACACGCCCAGGCCCTAGATAAAAGAAGTAAGTGCTGAAAACTCCCCCCTGGTATAGGGGATAAGCAGCAGCGCTCTCCCAGGTATTATAAAATCGCAGGTTTATTTCCACAGTTAGCAAGCGAATATGATGGTGGACATGATCTATCATTTAAACTGACATTAAAATGGCGGCTGTAGATCTTCTGAGAGGAACCTTCCGGTTGAAACTGTGATCCAGGTTCTCCAGTGTTCCTGAGAGTTTCCTGAACAAAACATACAAAAGATGATGCATAGAATAACATTTTTTATTATGTAGATTATATTATGTAAGCAATGAACACTGTGTGTGTGTGTGTGTGTGTGTGTTACATTTATGTATTAAAGACACCATTCTAAAGACCATATAACAGACAATTATATATAGGGTTAGGTTTAGGGTTAGGATTGGGGTTAAAAATTGGGTTGGGATTAGGATTAGCAGTAATGTATTGTAATCTAAACTCACATCATATTCTATATCACTATATGGACACTAGGTGGCAGCAACAACCACCAAAAACTCACAGCAACAATCCTTTGGAAATCCTGACATACTGTGCTGATAATCTCTGACATCCATGTCTTCCTCGTGTAGGTCTACAGCCGGAGCCGCTCCATGTCTCTGCCCAGAAGACACTCCTCCATGTCCACTCTGTCTCCGGTGTCCAGTCCAGGCTTCCATCCTGGCCGTGGTTGTGTGGACAGGCAGATGTCCTGGGCTGAACATTCTGCAGCTCCTCGGAGTCCCCTGTGCCTGCTAAGTGAAGACCTCGGCTCAGGAAACTTGCAGAGTTTCCAGTCCAGTGTGCACAGGAGGTCACTGCCGGAGGAGAAGCCGGTGGTTTATGGTCCGCCTTTTAGACCGGCGCAACCTCTTCCATTTTCCAACAGATACTCCATGACCTGCTCTCTTCCCAGGAATTTCTCTCCTCACTCTGAGTATTCCCAAACTCACCGAGTCAGCTGGAGGATGTAGAGGCGTGTGACGCTGAGATCCTCCTCATGCTCATCACCTTCACGCAGCACACCCACAGAAACACTGAGGTAATGAGTGAGGGATGGAGAAAAAACAGAGAGTCGCGGTGCTCGAGCTGCTGCTGCTCGGGAATTATTAAAAAAATGGTTTTATTAACTTTAAAAGCACTAAGCACTCATATTTAGCAGATGTTCAGCGTTCTGTGTAGAGTTTAGAGTAGAAATCAATGGAAACAGATGTGAGACGTACTGCGCTAACAATAACTTGCTGTTTTACACAATCGTTCGATCGTATCTCTGCATTGAGCTCCATTTGTGTGGATATTTTAAACTAATCAATATCCACGATGTTCTACCCTCTAAACGATGCCCCACCCACTAGCTTCTGCCCTCTGGAACCCACCCCTTGCTTCACCCCATAGGTTCTGATCTCTAAACTTTGTACCTACCAAATAGGTTCTGCAATTTAAACCCCTCCCCCTATACCACCCACTTTGTTCTTCCCTCTAAACTCCACCCCTTGCTTTGTCAACAAAGTTCTGCATACGTAACCCCACCCCTTTAGTTCACACACCAAGTTTTGACCTTTAAACCCCACCCCCGACCCGTACCCCTAGGTTTTGCCCTCTAATTTCTGCCCCTTGCTCCACCCATTACCTTCTGCCTTCTTAACTCCACCCCCTTGCCACATCCAGTAGGTTGTGCTTCCTAAACTCCGCCCCCATGCCCCACCATTTCTCTCTAGCTTAAGGAGGGAATTCACACGTCAGCTGATTGAACACGTTTAGGATAAACAGATAAAGTGTTTGAATGATGAAGGTAAATTTTGCTGTTTTGCTGTAACATGAAGAAAGAATGTTGAAGGTGTTGAATACGGAATATTTTTGCAGAAATTTTCAGAAGTTTCCAGAAATGACGTTTTAAGGTCTGGGTGACGTCAGGTGCGATTTTTCCCTCGCTGTAGTTTTAGAGTGTGTTTTTTCACCGATTTACGATAAACTTTAGTTAGAATTGAAAATGCTGAGGTCATGTGACCTGAAGCTCCTCCCACACCGCTGCTGGTTTGACATTTTGCTGCAGAGTGGGCGTGTCCAAACAAATGAATGATGTAACAACACAATCAATAAACAAATAAACAAACAATTGCCACCATCTCACTGTTATCCTCCAGTGTCTTTATTCTGAAATATTATTGTTATTTGTATACTACTAACAACAACAACAACAACAACAACAACAACAACAATAATAATAATGTTGATATTTAAATAAATGTAATTATGGTAAAAATGTCTACTAATTCTAATCTGTAATAAAGAAAGAGCAAAAAGAGAGAAGAAAATAACAGAGACCCATATCCCCCTCCCCAACACACACACACACACACAAACACACACACACACACACACACTTCTGTCTCATGGCATTGTCGCGATGTTGAACCCACGCTAAAATTAGTCTATTGATGTAAGCTGCCATTCCAACACACACACACACACACACACACACACACACACACACACACACGCACACACACACATGCACACACTCCCCCAGCACTGAGTGCTGATTGTAGAACAGAGGAGAAAGGAGTTTGTGTGTGAATCAGACTTTAAGGTGACCTGACTTCAGACACACTCACACACACGCACACACAGGTAAGAAACAAACCTTTATCATAAAACCGTGTGTGTGTGTGTGTGTGTGTGTGTGTATGTGTGTGTGTTTTACATACATTTCAGCTATGATGACCCTGTGACCTTCTCTTAAAACCATCTTAGGTTTTTGTGGAGATAAAAGTTCACTGTGTGTTCTCACGTCGCTCTGTAACTCTCGCAACCGTTTTAAACTCTAAGATTTTCTGATCAACGCGTGTGTGTGTGTGTGTGTGTGTGTGTGTGTGTGTGTGTGTGTGTGTGTGTGTGTGTGTGTGTTTTACACAGAGGACATGATGTCCATCAGCACCAAACAATCTGAACACTTAACACTGTACACGTCACACACTGCCCTACTCTGAACCTTTAAAGATCTCAGATTATTATAGTGAGACCTTTAACCTTTTACACACACACACACACACACACACACACACACACACACACACACACACACACACACACACACACTACTCACAGACCCAGGCAATAAAATAAAGATCCTGAACCTGGAGGAGATTCGGAAGAGGTTTAGTTTGAACCAGTAAATGAGTTTTAAACACAAAGCTAAATGTTATATTGTGTATAAATTGTGTTTATGTTCTGTAATACAAGGGACGTGTTGATGTAACGTGTAATAGTGTGTGATCGCGTCAGACACTTCAGCGAAACACAGCAAACAGCGGTATTCAGCATTTGACAGATTTCGGATCATTTTCTCTTCTGAAGCATTGATCAACATTGTTGTTTGGATTTGTGTTTTATAATCCTTCACGTTTTCAGGCAAAAGAAATGAAAGTAGTGTAAAATGTAAATAAAAGCAGAATGCAATGTTTTTTAAAAATCTCATAAACACCATTTAACCCATATGGGCCGAGTTTCGCCAATCTGTGAAAGAATGCGTGTGCGAATTGTGGAACAATTTCAGAATAATGTCCAACATCAAATTGCAGAACAATTAAATATCTCATCATTTACAGAACATAATCTCTTCCAAATGTTTTTACCAATCGGGAGAAATCTCTGTGCAGGGGCCACACAATACACTACTAAAAATCACAAATGCAGGTTAAATCTCTATCAAGCAAAGATGTAGTCATGCGTGAATATGATCTAGAAAAAAAAGCCGGATCTCTGATGGTAAAGGAGTGCATTAGCACCTGTGAAATGGGGAGCATGCACATTTGAAAAGGTTCCATCAATGCTAAATGATATCTACAGGTTTTAGAGCAACAAGAAAACAATCCAGGAAACGTCTTTTCAGGGAAGGTCTTGCATATTTGAGCAAGACAATGCGTACTGCATACTGCATCTATTACAATAGGATGACTTTTTTAGGAAAAGAGTCCGAGTGCTGAATTGGCCTGCCTGCAGTCTAGACCCAACTCCATTTAAAAACATTTGGTGCATCATGAAATGAAAAACGCAACAAAGGAAACCCAGAACTGTTGAGCAGCTAGAACCCTGTATCAGACACATATGTAGCAACATTCCCCAAACATTCCCTCTTCCGAAATTTCAGCAACTGGTCTTCTCAGTTCCCAGATGTATATTGACAGAAGATGTGATGCTACACAGTGGAAAACATGACCCTGTCCCAACTTTGACTATATTTGATCTTTTATCTCTGATCTCTGATCTCTGATCTTTGATCTGTCTGTCTGTCTGTCTGTCTGTCTGTCTGTCTGTCTGTCTGTCTGTCTGTCTGTCTATCTATCTATCTATCTATCTATCCATCCATCCATCCATCCAAGCCTGAACTCACTGCATGGAGTATGTATAAGCTGTACGGCCAGACAGTGAGGGGTTGTGAGATGTTATAACCCTGGATGTTGATCATGCAGTAGTTGATGTGTTCAGTATTTAGTTGTGTTTTTTTCTGCAACTCGTGTTTCTCTTGTCCATTACAGCTCTTCCCGAACCTCATCATGTCACGATTCAGCACACTCTCAGCTCAGGAGAGAAAGAAGCAAGCAGCGGCCATTTGCAGTGAAATCCACGGCACAGCTAATGGTACACCTTCCACACCGACCATTTCTACTTCGATCAGACCACCAGAACCACAACATGACACTAACCGATCAGACCACCAGAACCACAACACAACACTAGCAGATCATACCACCAGAACCACTACACTACAGTTCACTTTACTACACTAACCACAATCACAACACCAAACAACACTCTACCAATCACTACACTACACTACACTAACCACAACAACTACACTAACAAAAACACTTCACTTCACTACAGTAGACTACACTACACTAACCAATACACTACACTAACCATAACCACAACCACTACACTAACAACTACACTACACTACACCACATTATATTAACCACAACTACAACACTACACTAAGCACAACACTACACTAAACTGCACTACCACTACACTACCATAACACTACACTACACTATCCACAACCACAACACTACACTACACTACTCTACACTACACTACACTACACTACACTACACTACACTAACCTCAACCACAAAACTACACTAAACTGCACTACCACTACCATAACACTACA
>MU574732.1:2625102-2637602 GCA_024362625.1 Silurus asotus | reverse complement strand
TACACTAATTTATCTAATTTGAAGTTTTTGCGTGAAAGATCTCCAGTGGTCTGATTTCTGCTCCATCACATGAACTTCATCAGCGTATCATCTTATTCCTCACCTCTAAATTCCTCACTGCACTTTCTTCTAGAATGAATATCAGACTGTGGGTGAGAATGCAGAGAACCAAACTCCAAATGCTCCAGATACCAGAAACCCAGCGAACCCTGAAGAGATCGCACCAGGTATGAGCTTCATTAGAACATCATCATCATCATACACCAATCATTATTAACTTATTCCACTGAGGGACTAAACCCCAGAGTTCACATCCATAAACCTGAGGGAGAACATATTCTCAATTCACTGCAGCTAAAGTGGACTTGATGTCCATTTCTGTTGTGGAAACCAAGGTTCTACAGAGATGCTTGAAAGGTTCTCTTGAAGAACCCTTTCTCATTACCCAGAGTGTGTGTCAGTATGCTCCATGGCTTTAGGATCAGCTGCTGTGCCTCAGACTCCACCAGGCTTCTTCAGGGTTTTTGGATAGTTTGAAGGTTCCTCAATGTTCAGAACCACTCTGGTGTAAGGTTCTACACGGGATGTTTTAGACGGTGCTCAGACTATAGAAAATACAAACAAACTTTCATGAATCTGGACGAAGTCTGTTTTTTTTGTTCCAGGTTATGGAGGTCCATTGAAAGACGTTCCTCCGGAAAGGTTTAACACCACCGCTCTGCCTAAATCCTACCACTCCCCTTGGGAGGAGGCCATCATCAACGACCCGGATCTGGCCCAAACGCTGAAGCTCCAGATGCCAGCTCCAGAACCCAGAGCCGAGATACCAGACTACAAGAGCTTTAACAGGTTCCACCTGCTTCTCTACTTCTATAAAACAAGTCCCATCTCACAAAGTAACCAACACAATCCTCAACAAACATGATCCAGAATATCTAGATCTAGAGACATGGGCATGTTCCTTTTGAGAGTGGAAGAGGAATAAATTATAATGGATGTAAAGGAGATGATGAAGTTGATGAAGGTAATGATGATTGTTGTCTTTTCAGGGTGGCCACGCCGTACGGAGGTTTTGAAAAAGCTCCTCGAGGAATTACCTTCAAGGTTTCTGAGATAGACCTGAACCCCCCGAGGTACCCGGAGCTCCAGGACCCCACGGTCAAGCGACCCAGCTTCAACCGCATGGCTCAGGGCTGGATCTCCGACGGAACTCCTCTTATCTTCCCTACGATTTCCGTCGAGCAGCTGGAGATCCCCGAGTCTGACGACCTGTAAACACTCAACACAGCTGAGTGCGCCAGAGCTGATGTTCACCTCCAATTAATACCATCCATCAGCTTTACACCACTCAGGTCCTGCCCAGAGAACCAACATCTGAAGCTCCATAATATCTGTTCTACAATCAGAGCTGATTTAGTCAACATTCATCTCCAACCATCTCCACACACCTGACCTACAGGAAACCTGCTCCAGCAACATACACAAGATAAAAAGAATCAAAAGTCTCTACATAAAATTCTATTTTTTAAAACAATTTCTTTAATAATTTTAATGTAATAATTTATATTTAATTCACGTGAATAATAATAATAATACATTTACAATAAAGGAATTTAAAGCTTGTGTGAATTTGAGATGTGCCGATCTGTTCAAATCACAGCGATTCAATAAATCATTCTCATATCATCAGGACGTCTCTGTGTACCGATCATTCCCCCGTTCTCATGACCTTCTCAAGACCTTCTCAAGGTCTTTACATGAACATCAGACGTCCTGTGTACAGATTTGGCAGGTTCTTCCTAAAACAAGCTGATCATGTGACCAAGAACTTCTCACTATACAATATACAGGCATAAGTATTGGGACAATGCATCCGAAATGGTTTACATAAATTGGAGCACGAATCTTTACACTCCAAAATCTAGTTGATATCTTCTCAGAAGAGTGGAGGTCATCTAAATACCAAATAGGATTACATGTGGCAAATGACCAAGCTCATGCTCAGGTGTCCATAGAGTTTTTTTGCAGATAGAGACATCTAGTGTTCAACTGCGGAACTGCACCACTTCTCAGCTTCACTTGTGATGGATCAGCAGTTCTCGATCAGCCTGTAAGATTATAAAGTGAACACATCTAACATTCCATAGGGGGTCGGAAACACAGTTTCTATGTATAATTGTTTAAAAATTTCATGCAGGATATTCAGATGTTTTTTTATCACTCACACTACAGCTCATTTCTGCTACAACAGGATGAGACTTCTGGATGTTTGGACTTCCCTGAATTATACATTTAGAAACATTGGTTCTAGATCTTCATGCACCACAACCTGTTGAGTATTCCTTCAATGTGAATGTTTATGATCTGGATAATTACCTACATTTTTCCCAGCTCCAGTTCAGGTTTGACCCCACAGTGAGACTGAACATCTAACCCACCTGATCTATTGTACACGTCTAAACTGTTTCTGAACAGTCCTGTAGTTTTTTTCTCTCAGGCGGGTTTATTAACAGCGTAGGATTTTTCCCTTTTAGACCAGGTTCTATACAGAACATTCACAAATACAATAAGATGTGAAACCTACAAAGAGCCACAGAGTTTTTTAAGAAAATCTAAGTTTATTTATAAAGATATATTATTGATGAGAATATATTACCGTCTCAGTTTTAATGATGTGTTTCATCTAAATGACAAGAAAAACTAATTTTTCTTTGAACTCAACAACATTTTTTAGCATCTGAACAACTTTAATTCAATTCCAATTCCAATGTGTTTTAGTGTACGCTCTTCTTTATTGTGTCCAGCTTTACAGTAGATCTAAAATCTAAACATTTACTTTTTATTAATTCTATTTATTTACATTAATGCCATTTTGCACACACCGTTTATCCATCTTATAATCTCATTTATACACTGAACAGGTGAGGACCTTGCTAATGGTGCTGGTGATGGGATTTGAACTCATGACCTTCTGCACAGAACTTGTACATTACTATTATTATTATTATTATTATTATTATTATTATTATTATTATTATTATTGGTGTTTTTACTACAAGATTTTTTTACTGATACATAACATTACACACACACACACACACACACACACACACACACACACACACACACACACACACACACGCGGAAACGCAGATTTATTTAAGAGGATTTACTCCCAATCTGGCATCCCCTGTAATAAACGCGCTCCGCTTTATTCTACAGGGACTGCAGTAAGCGGTCAGCGCGCGGTGGGCGGGGTTATGTGACGTCACGCCGTTATCCGGTAAGGAGTCTCGTTCGATGCCGCTTCAGCAGGACCACATCATCAGAACCAGGAGGGAAGAACCGGGAGCTGTGTTTGAGAACCGTACAGAGCCGCGGGAGAACCGGTTAGAGCCGCGGGAGAACCGGTTAGAGCCGCGGGAACACCGTACAGAGCCGCGGGAACACCGAACAGACCCGCAGAGAACCGGACAGAGCCGCAGAGAACCGGACAGAGCTGCAGAGAACCGGACAGAGCTGCAGAGAACAAGACAGCGCTGCGGGAGAACCGGACAGAGCCGCAGAGGACCTGTCAGAGCCGCGGGAGAACCGCACAGAGCCACGGGAGAACCGGACAGAACCGCGGGAGAACCGGACAGAACCGCGGGCGCTCCATCACTCCACAGGCTCTGTCCTGCTGCTGCGCACGGTGCGGTGATGCCTGCTGTGTTTGTGTTGTTGTTGTTGTTGTTGTTGTTGTTGTTGTTGTTGTTATTATTGTTGTTGTTTACTGGTGTGGTTCTGCACGCTGTGACCATGTCATAGCTTTGAGAGGGATGAAGAAGCAGCAGAGACTTTATTCACACACATGAGTGAGGAACCTGAGGAACCTCATCCTGGGTTCAGCATCAGCAGCCTTTAAAAGCCATGTCAGATACACACCATCCAGGCCAGAAGATTCACTCAGTAGTGAAGATCTATAACCCAGATGATCTATGATGTAAACATGTACATTGCTACACATCCACACGGGTGCAACGTGTGTGTTGAGATGGGGCGTGTGTGCGTGTGTGTGTGTGTGTGTGTGTGTGTGTGAGTTCAGTTCAGTTCTGTGTATTAAGTAGCCTGATGGTTCGAGAGAAAAATCTGTTACACAGTCTGGATGTGAGGCCCGAATGCTTTAGAACCTCTTTGCTGATGGTAGGAGAGTGAATAGTGTGTGTGAGGGGTGTGTGAGTTGTCCACAATGCATTTATCTTGCATGGTGTAAATGTTCGTGATCGAAGAGAGAGAGACTTCAATGATCTTCTCAGCTGTCCTCACTGTCCTCTTTAGGATCCTGCGATTGTAGCTGCTTAGGATGCTCTTAATCGTCCCTCTGTAGAACCTGGTCAAGATGGGGGGATGGAGATGGGCTTTCCTTAGCCTTTTCAGGAATGCTGAGGTTGCTGCTGGGTTTTCTTGGTGATGGCGCTGGTGTTGAGTGGCCAGGTGAAGTTCTCCGCCAGATGAACACCAAGCAATTTGCTCTTGACGATCTCCACAGAGGATCCATCGATGATCAGTGGAGAATGGCCGCTCTGTGCTTTCCTAAAGTCAACGACCATCTCTTTTAGTTTTGTCAACGTTCAGAGACAGGTTGTACACCAGGCTATTAGCTGTTGCACCTCCTCTCTGTATGCTGACTCGTCGTTCTTGCTGATGAGACCCACCACGGTCGTGTCATTGGCAAACTTGATGGTGTACTTAATCTGTGCATTGGTACACAGTCGTGAGTCAGCAGGGTGAACAGCAGTGGGCTGAGCACACAGCCCTGAGGGGCCCTAGTGCTCTGTGTGGACTGACTAAGGTCTCCCAGTAAGCTCAACTTCCCAATCAGGTGCTGAGGGACGATTATGTTGAGTGCTGAACTAGTCTATGAACAGCATTTGTAGGTATGCGATCTTATGGTCCAGGTGGGTGAGGTCCAGATGGAAGGTCATGGCGATATTATAAGCCGTAGAACAGTTTGGACGATAAATAAACTTCATGGGGTACTGTAAGGGTGGCAGCTGGGTCTTAAAGGCTCTAGTCATTGAGGTAGAGAATGTAGACTCCTTCATCACGAGGACGATGGTGTCTGTCCTGAAAGTGGCCGTTTACTCTCTTGGCATGTGCGTGTTTTGCCTCTCTGATTGGCACTTGCTAGTCTTAAGGCCGTCTTGTCCCCTGCTCTGAGGTCTCTAGACTTTAGTAGCACACGCACCTTTGAGGTCATCCACAGCTTCTGGTTGAGGCATTGGGTGATGGTCTTGGAGATGGTCGCGTCATTAATGGACTTGCTGATGTCCCTGGTCACTGATGATGTGTACTCTTCCAAGTGGGTGAAGTCGGCATTGGTTGCACCTTCTCTAAACATGTCCTAGTCAGTGCATTCAAAATAGTCCTGAAGAGCAGAGACGGCTCCTGCTCAGGTTCTCACCTGCATTTAAACTGGTATTGAACACCTGTTGAATGGTCTGTATGCTGGGATCGTAATAACAGAGATGTGGAATAAGTAGCCGAGGTGGGGGCGTGGCTTTTTGTGCCAGGGATGTTTGTGGAAACAACATTTAGCATGTCCAAATTCTGATTAAATTCAGGGAGCACTTTCCTGAGATTTGCATGATTGAAATCTCCAGCGACAATAATCAGGGTGTTTGCTAATGGTCCCATAGAGTACACAGAGCACCTCCTTAGCATTAGCTCTAGGTGGACTGTACTGGGGTATATAAAAAAGATCCACATCCGGCAGTCATAAACCCCACCAGCAGTGAGCAGTAGGTGGGAATGAGGAGAGACTTCATACACCATTCCGTGTTGATGTGAACACACAGTCCACGGCTGCGAACCGAGGTCTGAAGGCCTGGTGGCTTCTCCTGCAGATCATCATTAATGGCGTTGTTGGGGTTATTTCAGAATTTCTAGAAAGTTTGGCGATGGTGCACACGGCCATGGTTTCTCCAATGTGCATATATTGCGTAAGACGGACTATCTCTGTGTTTAGATGCAGTGTGTGTGTTTGTGTGTGTTGAGATGCAGTGTGTGTGTGTGTGTTGTGATGCTGTGTGTATGTGTGTGTGTGTGTGTGTGTGTGTGTGTGTGTGTGTGTGTTGAGATGCAGTGTATGTGGTTGGGTGTGTTTATATTGAGATGCAGTGTGTGGGTGTTTGTTAAGATGCAGCATGTGTGTGTGTTTCTATTGAAGTGCAGAGTGTGTGTGTGTGGGCGTGTGTTTATATTGAGATACTGTTTGTGTGTGTGTGTGTGTGTGTGTGTGTTGAGATTGTGTGTGTGTGTGTGCGTGTGTGTTGAGATGCTGTCTGTGTGCGTGTGTGTGTATGGGTGTGTGTGTGTGTGTGTGTGTGTTAAGAAGCAGTGTATGTGTGTTGAGATGCAGTGTATGTGGTTGTGTGTGTGTGTGTGTTTATATTGAGATGCAGAGTGTGTGTGTTTGTTGAGATGCAGCATGTTTGAGTGTGTGTGTGTTTCTATTAAAGTGCAGTGTGTGAAGAGATGCAGTATGGGTGTGTGTGTGTGTGTGTGTGTGTGTGTGTGTGTGTGTGGCTGGGTGGGTGTGTGTGTGTGGGCGTGTGTTTATATTGAGATACTGTGTGTGTGTGTGTTGAGATGGTGTGTGTGTGTGTGTGTGTGTGTGTGTGTGTGTGCGCGTGTGTGTTGAGATGCTGTCTGTGTGTGTGTGTGTGTTGAGAAGCAGTGTATGCGTGTTGAGATGCAGTGTATGTGGTTGTGTGTGTGTGTGTTTATATTGAGATGTAGAGTGTGTGTGTTTGTTGAGATGCAGCATGTGTGAGTGTGTGTGTTTCTATTAAAGTGCAGTGTGTGAAGAGATGCAGTATGTGTGTATGTTGAGAAACAGTGTGTGTTTTTATTGAGATGCAGTGTGTTGGATTTGTGTGGTTTACAAGGACCTTTGACCGATTACTCATCGACATTACAGAGACATTTGGGTTTACGCAGAAAGGGGCCATGTCCTTATGTTTTTTATGATGCAGTGTGTGTGTGTGTGTGTGTGTGTGTGCCTGGACCCTGCTGTAAACTGATCTGTCAGCACTGCTGTCTCTTTCCAGGTTGCCAGATTGGGATTTGTAATCACAAATATTTTATTTTTTCATGTGGAAGCTCTGCTTTTAAAATGATCTTCAGCAGATGCTTTATTCTTCTCGTTGATCTGCATATTTTTAAATGTAAATACTAAAATTTTAGACCACGAGTTGAGTATATACACCACTTATGGGACAGTGGTTAATGGGATGAATCTGGCAACCTTGTACTCTGCAGTCACTTGGCCATGTGCGGAATGTGCACGTGAGGCTTTTTGTGTAAAATCAACACTGCGATATGTCAACTCTGCAAATCTTATTCACATCTTACGACTTATAAACATCACTGTATTATTATTATTATTATTATTATTATTATTATTATTATTATTATTATTATTATTATTATTCATTTGTTGTTGTTTTATTATTGAATTTTGTTTGAAGTTTGTTACATGAACACTGAAGATCTTGAATTTAATTCTAAAGTTAATTTGATTTGCAGGATAAATATATAAATGCATTTCATAGTTTATAAAGTCCTGGTTCTCTTGTGAGGATCTGAGGAACTCATGTGATTTCTACAGTAATATAGTGCAATACTGCGGCACTGAGCTTCTCCACCATCGCTGACCCCGGGGTCAAGGCTTTACCTCTGCTGTCTCTGGTTCAGGTCATCTCACGGATAAATCCTCAACCTGAAGCACAGTACTGATTCCTCAAATCATTGGTAGAGCTCATGTACTGGAGTTAGACTGGGATTCAACTTCTCACTTTATCCCATTACACAGACTGGATACGGATCTCCGAATAAACCCACAGTAAATCTAACATTTCAGAAGTTTTCTACAAATAAACTGGTGATGTTTGGAATCACAGTAACCATGGAAAAGTTTACCCTGCCAGAACGTCACAGAGGAACCACCATTGGTTCTGGATTTAATCTTTGAGAGGGTGTTTTTCCAATGAAGTGCCCTCAAGGGCTGTTTTGTTGGTTCAAAGTTGTGTTTTTCTTCTTCTTGAAGAATCCTCTGAAAGATGAGATGAAATTCTTCTGAATTTCCACAATAGTTTTTGTTGAACACAATTGAAAGAAACCATGAATCCACATCCACAGCTAGACTCCACATGTTGAGTAGCTCTCAACATTTTTCAAGAACCCACGAGGAACCCATTTTCTGTGGGAATAGAATCTGAAGTTTACTGAACCTGTTTAAACTTGATCTTTTTTCTTTATTTTTCTTTTGAGTTTTTAGTCATTAGTCATCCTAAGAACCATCGAGGAACCCGCTCTTCAATTGTTGTGATGAACAGGAAGTAAGTAGATGATTTTTGTGGACACTGAAATTAAGCTGCTGATTGAAGGTGATTCTGATGCCAGGGTTTGGATTTGGCTCTGATTCTTCACCAGCGCTGAAGCAGCAGAAATATCCAGCGGCTCAGCAAATGTTTTATGGCGTATTGATCCTGAGAGCCTGAGTAAAGATAAAGAAAAGCCCGGAGAGCCTTCAGGATTCAGGAACAATACAGAAATGTGAAGTGTTCAGTAACTGCAGCTGCTCATTTTGTGGAGCTCTGCTTAACAGTCATTGATTTTTTTTCTTCTTCTCATTTATCCCTCTATCTCTCTGTTGTTCTCTTTAGGTAGGTCATCCTTTGTCGGACGAATGATCTGCACCAGTGCTGTGAGACCTTTATGTGATGGGCGAGGTTCTCAGTGAGCTTCACTGATTGTGTCTGGAGCACCTTCAAGAGGAACTGATTCAGTCCCTTTGTCTCTGTGTCTCGTTTGCATGCCAGTGCCATGGTTCTTTCAAAAAAAGCTCTTTCTGAGAACCTCCACTGTCCAAGCTGCAGGATTTGCAAACACAGCCTGTGGCTAGGCAAGATGTTTTTCTTCTCTTCTGCATGGGGCTAGAAGGTCCAAAAACTCGCTCGCTTTCTACACACGAATGGTTTCAGCTTGAATTCTGGACCATCCTCAAAAATGATCTATTGACTGAGTTGGTATCCAGAGCATTGTGGGATCACCTCATCCACCTCCTGCCTGAGATGAACACGGTGCTTGTATAGTTTTTTTTTCTATAAGCGACTCATTGTGAGCTCTGGAGCGAGGAGGACTCGTGCTCCATGGCATGGGTGAAGCTGTTCAGGAAGCCAGGGAGCGGTGGCATTGGTGCTGGTACAGGAAGCATCTCAGGTCCAGGTTTGGGAAAATCCTATCAGCCAGGAAGCATGCTCTCACTGGCTCTCACCAAGGGTCTGCTCAACGAACCTGGACAGAACAGCTGCTTCCTGAACAGTGCTGTGCAGGTGAGTGCTGGGAGAACGTTCAACATCATGAGTACTCTCTGGAGAACATAATGAGAAGAACCAGTCTTGTTCCTATAGGTTCTCTGGCAGCTGGACATCTTCAGGAGAAGTCTGAGACAGCTCTCAGCTCATTTCTGCCTCGGGGATGCCTGCATCTTCTGCGCTTTAAAGGTCAGTGAATAAACGCAACTCGCCTGCTCGAGCTTCTTCTGAGGTTTGATGCTCATCATTTTACGCGAACAACTAAAAGACACGCTGAACTGTAATGCGGTGTTTCGTTCTTCCCGACGTTCTTCTGACCTCTGTAGAGTATCTTCAGTCAGTTCCAGCAGAGTCGGGAGCGAGTGTTGCCCTCAGACTCGCTGCGTCATGCTCTGGCCGAGACTTTTAAAGACGAGCATCGTTTCCAGCTGGGCCTCATGGACGACGCTGCTGAATGTTTTGTACGTCGCTGATCGCCCAGATCCTCACACTCATCGTCCTTCTCACATCCATTCATTCACTCCTTCTTCTGCCTCTCGTATAACATTGTCTTTCCTTTCACCTTCTCCATGCTGCATCAATCAGGAAAACATTCTGGAGAGGATTCATCTGCACTTGGTGTGTGATTCGGGTGAAGTTTGTACCTCCAGGTCCTGCATCACGCACCAGAAGTTCGCCATGACTCTGTATGAACAGGTACAGCATTTTTCACGTGAACTTCCACAGGAACACTTGCAGGAACTCAGCTCTTTTTAGCCTCTGATATTATCTTTGTGTTCTACAGACTGTGGGGGCGGAGCTTGTTGTATTCTGTGTTAAATTTAATTGAATATGTATTGAATTTAAACCTATAAAAGATGCTAATTTCAATTTTACTACATCATGTAAAATAGATTTGAAAGCTGTGCGCCAAAGCTGCAGATGATCGGAGATGTTTGAGTTGGTGTGTGTTCTGTGGAACTGTAACTGTGCTGATGTTCTCCCTGCAGTTTGTGTGTCGGAGTTGGGCGTCGCTCGATCCTCTGCCTTTCACTCAGTTAGTGCACTACGTGTCCACTACAGCCCTCTGGTGAGATCTTTATACACATTTGACCTCATAGCACACCCACACACACACACACACACACACACACACACACACACACACCTCACTACATCATACACACTTCACTACACACTTTACTGCATCGTACACACTTCTCAATACACGCCACTACACACACAGATTTGAGTTGTGGTTATTGGAGTGTGATTTGATCTGAGAGTGAACCTTCATTTAAAGGTTCTTTATGAAGTCCACAGATGGGTTCCTCTTCAACAAGCTTCCAAATACAATATGCTCATAAACCATGGAAACTTTAACCTAGGAACCCTTATCCCTGGAAGACTTATCCCTGGAAGACTTATCCCTTATCCCTGGAACACTTATCCCTTATCCCAGGAACACTTATCCCTGGAACACTTATCCCTGGAACACTTATCCCTTATCCCTGGAACCCTTATCCCTGGAACCCTTATCCCTGGAACACTTATCCCTTAACCCTGGAACACTTATCCCTGGAACACTTATCCCTGGAACACTTATCCCTTATCCCTGGAACACTTATCCCTGGAACACTTATCCCTGGAAGACTTATCCCTTATCCCTGGAACACTTATCCCTGGAACCCTTATCCCTGGAACACTTATCCCTGGAACCCTTATCCCTGGAACACTTATCCCTTATCCCTGGAACACTTATTTTGTAACACAGGAACACATATCTAAACCGATTACATGTGTGCCTATGTGCATTTGTATGTGTTTGTGTTTGTGTGTATTTCTGTCTGTGTATGTATTTATGTGTGTGTGTGTGTGTGTGTGTGTGTGTGTGTGTGTGTGTGTGTTAGTCAGCAGGTGGAGCGTGTGTTAGAGAGGACGGACAGACTGCGCTCTGATATGTTCAGTGAACTGCTGCAGGCGGCAAACACCATCGGAGATCTACGCAACTGTCCTGTATGTCTACACTCCTCTATCATCACTCACTCCTCTACACTTCTCTACTCTACACTCCTCTATCGTCACTCACTCCTCTATCATCACTCACTCCTCTACACTCCTCTATCATCACTCACTTCTCTACACTCCTCTACTCTACACTTCTCTATCATCACTCACTCCTCTACACACCTTTATCATCACTCACTCCTCTACACTTTTCTATCATCACTCACTCCTCTACACTCCTCTACTCTACACTCCTCTATCATCACTCACTTCTCTACACTCCTCTATCATCACTCACTCCTCTACACTAATTTATCATCACTCACTCCTCTACACTCCTCTATCATCACTCATTCCTCTACACCCCTCTATCATCACTCACTCCTCTACACCCCTCTATCATCACTCACTCCTCTACACTCCTTTATCATCACTCACTCCTCTACACTCCTCTATCATCACTCCTCTATCATCACTCACTCCTCTACACTCCTTTATCATCAATTGCTTCTCTACACTCCTCTATCATCACTCACTCCTCTACACTCCTCTATCATCACTTACTTCTCTACACTCCTCTATCATCACTCACTCCTCTACACTCCTTTATCATCACTTACTTCTCTACACTCCTCTATCATCACTCACTCCTCCACACTCCTTTATCATCACTCCTCTATCATAATTTACTTCTCTACACTCCTCTATCATCACTCACTCCTCTACACTCCTTTATCATCACTTACTTCTCTACACTTTTTTATCATCACTCACTCCTCTACACTCCTCTATCATCACTCCTTTTTTTGAAGCTCCACCCCCTCAGAGGTCAGTGCAGCTAGCTGAGCTGTGATGTTCCTATAGAGTGTTTGATCACACCTTCACTTTTAATTTACTACAGAAACCCCTGACCTTAACAAGAGGTGGGTGAGGTTTAATCTCACAGAAACGCTCTGAAATGAGATCAACACGTTACACTGTTTTTAGCGACATCGCCAATTTACACACCTATTTATTTTAATATTGAATCATTTATTTTATTTGGGGTTTGTTTGTTTGTTTGTCTGTTTGTTTGTTTAAGCCCTGGCAGTATGAGATTTTGGTCATGTGTAATTGAGTTGTGTGTATTTACTGGTGTGTAGAGTTAATGTTGTG
>MU574732.1:2590065-2619801 GCA_024362625.1 Silurus asotus | reverse complement strand
CACACACACACACACACACACTCCTTTACACTCACACACACACACACACTCCTTTACACTCACACACACACACACACCCACACACACACACACACCTACACACACACACACACACACACACACACACAGTTCTCAGTGATTTGTTGTGATGTTACTGTGTGCTGCAGTGAGATTGTCCTCTATAGAAGGTGGAGCTCAGACTCAGTTCCAGGCCTGAACAGGGTTAGAGCGCTCTGGCCAACATCCAACTTAGCAGTGCACCATCTGTGTCCTGAACACGAGCGGAGCTTACACAAATCCACACACACACACACACACACACACACACACACACACACACACATACACACTCTACAGGAAGATTGTAATAATAATGATAGCAGCAGTTTCAGTGTTGATGTTTGGATATGGTGTGCATGGCATTGTAACCTTTATTCATGAGGTGGTGCTTTGTATCAGTGTGCAGGATGTTTGTGTGTGTGTGTGTGTGTGTGTGTGTGTGTGTGTGTGTGTATTAAAGTATTGAGATTATGGAGTTATGAGGTGATGAAGATGTAGATTGTGTGAAATCAAATGCGGGTTTAATAATGCATCTGTCTGCATGAGGGAGTTTGGGATTAATTAATGAAATGTATTTGATACACACACACACACACACACACACACACACACACACACACACACACACACACAGGCACACGCGCACACGTGCACACACACACACACACCTGCACTGTCAGCTGGATGACTTCCTCCAGATCAGCACCAGAGTGTGTGTGATTGGTGCAGGAGTTCAGTGCAGATGTGAACAGCAGTTCTTCTGATGAGGGTGAGGGTGGAATGGGGGAATGAGAGGGTAAAAGGGTGGAATGTGGGAACGTGAACATACAGATCCAAGTCTTCGCTTTTCCATGTTTTCCTTTAGACCTGACATATCCAGGACTATCAGCTCCTTCTGAGAATGGCTCTTGCTTCCACTCTGGCTTAAGAACACCCAGAATGCCCCGCCCCAATCGCCCTGATCGCTCCACCCCCCACACCAGCATGGTTGGAGGTTCAGGAGGAAAGACCAAGCCGTCCTGGCGTCCTGTGCGCGAAGTCCTGAATGTGGACAGAGTTTTAAGTGAACTGGAACACCGGAGAGAGCAGCAGCAGGTCAATGGAAGTCCACGTTGTAATCGGCATCAGGAAAGAGTTGGGTCCGAGCACAGACCCCGAGCTCTCATGACCATCTACGAGGATGAGACGAGGCCGGAGACAGAGAGCCACAGCTCCCAGGAGTCTCGACGTGACACAGTGCTGAGGGGCGGAGCCACAGCAGTACCCAGAGCAGACCATTGGACAATCCAGAGGACGGAGTCCGGTTACGAGAGCAGTGACAGACTAAGCAGCGGTTCTGCCAATGCGGACTCTCCTGGAGTGGAGAACCTGTTGGGGAACGAAGTACAAGTTCTCAAGGCTGAACAGCCCAGGTAGTGAAAAAACTTCTACCAGAGACTCGTTAAACAATCAGCATCGAGATCAACTCACAATAACCCCTTAATGTTCTTTATGTTTCAGGGCTCCAGCACACACTCACAGCCGAGTGGAGGATAGAACAGAGACGCTGATTCACAGTGAGCACACACACACACACACACACACACACACACACACACTTCATGTAGTTTACAAGTGTACAAGTGAATTTGTGTAGTGTGTTAACACTGGATGGCATTGAGCTGCTGATGACAGTGTCCTTGCTGCCCCCTTGTGTTCACACTGTAGTAGTGCAGCTGTGTAACTTCTGCCTGTTCAATTCTGAAATCCTTTTGATTTTCAGCTAAACATGTGTTGAAGATTCAGGGACGGAACTCCGAGGTGCTGCTGAAAGGAAGCCCGAACTCCAGGTATCACACTTTGGTATCACACTTTTGATTTTAGCTGGTGTCCTGGTTTTCCATGCCTTTCTTCACGTGTTCAATACTTGCTCCCTCCGTCATGTCACATTATTACACATTACTTCATTTATGGACATCAATGGTTCGATTTCTTTGCAAGTTTGGATTGAGTGGGTTGTTACCAACATCTGATAAAGATCTCATGTCATGTTTGAGCGTATCTGTGCTCTTTTAAACCCTCAGTCTCAGGAGGAATCCGAGATACTCGTCCTCGGAGTGTAACAGTTCCGACGAGACGAGCAACGGAGCGTCCGAGCAGGAGGACAGCGCTTACCGCTCCAGCACGAGCGAGACCGCGCTCGCCGAGTCAGCCTTGACCACGCCCACTCCGCCCACGCGCCCCAAACACGCCCAGAGGGTGGCAGAGGCCCGGAGAGAGCCGCCTTTCCGCCCTCGACTCCTTCAAACACCGGCCTCTGATCTGAAGAGTGGCGCGGGAGCGGATCGCAGAGGCGAGGAGGCGAGCGAGGTGGAGCAGAGTCGCGGTAAAGCCGGAGTCGCCCTCACCACGTATTTCTCTGTGGACAACTGCATGACCGACGCCTACAGACTGAAGTACCATCACCAGAGACCGCTGGTGCTCAGCATGGCTCCTCCTCCCTCAGATCACACCAAGAACCGAGCTGACACCGGTACGGTACACGCACACGTACACACGCACACACGCAACGGTTATCCTCACCGTATCGTTCTTCTACAGGTTCAAGCAGCAATAAATCCATCAGGAAGTGGAACCCGGTGACTCCCAAGGGACTGGACGAGCATGGATATCTGTGAAGGTGTGAGGAGAAGTGAAGCGTCCTCGTCAATACTGGGGTGTGTTGGATGAACAGACCCCACACTGCAGTGTGTTGAAGCTCGCTCATGCAGAGTCGTGTGTTTTACACACAATAAGAGCAAGATTCTGTTTTCCTCTGAAGGACCCGTGTTCTAAATGCAGTTTAAAGCTGAAGGCCAAAGAATTGAGGAGAGCAGATCTTCATGGATCAGTGAAGGACATGTTAATGCTGGAATTCTGACTGGAATTCAACACGTACACTAGACTTATTCATCTAAACAATCCCGAATTTCCTATGATTGGGAGGTGTGGTTTGGAGTGGTGGAGTAATTGGGAGGTGTGGTTCGGATTTGTAGGGTAATTGGGAGGTGTGGTTTGGAGTGGTGGAGTAATTGGGAGGTGTGGTTTGGATTGGTGGGCTAATTGGGAGGTGTGGTTTGGATTGGTAGGGTAATTGGGAGGTGTGGTTTGGAGTGGTGGGCTAATTGGGAGGTGTGGTGTGAAGTGGTGGAGTAATTGGGAGGTGTGGTTTGGAGTGGTGGAGTAATTGGGACGTGTGGTTTGGAGTGGTGGAGTAATTGGGAGGTGTGGTTTGGAGTGGTGGAGAAATTGGGAGGTGTGGTTTGGAGTGGTGGAGAAATTGGGAGGTGTGGTTTGGAGTGGTGGAGTAATTGGGAGGTGTGGTTTGGAGTGGTGGAGTAATTGAGAGGTGGTGTGGAGTATTAGAGTAATTGGGAGGTGTGGTTTGGAGTGGTGGAGTAATTGGGAGGTGTGGTTTGGAGTGGTGGAGTAATTGAGAGGTGGTGTGGAGTATTAGAGTAATTGGGAGGTGTAGCTGGACATCCCTCTCCCAGTGTCGTCATGTGGAGTATTAGAACTGTACTTCATATGAGACGACTATAACGATGTCCTGTATATGTATTTTCCAGAAATATCTATGCATTCATTTTTATTCTTTGTTTAATAAATTGATTTAAAACATTCCTGAGGTGAGACATGATTTTATTTACTTCATTTACACCTAATTTACACATCAGATCTCCACACGGATCTGATTTAAACTACAGAAGAACACACACAGAGCAGATGGAAATAAACCCCCATACTGAAGAACCTTCTCTTCTTCCCATCTTCTCTTCCTCACCTTTGCACTGTAATGAATTAATCTCACCACCTGGGGTCCCCAAAAACACCAGTTTCTCTCAGGGTTATTTTTGTAAAGAAAATCCTTTGTCGTAAGATTCGTGTTAAAGGACGAACTAATTAACTTTGTTGACCAAAGCATTTGTGTGTCTGTTCTGTGAGATCAGAATTAACAGGTAAACACTCTCATTCCTAATATCCTCTATGTCAGGACTATGGTCCAGAACTCCATTTCCCATCAGCCACTGCACCTCCTGGTGGTCATGTCACATGTTTGAACACCTGAATCTCATTGCCTGTTAATTGACTCGTGTGTCATTATGCATTTTGTTTCAAATTTAGCTGTGTTTAATTTTGCTGTGTTTAATCAATACAATATTTTTACACTTCTTTGTCTCATGCCTTAGATGCAGTATGATTCATTCTTTTCTATATTTGAATTATAACAGTTTTTAAACATTGAATTGGGGTGTGTGAATGGGTAGAAATCTGTTTCCTCCACTGTAATAAGTCGTAAATGTGAAACGTAAAATCAAGCACGAAGCGAACCGTCTGAAAAATGACTTTATTTCCTTGGACATAAAAAAAACGTAGCAGTGTGTAATAGAGAACATGGTGCTGGATGAAGAGAAGAGTCATGATGCTGGATGATGATGATGGAGTGTTTAAGCTCGCTTAAAAATTCTCTTAGCCTCCACACCGTCGTAGCTGTAGCTCTGAAAATACACAACACGCGAGTTCTGCTGTTACAGAGAATTAATCAGTACCTTCTGACCAATCACAATCCAAAACTCTGCAGCGACGTGATTCCAGCACTGGGACGAATTAGGGCCCAAACTGGAGGTGCGTTTGAGATCATAATGAGTCAGTGATTATGATGGCAAGTTCACCAAAACAGGAAGTGAGATCTTCTCCTGCAAGAGTAGCAGAGAAACTACACATGCTATAAGCGCAGAGCTCTGATTTATTACACCACAGCTGGAGCACATCGTGGAATGTGTGGTGCTCGGCTTCGGGAAATCATCGTTAAATGATTAAATGATAATATATTCTCACCTGTACGAGTTCTTCGTCCACAATCTGCCTGATGGTCGTCAGTGTTTTCCCGTTGTCTTTCCGGACAAAGGAACCCTTTAAAAGATCTCCTTCCATCGCCCAGGAGCCCTGTGGGGTCAAGTGTCAAAAAGCCAGAGATTAACTGAAGGATCCCGTCATTCAAAATTCTACCCCCTTTAACTTCTAAACTGATTTTACTCTCAAAAACTAAAGTTTTATTAAACATCATACCTGCCCTAATACACCTGCTCCATCATACCTGCCCCCAGCACACCTGCTCCATCGCACCTGCCCTAATACAGCTGCTCCATCGCACCTGCCCCCAGCACACCTGCTCCATCATACCTGCTCCATCATACCTGCCCCAATACACCTGCTCAATCACACCTGCCCCAAAACACCTGCTCCATCATACCTGCCCCAATACACCTGCTCCATCACACCTGCTCCACCGCACCTGCTCCAGCACACCTGCTCCATCACACCTGCTCCATCATACTTGCCCCATCAAACCTGCCCCCAGCACACCTGTCCCCAGCACCCCTGCTCCATCATACCTGCCCCCAGCACACCCTCTCCATCACACCTGTCCCATCACACCTGCCCCCCAGCACACCCGCTTCATTACACCTGTCCCATCATACCTGCCCCAGCACACCCTCTCCATCACACCTGTCCCATCACACCGGTCCCCATCACACCTGCCCCCAGCACACCTGCTCCATCACACCTGCCCCAACACACCTGTCTCATCACACCTGCTCCATCACACCTGCCCCCAGCACACATGCTCTATCACACCGGTCCCCAGCACACCTGCCCCCAGCACACCTGCTTCATCACAATTGCCCCAACACACCTGCCCCATCACCCCTTTCCCCTAAATCACTTCTTCCCACATCACACCTGCCCAATATAAAGACACAGAGCCACACTTGTGTTTGAAAGTCACTGCTATATTGAGTGTTGAAGGAACTTACAGAAAGTTCAGTCCCGTCGGCGAGCGAGTACTCAAACGTGACCCCGAGCGTGAAGTCGAGCTCCAGCGTACGGAAGGTGCTGACCTCCTTCACATGGAACTTATCTCCATTCTGTTCCAGCGTGATCTTTAGGTTATCATGGGCTGCAAGTTTTCTCTTCACCAAGCCAATTCCTGCACACACACACACACACACACACACACACACACACATCCAGTGCACAATGACCAGTGAATGAATGAATCCATACAGAAACCTCTAGAGTCAAAATTGAAATACGAGACACAAATCACTCAGTTGTGATCAGTGTGTTGTGTAGTAACAGGAGTTGTGTTGTGTAGTAACAGGAGTTGTGTTGTGTAGTAACAGGAGTTGTGTTGTGTAGTAACAGGAGTTGTGTTGTGTCTCTTAATAGCAGTTGTTTGTTATTTTACTCCCAACACACTAAGGTTTCTAACCACAGGATCCACCAGTTACAGTTCTACTGAAATCTAATGTAAAGTGAATTAAAACCTAAACTTTACCATGGACGAAAGTTGTGTGTGTGTGTGTGTGTGTGTGTGTGTGTGTGTGTGTGTGTGTGTGTGTGTGTGTGTTTCTTACCCATCTGCTCCATGAACTTGTCATAGTTCTCACTGCGGTCCACTTTCCAGGGTCCGTTAAATGTCATGGTAGCAGAAGGTCCTTGACTGCAGTGTGTGTATACGGGTGTTTCTGTGTGTATGTGTGTTGTGTGTGTGTGTGTGTGTGTTTGCCCACTGGAACAGCCCAGGTATTTCCTCACACAACTCCTTATATACACACTGTGATGAGAACACACACCCTTTTTCTAAGCTTTATCTTCGTGCTGATGTGGCTGAGTAAAGCTCACTGTGTCTCAGCGTCCAGGATGTGAGCAGACGCAGACGCAGACGCAGACGCAGTGTAATGTACACAAAAACGAGTGTACACTTGTTTTATAGTAAACACCCTCAGACCAGTGTATTTAATGAGAGAGTTGCAGTACCTGTTCCCGTTGTTGAGGGTGTGGTGGAGACCAGTGTTTTGTGTAAGTGCTGTGTGTGTGTACTGTATCTCTGTGTGTGTGGTAACAAAGTACAATGAACTGAGGTCATAAAGTCCACTATGCAGGTATATTATTCTATTATATATGGCTAAAAGTTTGTGCCCCCCCCTTCTGCTACACCCATAAAGACTTTTTGAATCCATTTTTAACTCTTTTATTGCTGTGGGTCTCTGGGGATTAGTGATGGTTCATCTACAAGAGCATTAGTAGGGGTTTGGGGGTTTCAGTATTTTGGCTTCTTAGTTCGTGATATGTGAAATTGTAATGCTAGAGAAAGGTAGAGGTGTGGAGAAATGTTCAGTGTTTTTTTTGCTTGAAGGAGAACTTCATATTAGTGTGAAGGTCGAGGGGGCACATACTTTTGGAGTATAAATGTACAGTCAAGAGCTAAAAGTCACAGTTCAAACCAGAATCTTTATATTATATACTGTATCACTGAAGAGCAAAAGTATAATGGTCAAGTGGGCTAAGGTTCGGCTCCATTCAGGGTTGATCTCCTCATAGTCTCCACACGTCTCCTCTTCAAACAGCACACAGATTTGACCGTTAATATCCGTGCTGATTTTTTTTCTCCTGAATAATTGAAGTTTTCTACAAAAAAAAAAAACGTCTTTTTTTGCTAATTAGACCTCGGTGTTGATGCGCCAGAATCATTTCCTTATTGTCAAATCCTCCATGTTCATTTTATGCAAAACGTTTCTCGCAAACTTTGTGATTTTTCTCAAAATTGTACCATTTAATCTCGTATTGCTATGACTTTATTCTCAAAATAGTTTGACTTCATTCTCGTGATTTAGACTTTATTTTGTAATCGTAGCATTTTTTTCAATTATTTGTAACATGGCACTAAAACGCCAAAAGTTTGCCGTCTCATGTCCTAGTGAGGGTCATTGAGCAGAAAAATTGAATTATTCACATATAGGGTTAAAATTGCATTTATTTATCAATTTTTAATTACATTTTAAATGCATATGCATTATGAGATCTTTTGGATAAACAGTATTGTTTAAGTGGATACACACTTATGTTCTGATACACACACACACACACACACCACCTAATTGTCCCTTGTGAACTCCCTGGAAAGAAGTAACAAAGGATAAATCTGGATATCTGATCAGAAACACTACTGTGATAAACATTCTGATCAAAAGTCGATCCAGTTTACGAGACGCAGGTGTAAATGGAGTTTGGATTTTGGACCTTCTGTTTAAAAGCCATGTTCTGGTACTTCTGCATCTCCCTCATTAAACACTGCTCTTTCAGATTGTTGAAAAGTTCGACTGCATATACAACGTTTACGTGTAGAAACCGTACTAATGCCATATTGTGTGCTGTATGATTTCACTAATCGTGATGTAGGATTGTTCGCTCCTGCTGACCTGAAGCTGAACTGTATTCGAGTCATTAGAGATGAGATAATTGATGAGATAAGATGAGATAACTGCTCAGCTGTTATCATTTGGTTATCAAGACCTTTTACTCACATTTGGATTAGATTCAAAACATATAATGGAGGGTGTGTGTTCATGCTGAGATCTTGTGTAATGGTTTATGGAGAGTCATTAGGAGATTGTGGAAGTGATTACAGGGATAATAATAGTATTAAACCCAGTTATATTTTTAAATTCAGATGCAGACTTTAATCCAGTTCATATTTGATTTAGTTTTTTTTATATAATCACTGTTTTACTATGCATTTTCAACCAATAGTTCCATCAATCACACTGAGTTTATCAGGACTTGACAGTCGATTATTAACCAGCTGAAGGCACTCAGGACATTGTGAAGGTTTGCCAAACAGCACGACATGCAGTACAACCCTGTGTTTCCAAACACACACCAAATATCAAGTCTGACTCGAATAAAACTCAAAAATTGGGTAATATTTATAATAAAATCACAACCACCATGAGTCCACTGCTTCTCTTTTTCGACCCATCCCGAGGCATGTCCCACCTCATAAAGATTGTAGACCTTTAAAGAAGCAATGCCTGCAAACATCTTGAACCCTCTCAAGATGTACCAGCGCCATTTGGATCCCACTTCATGTAGAGTTTGGACATTGGACCTCTAAAAATGGCATGGAAAAGCTGGTGTTGGATTTGTGATGATCCCAAATGTTGAGCTATGTTTTGAGTTGCTCAGTAGCTCCTGGTTCCACAACGTCAAATGACTTACCGGTGCTCATGTCAAACTCTTAATATCACCTAAATTAGCATGGGGTTCCCCTTTTGAGTCTGGTTCCTCTCAAGGTTTCTTTCTCATAATATCTGAGAGTTTTTCATTGTCACAGTCTCCACGGCTGCTCATCAGGGATAAACACACACCGTTCACCTTCACTGTTGATTTCTGTAAAGCTGCTTTGTGACAATGTCCACTGAGAAAAGCGCAATAGTAATAAACTTGAACTTAGTATATAAGAAAAGGCAGAAGAAGATGATGATGATGATTTAGATGTAGTAGAATGTGACAGTGTGGGTGGAGTCAAGCTCCGGTTTTCTGAATGGAGGGCGGAGCCAAAGAAAACAAGTTCTGTGGATTACACACCTGTTCATGGTTGTACTAACGAGTGTTCTGTGTTGCAGAGAAGATAAAAAGTGGAGAGAATAATTGATAGTGAGAGAAAGAGACAAAAAGCATTGGGGAAAAAAAAAAAACCTACTGAACTACTATCCATACAACATAGTGGTTTGTGTAGAACTTTCTGTAAGGAGTAACAAAGGAGAAATCTGAGCTTTTGGTCAGAAATGCATGTTTAATACACGTTTTTTTGCATTAGATAAAAAAAAAGATCCAGAAATAAAAAACAAGTGTGAATAGCTGAGATTGGATTTTAGATTGGATTGTCCGTCTGACTGCTGTGTTCTATTGCTTCTGCATTTTCCTTATCAAACACTGTTTCAGTCCAACATTTCCCTCACTTTGGAGGCATTTAGCTGATAATTACATTCCTTCTTATGAGTTAGGATTCGATCTCTCAGACACTAGAAGCCAAAGAAAGGCAGAGAGATCAAGACTAATCTGTGTGTGTGTGTGTGTGTTTATGACTTGGGTCTAGTGAGCTATTCAGAGAAAGGTTTATCTGGGATAGGTTTGACAAACCCTCAGTCAGCTGACAATAAAAAAAAAGAAAATAAACCTTTGTACTTAAAGAAAATGATTTATCTCCATAGGCTTGTGTGTGTGGGTTCACTGGTTGTGACTAACCTCCCCTCCAAGTGTTGTCTTTTAATTTGAAAAACACGTTATGTTATTGTGCATTGAAAGGTGCAATACAAAGGTGTGTGTGTGTGCGTCTTCACTAATGTAAATTGTAAAAAAATATATACTACAAGAGCAAGTTTTGGTTAAAAAAAAACAACTCTCTGTAGCCTTCAGTTCCCGAATCTTTTTATTTTGGTGGTGTTTAATTTCAGTGATGATCTTTCTGTCCAGAAGGAATTGTAGCCTCTCTAACTCGTCCTTGGTGCATTCTGGCGGCATCTGGTGGCCAAACACCTGAAATGCAGATAGTAAATGCGTATTGTGAATACTTCAGCAAACAAAAACAACAGATTACAGCATTATATTGCAAGAATGCAGTATACTTGCTGTAATATGTGGTTTGTGTGCACAGGATCTTCCTCAGAACTCTATGCTAAAGTAGTCACAATTCGCAAGTCTTGACTTGACTTGACTACGCACTTAATACCTGCACTTCAGGTATTTGACCACCAGATGCCGCCAGAGTGCACCAAGGACGAGTTATAGAGGCTACAATTCCTTCTGGACATATTAAATGATAATATAGTGATTTTTGTTCAATTATAAAATTAAATGTATGATGATAGAACATCAGTAGCTTTACTGGACCAATGATCTGATGTTTGGACAAAATGATCTAATTTTAAGGGTAAGATTCATTGCTTAAGTTTTTTAAATCAGAAAAGGTTTTATTGCAAGGTACAGCAATGGGTTTATCCAAGAGCACTTTTTAGTTACAATAAACTATAGTGAATGAAGTAAATACTGTATACAAAAAGCGTACATTAGCATGAGAAGTAGTGCAATTTAATGTGAAAGTATCTTTCCAAACATATACTATATTTCCAAAAGTATTGGGTCACCTTGTCATAAATATGGCATGTGATTTTTTAAGCATCAGCAGTCTTCATTTAGTCCTAATTTGCTCTTTTAATTCCCTCCAGGTACTGATGTAGGTAAGGAGGCCTGGTGTGCAGTCATTCACATTCATCCCAAAGGTGTTCAGTAGGGATGAGATCAGAACTCTACAGCAGGCCACTAAAGATCTTCCTCTCCAACTCACAACTCACTCTGTGCACAGGGGAATTGACATGCTGGGTTTCCAAGTTCAAGTTTGGAAAAGAACCACATGTAGCAGGAAAGGTCAGGTGACCCAATACTTTTGGAAATATAGCAAATGACAAAAAAAAATCTTTGGATAATTTCTGACTGGTTGGGTCGGGTCAGGTAGGTTCAGAATTAGAATTAAGGTTAAGATAGGGTTGGGGTAAAGTTGAAGAAGGGCTAGTGTAGTGGTAGTATTACGGTTAGATTTAGGACTAGTCTTTAGATTAGGTTTAGGGTCGGGACAATGTTTAGTGATTAGTACTGGGGAAGGGTTCAAGGTTAAGGTTAGAGATAGGATATGGTAAGGTGAGGGTTTTATTTATTTATTTTTGGTCATTTTAGGTAGGGTAAGACTACAGTGGTGGCTAATTAAGGGGTTATGTTAAAGGAAATGGAAACTGTTGTTGACATGGGGTTTTGAATCAGAAGGTCTTGAGATCAAATCCCAGTATCGCTAAGACTGCCATTTCTGGGACCCAGAGCACGGTCCTTAAACCTCAACTGCTCAGTGTCTAAAATGTGGAAAATGAGGTTTAGATTAAAATTTGTTTGAGGGGAGAGAGAGAGATTTTAATTTCAATTAGATTAGTTTGTTTGTTTTATATTTTAGGGTTCTGGTTAGCTTTGATTAGGATCAATTGAAATTCACAAAGTGAAGAAATGCAGCTTAAATGTAACCAGTAAACAGCAAATAAATACAACAGTAAGGTTATAGTGCAATAGTTCATTTCTGATCGAGCATAAAAAAAGATGGTAATGAAGCAGTGCTCACACACTGTCAGGTGATTGTAGCACAATGTGTTGTAGCTTGGCTTGTTTGTGTTGGCGATTGCACAGTAACACACTGATGAATCCTGGTGGCTGTTCATCATTTGCCTGAATGTAAACTCTGTGCATTTGTATCTGTTTTGGTTGGGTATATACGGCAGCGCATTTAGACTGCACACGATGATTTGCTTGCTCTAAATGACCCTTTCACCCTTTTAAAACAATTGTAAAAGAGTTATTACCAACATGTTCATGGTCACTGGTCTAAAGTGTTACAAATGTTGAGTGTCAGCTCAGCACACATCTGGACATTGGGACATTTTCAAGTGACAAACAAGCTGCAATTAGTCCAGAATTACTAAAACCATCATTTTCTATCTTTTCCACACTGCACTGACTCCCAATCAAACTTCACACTGATTATAATACACTACTACTGATGTCTAAATCATTGAACTGTCTCCTGCTGTGACTTAATCCCTGCACTCCTGGAAACGATCAGAGCTGCAAACCACGTTTTTTCATAGATTACCGTAATTTCCAGACTATCAAACGCACCAAAATATAAGCCACACCCACTGAATTTGACAAAGATTTTGATTTTGAACATAAATAAGCCGTACCTGTCTATAAGCCGCACTGTCTACACTGTCTACACTGTCTACACTGAAACTAATGAACTTAACATAGGCTTTAATGAAAGACAGTGTCTGTTACACGGCTTGTATCTAAACAGAAGCCTACCAAGAAAGTCATTGTTCACTGTCTTCCTCCTTCCTTTCACAACAATTTCTCTCGAAAGATTTTCTTTTGGCGTTGTGAAGCTTTTCTCCCGATGCCGTGCAGCTCAGAACACAGGTGAAGTGTTCCTCTCAAGCTCGGTGGAAGCCACTTCCGAGTCTCTTCCCAGATGTTCAATAGGGTTCATTTCAGCGTGTTTATGGATTTAGAGAAAGCGTGAGAGAGGAGTTGTAGTATTGTATGAGGAAGTGAAGTGTGCAGTAGGAACGACAGACTGGTATAAGGTGAAGGTTGGACTGCATCAAGGATTGGCCCTGAGCCCTTTCCTGTTTGCAGTGGTGATGGACAAGTTGAAGGACGAGGTCAGACAGGAGTCTGATATATGATATTGTGATTTGTGGTGAGAGTAGGGAGCAAGTGGAGAGGAGCCTGGAGAGGTGGAGGTACGTGCTGGAGAGAAGGGGAATGAAAGGCAGTAGGAGGAAGACAGAGTACATGTGTGTGAATGAGAGGGAGGGCAGTGGAGGGGTGTGGTTGCAGGGAGAAGAGGTGGAGAAGGGGAAGGTGGAGGAATTCAGGTACCTGGGGTCAACAGTGCAAAGTAATGGAGAGTGTGTTAGAGAAGTGAAGAAAAGAGTGCAGGCAGGGTGGAGTGGGTGGAGAAGAGTGACAGGAGTGATTTGTGATAGAAGAGTATCTGTGAGAGTGAAAGGGAAAGTTTATAGGACTGTGGTGAGACCTGAAATGTACGGTTTAGAGACAGTGACGTTGACTAAAAGAAGGGGTGGAGCTGGGAGTAGCAGAGCTGAAGATGTTGAGATTTTCATTGGGAGTGACGACGATGGACAGGATTAGAAACAAGTTTGTTAGAGGGACAGCGCATGTAGGTTTTATTTTTTAATTTTTGACTCGTTGTGGGGACAAAGTAACAGAGGTGTGATTGAGATGGTTTGGACATGTGCAAATGAGGGACATGGGGTATATCAGTAGGAGAATGCTGAGAATGGAGCTGTTTTGAAAGAAGCAGATGTAGAGACGGATGATCTGATGTGGAGACCCCTAACAGGGGCAGCTGATAGCAGGAGAAGAAGATAAAGATTAAAATACACTACAGTCCATGACTTTTGTCGAATGGGAATGAATTAAAACATTTTTAAAGGAAAAAACTCCTATTATAATGTTTTAAATGCTAATGACAAAAATCACAAATGCAGGTTGAGAATTCAGACAGGGAGCTTTGAACATCATGGTGTTTTTTGCAGTGACAAATCAAACGCTTTGATTGGTCACTACATTCTCAACAAAAGTGAGTGATTGGTTATACATTATTGCTTAAAGGTAAAGCAACATCAGCAGATTTACTCTAAAATATTACACTTTTCATTCATGACACTTAAACTGTGACATTGGCAATCTAGCTAGCTTCATTGGCAGTGACAATTCTTCCAAAGATCCATGCTAATTTTCAACCCTGGTGCTAATCAATATTAGCAATGTCACGCAGTGAGCCAATGCAACAGAACAACAATTGCCATCTAAAGATATACGTATTATATAACTGCTTGCACAGGTTTGATGTTGAGATCTTATAGCCTGCAGTCATGTTGGGTAATCACAGTGGTCACTCAAATAAGGCCAGGGTCTTTTTGTTTCATTAGTATTATATGGCATTACGCATTCAGCTAGGTCTGTATCACTGGCATCTGTCTTGTCCATCTCCATCTTTTTTTTTTTTTTGCCAGTTTAGTGCGTTTACTCTCCACCCAAAACTCAGTAAAACAGTAAGCAGTTTGTAATTTGTTACTTTCCACCTCTTGTTGAGGTCAAGTAAGAAGGTGAACCTTCAGCCCAGACTGAGGTCCTGAGTGCTGTGGAACAGGTTTTTAATTGGGGAGATATCTTTGCTTCCTTTAACCCTCCCAGTTCCCTACAGCATGATGCTGCCACCACTATGCTTCACTGTTGGGATGGCTTGGGCAGGTGATGAGCGATACCTGGTTTTGTCTAGATATAATGTTTAGAATTGAGGCCTAACAGTTTAATCTTGGTTTCATCAGAGCAGAGAATCTTGTTCCACACAGTCTGATAGTCCTTTTAGGTGCTTTAGAGTCCAAACGAGCTTCCATGGGTTTTTACTAAGGAGAAGCTTCAGTCAATTCACTCTGCCCTAAAACTCAGATCAGTGAAGGGCTGTGTTGATGGTTTTCTTCCTGAAACTTTGTCCATTTCCACACAGGATCTCCATAGTTCAGTCAGAGTGTCCTCCAGGTCCTTAGTCTCCTTTCTTTGTTTATTTAAGAAGGCCCTTCTCCCCTGATTGCTCAATTTGGCAGAGAAAGAGTACTGGTTGTGCAACACTTCTTCCATTTATTTGGAGGTCACTGTGCTCTTGAAATTCTACAGTGCTGCAGATTTGTTTATAGCCTTCACTCGATGTGTGCCACAATCCTGTCTCAGAGTTCTGCAGTCTCAGAACAAAGGAAATCTATTGACCGTCAGCTGCTAGGTCTTTTAAAAATAGATAGATGCTTGATAGATGTCAAAATCATGTCTAAATCATTAAACCTTTCCACAGGTAGACTAAAAATCTCAGCAATGATCAAGAAAAAGAAGAAAAGGCTCCTGAACTCATTTTCAAGTGTTGTTGCAATGGGGTCTGAATACATCTGTACATTTGAAATTGATATTTTTTTATTTCATTTCATACATCTAGAGACATTTCAAGTATTTCTGTTTTCAGTTGAAAAATATATATAATTTTTTTTTACCTGATTGTAGTATCAAACTACAGCTTAACACTGAAAAACACTTTCTAATTGCACAGTAGGTCTTGTGGTGTGTCCTCTTGTAAAGGAAACATTCAAAACTTTCTCTGAAAGTCACCTAACTCCTCAGACAGCTTAGACCTCTAGACAAATGAACGAGGCCTTTCACCTATTTTCACATCATCATCTGTCTGAATGTAGAAAGAAGACATTTTCTTCTGCTTTGATTAATCTTTTAGAGCAGGGAAAAGAAGGTCAGTTGACTTTGGGACAGAGGACATGGTGTTACCTCAGTTTGAATAAGTTTTGTAGAGGACGCTGAGACCCAGCACATGTTCTTCGAAAATCTTCAAATGTAAATGGAATTTAAAGGAAGTAAATCCATTTAACAATTTAAGTCCATTACACCAGCTAATGATTATTAGAGATTAAAATAATAATGAATGAACAAAATTCAGATTTTATTTGACAGATTCTGTGTTAAAGACCTGAAGAAAATGGAAAACGTCCAGTTCATTTGCAACCTTAAAAAAGTTGTTCATGTAAATTCAGTAGCAAATAAAGAGCCTCAATTGAATTTTACATCCTCTTTTACAATATTTTGTCCATCTGTCATTACAACATTTCCACGAAAATGTATTATTTATTCATTATTTTCATGCCAATGTCACTACATCCCCAAAGTTTGAAAATGTAAATCTAAATATGAATAACTCCGCAGGAAAATGCTAGGCTAGAAAGACATGGTCCGAGACACCCATTCAAATTTAGAATAAAAGATTTACTATGGTGGACTTAAGCTGGTTCAGGTAATTGTAGACCTAGCCTAATTGGTAGAAATGGCAGAATTCACTATTACATTCTGATATAGAATGCAGTTCAAATATTGTAAATTGAATTGCAGAGTCATAAATTGATCTAAACCATGATTCAATACATTCCATGTTCTTATAGTCAAACTGCATTGCATCTGAAGACCCCATAAGTATGTGGGAACTACCTGCTGTAGCCTGCTGTCTAAATGTCATTTACATCTGCTTTTATTACAAGTATTTAAGGTGAAGGTGGCTTATAAGGGAGAAGAGAGGAGAAAGAGTCAGGTCAGATTTAACTGCTGGTTGAAGGACACAAGGACACTGATCATTTCCTTCATCCACATATCAGGTACCCCCTTATATTTTACTTTAATACTTTTGTATGACTTTTGATTATTATTGCATTAATGATCATTTATTGTTTTGGTATTATTTTCCTGCCCCCCGCATTTCCACTCCACTGGTTCCACTTACCCCCTTCCTGCATGTTTCTCATTCCTTTAGTACTTTATTTATATTCTATCAGCATTGTGTAGGTCATGCTTTCTCACTTTGTACTGTTCAGTGTATGTGACTGTGAAGATTTTGTGTAGAATTAATCGATTAGGACTGCTGAAGGACGTTCATCAAATCTTTTGCCTTCAAATCAGTGGTTCAGAAGCACATCAGTGATGAAACTTCATCTGTTCATACTCCTGTTTTTCACAGGTAAGAATGATAAATACATCAATGTGATACTTCAGTGTTAGTAATATTACTAGCTACTGGTGTAAATTTACTGCTGAACGTGAGTCGTGGTTTTGATCGAATTATGTGAGAGAAGACATACTGATTGTTTCAAATACATTCAGTTAAAAAAAATCACCAACTAAATAACCAATAACTCTGTAAAATACAAAGTAAAAATGCGATAAGAACATTTTAAACCTCCATTCCACAGAAGTCCTCCCTGCCATCCATGCTGTTTCTCGTAAGTACCATCTGATCCTCACGGCGAAAACATGGACTGATGCGAGGACTTACTGCAGGGCCATGTACAATGACTTGGCTACTTTGGAAACTCCTGCTGAGATTGCAAAAATTCAAAATATAGCAAAGAGTCAAAACTGTGCTTCCGCCACTTGGATTGGACTTTATAACGACGTCAATAGCTGGCGCTGGTCGATAAGAAATGAGTCTCTAGGAAGTTTTACATTTTGGTATTACCCAAATCCTGACAACTGGATTGCAACAGAAAGCTGTGCTGCAATAGATCTTTATGGCTGGTATGATTTTTCTTGTAAAACACTATTGACCTTCATCTGCTTTGATGGTAAGAAATCATTTGCAATCTTAAGTGTTCTTTCTACATTTAACACTGAATTGTTACCGTGACTTTAAATGTTTTCATTCAGAAAGGATTAAATAACTGTTTTGAAATGGTTACAGAAAGCTACACTGGTACCAGCAGCTATATTTTTATCAATATGCAATCGACATGGTCCGATGCCCAGAGTTACTGTCGGCAGCATCACACAGACCTGGCCAGTGCGAGAAACTCAACTGAAAACTCCATTGTGAAATCACTGGCTGTCTTTGGAGGATCTTGGTTTGGTCTATTCAGAGATACCTGGAAGTGGTCAGACCAGACAAACTTCACCTCTATTCCTTGGATTGCTGAACAACCAGATAATTCTCTCAAACAAGAAAACTGCGTTTTGTTGATAAATGGTCAGGGTGGTGATGATCTGTGCTCGAAAATATTACCTTTCTTCTGTGAATCAGGTGAGATAAATCTCAATTTCAAACTATTTCCCGTTTTATTTTGAACGTACATTCAAGTGTGTGTGTGTGTGCTTTCAGTAATCACAGGGAAGAAGCAAATAGCAAGACTGAAGATCCAGTCCAATCAGGATGTGGATGATCCTGCGGTAAAGGTTGCAATTTTGAATAAGGTGGTTCCTCTTTTATAATGTACTACATTTTATGTCTCATTATTGTAGCTGTGTTTTCATCAAACATTAGCTATATGCTTTATTGGAATTGTAGTCACTAATGTTCATCCTGTTCTGTTCTGCAGATCCAGCAGATGTTCAGTAATCAAGGGAACATCACAGTGAGATGGAGACAGCAGTCAGATGGACTGGTTTTTAAAAAGATTAAAGGGACTCCTACAGCAACCACCTTTTGTTGATTGCTGTATCTGTGGATAAGTTCAGTGATATGAATATTGTGAGAATATAGTACATAGATACAGTAACTAGTTTATAATTTGAATATTATTCTCTATATAAAGCAGAGCTACTGAGAAAAGCATTTTCTACTTCATCTGAAAACTTACCAACAACAAGAACAGAAAAACACTTTGCACCTGAGTAGAAGTTTAGTGGAACCTAATCCTAAACATAATCTCACCCACTGTCCCACCATCCACCAGCAAAAGGAGGTAAGACACCTGAAACGCAGCAGGTCCGAGCATCGCCATTTAGAGACTTTACTCTACTTATTGTACTCACTGGTTAACTTATGGTTCCCCTCATTGAACATGTACTTTAGTTTGTTGTTGATTTGATGTTTTAACGATCTAATAAACATCTTCATTTGTCGCTAACATCTCCCTGATTTGCCCGTGCTCCGAAACTCACCGTCGTATGAGATACTTTATAACTGGGTATAACCTCACACTGCTGTAAGAGTCATTCTTTAATTATGAATCTTCTCCCTGTATTCATTATGGATTACTATTCACTTCACACCATTTCTATTTCATATCAAAGTCTCAATTTGTGTTTTATGAGGAGGAAGTATGATTATTATACCAACTGTGAGACCTGGGATTTGTAAATATTTGTGAGAGAAAATTCAACTACAGAAAAGCAGAACATTGACTGCAAGTGACCTGATCCAATTCTGTACAGTCAAAGGGTGAACCAATCATCTTCAAGTGTATGAAATTGCCCAATGTCGAATTCTCACAACTGGCCTGATCTTATTTCCATCATCTTTTAATAGGGAAAGTCATTTTTTAAGAAAATAAAGTACAAAAATAACCTGACTTTTATAAGCTGGCTTACAGAAGAAGGAATAACCAGACCACAGAGGACACCAAGACACCAGGACATCCGAAGTCCTGCAAAAGTGATTATATCTGTTTCAGTAATATTTTACTCCAGCAGATATTCTAAGCTTCTTAATAAGGTGAAATACAATTTGAACATGGAAGAAAGTTTAGATTTTCTTATATTGTTAGTTTAATAACACACTACAATACTGTTCAACTCAAAAAACAGTCCTACATTTTATATATTTTTTATATATTTTATTATTACAGGTAAAGAAAGCTGCATCGGAGTGTATGTGGGGCCAAGTGCAGCAATACAGTGCTCTTGGCGTTGCTGTCACTTCTGGAATGCATCCTGGAAGCTTCTCTGCGATTCGCGCCGGATCTCCACGATGGTGTCAAATATGGAGACCTTTGAGTTGGATCGTTGAAATCCGCAGGAAGCTAATCCGCTGAGTAGGGCAGGGGCTGAGATGAGATCACGTGAATTATTGCCCGACGATCATCATGCGCAATTTGCCGAATGGTTTGGACATTTTCGGGGGTTGAGCTCATCTTCCAGTGATGTTCTTCTGCTTTTGCCAGTTTCACGCAGAATTGCACGTTTGCTCTTTGTTCTTGCTGTCCATGATGAAACTGCAATTGTGGGCAGAATAGGTTCGGTCAGGCGTGTAAAACTTGGCCATGCACTCTGGGTTTGAGTGGAATTTACGCTCTCACCTGCCCTCTAGTGCGTGTCACTCTGTAAAACAACATTACCGGCAGTTCGAATGGATGCAGTTGGCTGGTGTTGTATGACTAATAAAAAAGCTTGTATAAGCCTCCACACTCAACATTGGGATTCTGTAATATGATAGATAAGATCTGGATGGTGGGATTTAACCAAGAGTTTATTGTGGGAGTAGGTACAGTTTCTGCAGGTAAGCAGGTAAACTTAAGATTGTAGGTTTTTGAGTATAACGATAGTTAGTTAATTAGTTAATTAGCTCCTAATTAAAAATCCTGACCTTGACCCTGTCAGCTGTCCAACTACAGGCCAATATCAAAGTTTTACTTTACCTCCAAGATCCTAGAAAAGGTTGTAGCACAGCAGTACTGCTCACATCTACCTTTCAGCATTTCATAAATGTATCGGGATTTTGGCTTCATCATAGCACAGAGACGGCGCTGGTTAAATTGGTAAATGAACTGCTGTTGGCCTCTAATCGGGGCTGCGTCTTCTTACTTTTGTTGCTTCATCTTTGAGCTTTTGATCATAATCTCCTCTTTGCTAGACTTGAAAATTTTGGAATAAAGGGAACAGCTCTCACAGGTCTTCTCACTAATTGATATCTAGTGCTGTCAGTGTTCTCATTGTCCTTAAGCAAGTGCTTTAATGTTAAAAAGAGAAATCATTTATACTTTATTTTATTCCTTACTGCATCGAACTGAGAAGATTAGATTCTTTTGAGATGCTCACATCTCTGTGAGGGTATTGCAGGGCTTAAAGTTAACTAGACAATGTTTACCTTCAAACTTCCTATGATTCATTTATGCAAAGAAAGACGACAACTAGTGGCCAGTCAAGATATTACATGTACAAAAATATTACAATCCACACAACATAATGGGAGATATATTTAAATAGTCAAAAATAGACAAGTTGTTGGCATGTGTCTGATGTATTGAGAGCTATCTAACGGTTTGATAAAAAATGAAAGTAAAGTTGAACATCTTACATAACCTGTAAATCACCAGATCTGATTATTGAGCCACTTTGGAGTGCTTTAGAGCAGTGGTCCCCAACCCCCATGGCTGCGGACCCAGCACCGGTCCGTGAGTCATTTGGTGCCAGGCCGCACAGACATAACTTATTTCTGTTTTATTTATTTTCTGATTCTGAGCAATATTTTATGTTGGAAAATTACCGGATTCTCTTCACCATCTGTCTATGACTCACATCCGCTACCTTCATAAACGGGCGCTAAATTGAAACCCCCAAGCGAGAAAAATGATATTTATAATATTTATTATATTTAGAAAATCTCAGTTTTTATGGTTGTATCATTTTAATTTGTTGTATTATCCGCCACACCTTAAAGGCCGGTCCGTGAAAATATTGTCCGACATTCCGTGGCGCAAAAAAAGGTTGGGGACCGCTGCTTTAGAGGAACATTCAGGAAATGTTTTCCTCCATCAGCATCACATAGAGACCTTTCAACTTTTCTGCAAGAAAAATTGTGTAAAATCTGTCTGCTGACTGTGCAGGACCTTTTTTTCCCAACATGTACTGATGCTGTAATGGCCACAAAAGGTGTCCTGTAACATGAAGTCCTGCTATGAATGTGTCACTTTTTTTTTTTCGGCACCACTGTGCCCCCTGTGCCTGCTAAGAGGAACTACCGCTACATGTGTCCCATTTCCCCCACTGTCTGTTTAAATTCTCTTGTTCTCCAGTTTGCAAATCAAATACCAAATAAGTTCAGTGAGTACTGAGGCTATGTTGCAATAGTTAAGGTTAACATTTTAACAGGTAAGGACAAAACAGTCTGATGATTACATGTGACAAAGCAGGTTGTTTTATTGAAAACTGTCAATGCAATTGTATAAGTGGTAAATTAAATAAGAATTTTGTGCAGTTTAAGAGAAATGTAACAACAAGACATGAGCAATAGGATGCAACAGAATTCTACAAAAGCTTACAATAGATGCAGATGTTTACGCGATGTGAAATAAAGTGGTGTAGTTTGTATTTTCGGTGTTTGTGATTACACAGTAACACACTGATGAGTCCTAAAACCTGATGTTATTTGCCTTAATGTCAAATGGCTATTTGGAAGAATTTTGGTTAGGTATACACAGCAGGACACTTTCACTGCGCACACTGATACACATCAGCACCTACAATTTGTTTGCTTCAATTGACTGTTTTATTCCTTTAAAAAAATTTTTTTTTATTAATTTTAATGTAATGAAGTCTTGGAAGTTTACTTGCAGTTGAGTGTCTAGACGACTGGGGCAGAGCATCTCCAAATCTGTTGGATTATTGTAATCCTTACTGTCTGGATCTTTTAGAAAATGGCAAACAAGCTCCAATTAGTCCAGAATACAGCAGCAAGAGTCCTCACTAGAAGGAAATAATATGACATCATTATCATATCATATTCACAGTGTATTGACTGATTACATAGTTTTACAAAACCCTTGTAAAACTTGTCAATGCACCTGAATATGATATGATAATGATGTCATATTATCTGCTTCTTGCCACCATCCACCAGAATGAAGAGCACCAAGGAGCCTTTCTGCTTTGCTGTGGTCTCAGATGATGTCACACAGCCTTTTTGATGATTCTGCCTCACTCCCGAGTCGCTCCACCTCAAACCACAAAGGAGGGTGTCGCTCTCAAGTGCATCCAAGCATGTCCAGTAGAGAACATGTAGATCTTGCAAAAGCACATTCATTACTCAAGCAAAGCAAGAGATTTACATTAACCTCTTAGCCTTTGGCGTACACTGTAGAAAAGACATCACTCATAATCTTTTATTCCAGTGCTCATGTTAGTTCTCACTCGCCAGTGTTCTGGATTGTTTAAAGATTTATAATCACACTCTTGATGTCACCCAAATGAGGATTGGTTCCCCTTTTAAACTGGTTCCCCTCAAGGTTTCTTTCTCATAACATCTAAGGGAGTTTTACTTTGCCACAGTTGCCATGGCTGCTCATCAGGGATATACACACTTCAATCACCTTAACTGTTAAATTCTATAAAGCTGCTTTGATACAATGTCTGTTGTGAAAATCGCTATAGAAATAAACTTGACTTGACGTACGACAGCCCTTTATTCACAGGTGTTAATCTTTAACGATAGATTAAATGGAACGGGACAACAGTAACCATAACAAACTATATATTTTTCTAAAGGGCTAAGCCTCAATTTTTTCAATGGAAAGTGTATACCAAATGTATTTGCTGAAATTGTGTAATTAGTACATACCAACCACATGCATAAGAAATGCAGTACTTACACTATGATTGTAATAACGATTTACAAACTGCTGCAAATCCTGGATTCTTTGGAAAGATAAGGGTCCATTAGTGTTGCCGTAAACCATTTTTGGTCCAATAGTGTTGAAATTTAGAAATTTATTTTTTTGTTTGTCAAAAAATTATCCAAATATTGTATTATCCAAATATATAAAAATAGGATTCAGAAGTTTGTTCATAATGATGCACAGAACTGGGATAGGTGGCTTACAGAAGATAAAGTACTCATGTTAGTACACACATTGAGCTCATAATTACTCAGGAAGTGGCAATGACCCTTACATTGGTACACAGTGAGTGGGAGAAGTCGACTATGAGGTTTGGAACTGAGATAGAGTTGATGCACTCCAGGTATACCACCTCAATCTCCTGAAACCGGCGGTACTGGGCACTGGTGGATCCTGAAAAGGGAGAAGCTGGGAATAAAGGTAAGTCAAAAAAGGGTTAATTCACCCCTGTCCCCTGTGGAGATCATCTCTCTCTGTCCCAGAAAACACAGGCTGTGAGTTTGAACTGTTTTTGACCATATATTTGCCATTTCTGACAATCCAAGCACAAAAGGTTTGGTTCAGCATGAACTCAGGGCTATGCTTGACATGGGGGTAATAGAGGAGTCCCGGTTGATTGGAGCAACCCAGTGGTCTTGGTGTCCAAGGGAGACTAGTTGGTCTGGTACTGCGTGGAATACTGGAAAAGGTTTATAGATTTGCATTTGCAACACCTTAAGCCAGGCAGGACTCATTGAAAACTCGAATAAATGTGCAATTGGTCATAAAAGTATGGTATCCAGGCTCCCACTGGGGTCATGGACAGGTGCGTGATTGCAGTGATTGCCACCTGCCTGAAACATAAGACCAAAAAGAGGTTTGTGCCTAATTATTCGAACATTACCAGCCCACTGACTGATCTCAGTAAAAAAATCAATGGTTGTCCCAGTAGGCGTTCATTCATCAGGCATTCATTCAGGTAAAACAACTCAGTGGTGGACCACTTTTACACTTCCCTGACTTTACTCTCTCTTTTGTTTTACAGACAGACACATTAGACAAGGGGCCTTGTTTTTCCGGGTGTTGGAGGGGGAGGAGTGCCCCATACTTTACATCAGCTGTAATCTCTTGGAGCAGGAAAGCTGGTACAGCACTATCGAGAAGGACTACCTGGCCATCAAATGAGTGGACTTCACATCTGCTGGGATGGGTCTTCACTCTCTGTTCAGAATGCTTCAGCCTAAGTGGTTCCGAAGCATTCAGGCTTCACATCCAGTTTATGCAACAGTTGTTTTTCCCTAAAGCCATCAGGCTCTTCAACACACAGTTCCAAGATGGCGGCACGGCAGTAGCTCGCAGCGGCCTCTCCGGATCCGAAAATGGTGCATGCACTTTATGTAGCTTTGTGTTGTGTTGTAGCTTTATCTTGCATAGTGTAGCACCAGGATTCTGGAGGAACGTTGTCTCGTTTTTACTGTGTATCACTGTGTATAGTAGAAATGACAATAAAAGCCTCTTGACTTGACTTGACAGAAATAAACTGGGACTTAAACTTACAAAACACACACACACACACACACACACACACACACACACACAACTGTGTGTTACTAACCTCAAACACACACTAAATACTCATTTCAACATCCAGGTCTTCAGCACCACCCATATTGTTTTTGCTAATCAATTTGTCTGCTGCAACGGCTGTTTTGCGCATCCTCTTGTGTTTCCATTTTCTGTTTATTTACAAGTACACTGTTTCTCTTTTGCACATTGTACTGTATAACAGCCAGTAGGTTTGCTGGTGGCGCTATTGTGCGTTTTGTGTATCTGTCCTTTGTGTTGTTTGTTTGCACTGTCTTGTCTTGCACTGTTTTCAACAAGTTGCACACGATGCACTTTATGTGGCAAACAAGTGAACGGTTTTCTTCATGCCATTGCAAACATTGAGAAATGCTACCAGGAAAAGTGGAGTCCTTTTAGGCTGGCAAAACATTTCTACTTTTCCCTCTTGCAGCAAACCAGATTTTTTTTATAAATTAGTTCAAATGAAACAAACCCAAAACTTGTTCAACTCTTCAGTGATGTTGCATTGAGTTAAGTGTTTGGAAGTGTTTATATCCTCTGTGTCTTGTTGAATTCTCAATACAGAATGTTAAAGTAGAACTCCAAAATTCTCCTCACTACTCAGACACCTTTGACGTCGAAACAAACAAATCAAGCCTTTAGTCCATTTTCACTTCATCACCTGCCCCAACAGAGAGGTAATTTTCCTCTGCTTTAAATATTTTTTTAAATCAGGTACAATAAAATCAACTGACTTGCATAAGCTTTGTCACAGAGGACGTGGGGTCACGTCATATTTATCGAGACTAATGGAACCCAGGACCTACCAAAACCCTAAGCCAACTTTTTCTTTCTCTTCCTGTACATGATTTCCTGAAGACTTTGTATTGAATTCATCTTGACTAGTTCTATACACACTGTTGTCAGTCTGTGCTACCGTCCTATATTAAATATATTAAAATAGTATAATTGATTTAGAACTTACAGGATCTAAAATGTAGAACCCCATGAGTATTTAAAAAATGCCTGCTGAAGCCTGCTCTATGTTTCGTATAAGCATAGATGTAAACTCATCATTTACATCTGCTTTTATTATCAATTTATAGGAAAGTAGTTAAATAAGCTCAGGTGTTTGCAAAAGATGTTTTCCCAAAGAGAAATAAGCAGGGAAGTTTTACTGAGCTCTCTAAGGGACACACAGCATTTTGCTTTCTCCAGATTTCAGGTATCTTTCAATATTCTACATCAAATCAAATTTGAATGGACATTTTAGTGTCCGTGTAATTTGAAACTACTTTCAGTCATTCTTGGAGTGAGGTTTCACCCTACTGTTTCCACTAACTTCCTCCATTCCTGTATGCTACTTATTAGAAAATGTTTTGAATGTGAAAACATTTACTCAAATGTTTAAATGGAGGGTTGTTCTATGTATTAGGGCTGCTGAGGGAAGTTCAGGACATTTCTGGGATCGAGCTGAGATCTTCAAGCAAAAATAAGTAATGCAACACCATCTGATCATTCTCCTGTTTATCACAGGTAAGAAAAAGCATGTATGTTTGAGCAAGAGAGATTGAAATATACCAATGTGTTACTACATTATTGGTAATATTAGTATCTATTGGGTAAATAGCAAATAGTAGTTTTATTTAAAGCTTCTGAATGTGTCACTGGAAGTTCTGCTGTTTCAAATGTGTGACCTAGAACATCAAAATAAAACATGTATTTAACCAATTTAATATTGCACATTAAAACTTCGCTCCACAGGAATCTTCCCCATCGTCCATGCTGTCTATCGTAAGTACCATCTGATCCTTAATGGAAAAACATGGACTGATGCGAGGACTTACTGCAGGGCCATGTACACTGACTTGGCTACTTTTGAAACTCCTGATGAAATTACCCAACTTCAAAATATAGCAAAGAGTCAAAACTGTGCTGATAGCCTTTGGATTGGACTTTATAACGACGTCATTAGCTGGCGCTGGTCAATGGGAAATGTGCCTCTTGGAAGTTTGAAAGATTGGTATCCCCCAAATCCTGACAACCTGCTTGCAAAAGAAAGCTGTGGTGCGATAGATCCGAATGGCTGGTATGATTATTCGTGTACAACACTTTTGACCTTCATCTGCTTTGATGGTAAGGAACAAGATCTTTTTGGCGTTTGGGTTACTTCCAAAAGTGTGCTCTAAAGTAATCCATAAATATCAGCCAGCGAAAGTTAAACAATGAATAATTGTTTCTGAGAGACTTCCTCAGTTCTGCTGGAAGAGAGAAAACCTTAACTGGGTGATTTACATCTAAAACAATGTTCAGAGTCCCGAGTTGTGAACTGGTTTTAAACTACGAGGATAAACTTGTATAGAATTGCAGTCGATGGTGGTGTAGATCTCCTCAGTTTAAAGATAGTTGCTTCAGGGTTCAGCTCTATTCAAACTGGTTCGACTTAGCCTGAATTATTTTCCTCCTGCTTTAAAACACATTATAATATTTTGTTTTGTTTAAACTGGTTTATTCTGGAGCATAATGTTCACTAGAAATCCTCCTGAAATCTTTCTTCATTTTCACATTGGAGTGTTACTGTGGCTTTAAATGTTTTCATTCAGAAAGGATTAAATTCATTATTTTCAACCCTTGCAGACAGCTACAATGGTACCAGCAGCTATGTTTTCATTTCTACAAACGTTACATGGTCCGATGCTCTGACATACTGTAGACAGAATCACACAGACCTGGCCAGTGTGAGAAGCTCAGCTGAAAACTCCATTTTAAAATCACTGGCTGTCAATGGAGGATCTTGGTTTGGTCTATTTAGAGATTCCTGGATGTGGTCAGACCAGACAAACTTCAGCTCTGTTCCCTGGCTAGCTGGAGAACCAAATAATTTATTAAAAGTAGAAAATTGTGTTTTTTTTTTTAACGGTCGGCTTGGTGATGTGGTGTGTGCACGCATAAAACCTTTTTTTTGTGAAGCAGGTGAGATAAATCTCCTTTTTTTGTGTTATTTGTGTCTCTTTTTATTCAGTACTGTGGAAAATTTAATCAGGTGTGAAACAAATTGTCCAACATTACATCCATAGGAAATTATGGTTGATCAATAAATGTTTGGGACAACCTACCTGCCAAAAGGTTTTGCACAGTATTGTATGCCATGTGTTTTGCCTGTTTCTGCTTAATAATTAGATTCAATTCCAAAGAAGTTGGGATACAGAGTAAAATAAAGCAATGATTTGCAAATCTCAGAAATCTATCTTCTATTCCTAATAAAATAAAAACATTTGAAATGTTTAAACTAAGAATATTTATCATTTTAAGGAAAATTTTGAATTTGATGGCTGCAGCACGTCTCCAAAAATTTGGGACAGGGCCATGTTTCCCACTGTGTACTGCAGCATCACGTCTTCTGTCCATATACTGGGAACTGGGGAGACCAGTTGTTGAAGTTTTGACAGAGGAATGTTGTCCCATATGTGTCTGATACAAGATTCTAGCTGATCAACAGTTCTGGGTTTCCTTTGTTGCATTTTTTATTTTATGATGCGCCAAATGTTTTCAAATGGTGAAAGGTCTAGACTTCAGTTCAGCTCCCAGACTCTTGTACTACGAAGTCATGCTATTGTAATTGATGTGTTTTGCAGTTAGCATGGTCTTGCTCAAGTATGCAAGGCCTTCCTTTAAATGGATGTTTACTGGATGGTATTTGTTGCTCTAAAACCTGTATATAGCATTTAGCATTGATGGAGACTTTACAAATGTGCAAGCTGCCCATTCCACAAGTGCTAATGCTCTCCTGATGATGAGCCAGATGGTCCCTTTATAGTATTCTCCTCTTTGTGGTTTCAAAAAGAAATAAAAAATTTCATTAGTCTGACAGAACAGTTTTCCATGTTGACTCTTTTCCATTTTAAATAAGCTTTGGCCCAGAGAGGATAGTGGCGTTTCTGAATCATGTTCACGCATGCCTTCTTCTTAACCCTGCATTTGTGAATGGCATGGCATTTGATGGCATCATTTTCTCAAATGATGAAATATTTAACTGTTTTGCAATTTGACGTGTTGCACCCATCAAATTGAAAATGAAATTTTTCTTTTTCTTTAAATAGTACATTTCCTCAGCTATGGGTTTATGAGAATTGCAAACGAGATTTGTACAGTGATTTGTACAGAGTCCCAACTCTGTGTATACAGTGCTCTCCACAATTATTGGCACCCCTGTTTAAGATGTGGTCGTGGACTTCTAAAAATTCTCCTTTTTTTAAACAACATAGAACCCAAATGCAAAAAAAGAGAAAAATCCAACCTTTTATTTAAGTACATTACTTTGGTGGTAAAAAAATCACACATTTAGAAAAAAAAAACCTTGAAATCATGTATCCACAATTATTGGCACCCCTAACAATTCCTCTGAAAAATTTAATTGTGTTTTTTTTTATATATATATTTTTCTGTAGTTGCTAAGGTTGGTCAGGGTATCTAGGGACTTTAAATTAGTAATTCATGATTTTCTGTTTCCCTGGGGTATAATTATGACGTGACACAGTGGCCTAATTCTCTTACCAATTTGTCAACATGGCAAAGACAAGAGAACACACCATTCAAGTAAGGCAGATGTGTGTCGACCTTCATAAGTCAGGCAATGGCTACAAGAAAATAGCCACTCGCCTTAACTTGCCGGTATCTACAGTCAGAGGAATCATTAAGAAGATTAAAACAA
>MU574732.1:2530443-2589491 GCA_024362625.1 Silurus asotus | reverse complement strand
GGTTAAGTGCTGTCTTGTTGGCAAAAGGAGGTTGTACAAAGTATTAACATCAGGGGTGCCAATAATTGTGGCACACATGATTTCAAGTTTTTCTTTTTTTTTCTAAATGTGTGATTTTTTTTTTTACCACCAAAGTAATGAACTTAAATAAAAGGTTGAATTTTTCTCTTTTTTGAATTTTTTAAAGTCCATGACCACATTTTAAACAGGGGTGCATATATATATATATATATATAAATAATATAGTATATAATATATAGAACTATATAATATATAGATTTATATAATATAACATTGCTCATGTTAATATTTCAGTGCTTTAGTTATAAGATTTGAAATGAAAATTTTAGTGTGTGTTTCCAGTAATCACAGGAAAAATACAAATTATAAGACTGAAGGTTCAATTCAATCAGGATGTGGATGATCCTGCACAAATTGTTGCCATCTTAGAAAAGGTGGGTTTCATCCTCCACTATTCAGATATACTACATTTTGTTCCTCAGTACTGCAGCTATAAGTCGAGTCTTTATCGTGCTGTGAAACATTAGCCATATTAATTGTAGTAATAATTTTCCTCATTCATTACTAATCATTCTCCTGTTTTGTTCTGCAGATTGAGTCGAAGGTCCGTGTTCATGGCGCCATTGCAGTAAAATGGGGAAAGCAGCTTGATGGACTGGTGTTTAAAAAGATTAAATAATACTACAGCTATAACTCAGAACGTTTGTTTCTATGGAAGCTTATCAAAACTTTAGACATTACACTCTTATAAAAGGTGTTATATAGTGTATTGTATAGTGTAAGAATAGTACACTGCTAAAATATACTACCTAGTTTACAATTTAAGCTAGCATGTTTTCAATCCTGGCATTTCCAGGGTTCCAGGTTTTAAAGCTTTTGGCTAATCCTGAGAATTGTAATAGTTAATTTGCAGTAGTCCAGTCTTGAAATGACAAGAGACTGAACAAGCACCTGGGCAGTCTCTGGTCGAATCCTTCAGATGTTGTAGAGAAGACATTAGTAACATGTGAGGAGATGGACAGTTGATTGTCCATATTTACCCCAAAGTGGTGAGCAGTGGCTGAAGGGGTGAGCAGAGAGTCATGATTCTGAGATCTTGACCTGGAGAAGAACCGGATACGGCACTTTCCACACAATAAACACAGTCTTTTTAAAATCCAAATCTTAAATCAAAACTCATTGTTTTTATTTAATAAGCGCTGTCTCACCATCACATTGTCCACTACGGGAGACGCTGAGCAAAGGTGTCTGGAACCACCGTGGCAAAAGTAAAGTAAATAAAGATTGCTCTGCTATGTGAACTTTTGTCTGTCTCTTTTTTTTCCAGCACGGAACCAATGAGATTTGTTACATTTTACATGTTAATAGGAAGAAGTGGAAACATACAGAAATATACTTTCAGACCGGACCACTTTTTATTTAGTTCTGTAACTGTCCGTTCCATCCCTCTGACACAGTTGACAAAAGCAACACGTTACCACTCGCGATGCCTCTTTTTATTAGTGATTCCGCTGCTGTGGCTAACGAATGACGATTTTACAATCTTCAGAACTTGTATAGATAAAGACTGATCAAGATAATCATTCACCATGTCTACACCATATTCAGACTTGAACCTCATCTGCATGAATGTAAAGAAAAACCATTTTGAATGAAAGCTTTGAATAGGGAAAGTAGCTTCCGACTTGAAAAGACTCTGACTACAAATGCTGGAGAAGGATGTTGCATTTAGGAGCGGTGATAAAAAAAAATAAGGTTTAGAGAGGGAAAGTTTAGCATGTCAGTGCTAAACCCTCTGAGGAGCTAGTCCAATTTTACAGCATTTACTCTGCATCTGTCTGAAGAAAGCTCAGACAGTTCACAAACTACAAACCTACAAAACCTACCCAGACCAAACCAAACCAAACCACACCCTTGCTAATGAACTGTGTCTAAATGAGTTCCACTCTTGATTTGAATGGCAATGAAACAGCTCTTATATCACCTCCCTGCAACACCACACAACAGCTTTAAACCATAAGCTTTACCTCCCCCTCCACAGCAGTGACTGAGGCCCCTTCAGAGCTAAAAACCTCATTGTCGTTTCTCCAACACAATAACAACACTCACAATCGGGGAGAGAGATGTTTTTAACAAAATTCTGTTGACCCATCCAAACTGAAGTACTGAGCTAATCAGCCTTCTCCAGTGTTTACAGATTTCTTCAACACTTTAATGTCACGTGCCAGCCTGCTTCAAAACCTCATCCCTGTTAATAAAAAAAAAAAAAAAAAAAAAAAAAACAGAATTACAGGACTTAAAAACTCATCGCTCTGTCATATGTGTAATAAAGTCCTTGTGTTGCCCTATATACAATCTACCACAGAACCACTCCCCCCTACAGCAAACAGGCCTGTAGATTATGCAGATAACATGGCCCTTCACTTTATCTTCCAGCACCTGGATTCACTAGGAACTTATGACTGGAACCAGTTTATAGATTTCTGCACGATTTTGTCGGCACGATTTTCTGGGAAAACCTGGACATTGTTGCTCCTTTATCACCCAATGCAATGGATTCATTCAGTGCCAACCATCTTTAATTTTGAGCAAGCCAAGGTGGCCTACATAATCTCCCAGCTTGCCAGAAAAGCTTTTTTCTATTTGATGCCTTCTCCGGGAAGCTCTGCAAGATCTTTGACACATCTCTCCCTGGTGGGACACAACACAGTTGCTGTTCTCTACCACCCCGGGTAAACGCTTGGTCACTGAGTATGAAATAGATTTCTACACTGACTCCACATTTATTCCGGGGCAGACCCTGAAATCCTTGATCAAAATCTGATCCAACAACTAGGCCCCTGAAACTAGGCCTCCAAGTCCAGGGCTTGAAAGGGCACCCCCTGTACCAGGTGACCTGTCAGACTAAACCCCTCCTGATCACCATTGCTGACAGTGCCACCCTGCAAGGAACGTCTATAGTTGAATGAATTAGATACCCTACAAGCCTTCCTCATGTTTTTAAACCAGGACTCCACATCTTGTGACCAATGACTCCAGGAGCTCACCACAACTCTCCAGGAGGATGACATGATCACTGCCCTTCAAAAAAAAAAACAGTTGTTCACCAAATTCACATTGAAACCCACCCCGATCTGTCTAACTCCTTCTTTTGGGGACTGTCAATATAGCTGAAAAGAAAAGCTAGCCATTTGGGAGCTATTACCTGACCTTGAGACCCTGATCACCCTAGCCATGAGGATTGATTGGAGGATTTGGGAGGACCGTGCAGAAAGGGCACAGAAGGAATGAGAAAAATTCCCAGGGTTCATCAAAAAGTTTACAGTTTATGAAGTGTTTTCAATTTTTGTTTAACTCAGGTTTCACTGTATTGCGACTGTGTCTGTTTCCTAAGTGATGACTCTGTGCAGCTAGCATACTGTTAGTTTAACATAATTTTTGCTCCCTGTTGGCACTGTTCTAAAAGAATGGCTCAAAATCCATCTGGTCACTGTGCAGGACCTGTCTCTGTTGATGCTATAAGATGTCCTGTAAGAATGTCACTACCGTCTTTGTCCACCAGATGTCACCATTGTCCCCCTGTGCCTGTTAAGTGTAACTACCACCACCTGTGTCCCATCCCCCTGTGTCTATTTAAGTCTCTTCTCTCTTCAGTAACCTTGCTTGTTTTTTGTTTTTTTTGTTGTTGTTGTTGTTTTTTACATTGGCCAGCTGTTTGTCTGGTTTTTAGCTGTGTTTCTAGCCATGTTTGCAAACCTACTTATGTAGACTATTTTGAAATATAGCACATTAGGAATTTACTCATCTAAATACCTGATTCTGGTCAGTGGGTATTTAGTCACTAAGTAAATGTGAAAGTGGTATTTCCCAAATCCAGAACAAGTGCTCTCACTAGATTATAGGGCTAAAACACCTTCATATGGATTAAATGCCACTTGATCTGCTTTGATTTTAAGGAACAACAGGGTTTACCAAAATCTCCACTGATCTAAAGTTCTCAATGTTGTGTGTTGGCTCAGCACACATCTGCAAGGCTGCAGGATTGGATCACTGTAATGCCCTGCTGTCTGGATCTGTATTTTAAAAAGTGACAAACAAGCTCCAATTAGTCCAGAATGCAGATGCGAAAGTCCTTACAAGAACCAGAAGATATGACACGTCATCCATTATCAAATCCATGCATTACTGATTCCTGAACAAACTTCACACTGATTATACTACTGATATCTTAAGTATATATCTCATCTCTGATCTGCCTCGTGCTGTGACAATCCCTGAACTCCTGGAAATGATCAAGGCAGCAAAAAGATTCCATTGATTAGTTCAAATAGATCTAAACCATCTTATGATTTAATAAGATGGACACATTTTACATGGAGTTTTAAACATTGTACACACTCATTCCAGGAAACAAGCCTTGGAGGATTGTATTATCATTGTGCAAGGTACATGTACAGAGCCAATGAAATGAATTAAGCATCTAACCAGAAGTGCATAAGTGGCTTATTTATAATAAATTACAGTAGATAAATAAGGTATGAGGTCCATATATACAGGGATGAGGGTAATTAATGTACAGAAGGTGCAGTGGGTAATTATATATGGTATGTATACTAATATACAATATACTGTGCAAAGATTATGCATAGACAGACATGTCAGAAGATATACTCAGTGACATGATACAGTTATGTACAAGTTTGAATGTGCAGTATGTATGATACAGTATATACAGTATACATATAGGTAGAATGTACAATAGTGCAAATGTGAGCGAAAAGAAATGGGGCGAAAAAAATGTGTAGTGGATAAGCAGTACACTAAAAATGACAATGCAGCATTGAATCAGTTGTGTATCAGTGTATCAGTGCAGTACCAGCAACAGGAAAAAAGCTATACTTCAGTCTGTTTGTGCAGCCCTGAGGCACCTGTAGCGTCTGCCCGATGGGAGGAGGGTAAATAGTCCATGGGTGGAGTAAGAGGTATCTTAGATGATGCCCCTTGCCCTTCGCAGACAGCGTTTACTGTGAATGTTCTCCAAAGTGGGAAGCTGAGTGCAGATGATTTGTTGGTCCGTTTTCACCACCCTCTGAGGGGCTTTACGGTCCGAAGCGGTGCAGCTGCTGTACCACACTGAGATGCAGTTAGTGAGGATGCTCTCAATGGTACAGCGGTTAAAAGTTCTACAGTATCCTATAGCACATAAGATTTATTAAGTCTCCTCAAAAAAAACAGGCACTGTTACTTCCTGATCAGGATAGATGAGTTCAGAGAACAGGTGAGATCCTCAGAGATGTGGACTCCAAGGAACTTGAACTTGAACAGAAGCTCTGTTGATGACAATGGGAGCGTTATCGTCATCTATAATCCACAATGATCTCTTTCGTCTTCTTGGTGTTAAGTTCCAGGTTATTGTCCACACACCATGCTACTAGGTGCTGGATCTCCTCCCTGTAAGCCTCCTCATCGTTACCTCTGATCAGGACTGCCACTGTGGTGTCATTTGCAAACTTGACTATGCTGTTTGAAGCATAGGCAGGTACTCATTCATAGATGAAAAGGGAGTATAGAAGAGGATTTGTTGTGTTAAAATTCCAGCAGGAGTTCTGGAAAATTTGAACCAAACACCATGCCACAGTGCCACAATGTCAGAGATCAGATTTTTTTATTCTGAGGTTTACTGTGTAAATGAGCTGAAGCTCTTGTACCTGTATCTGTATGATTTATACACTGTTCTGCTGCCACATGATTGGCTGAGTGTGTATGTCCTCTGGTTTGTCTTTTTGCTAAACAAATCGTAACACAACACAAACTCCTTTCACAAAAATCTATAAATTACATAGCTTTATCCTGAACAGATTTACTAATTTGAGGCCTGTTATAGAGGCATTGTGTTGTATATTTTACAATCTGCCCGATACACCAACATTTATTTTTACTTACTGGTTTTATTTCATACATTCTGGGTTGATGGAGAAATAAAAGTAATTATATAAATATATTCAACTGATCCCATTTCATAAAATTTACACCACACTATGAATTATTTTCATGTCAGTCAAAATAAACATTGTTGCAGTTTATAATACAGAACATCTCCAGGTTACATATATAACCATGGTTCCCTGAGGGAACGAGAGGCGGCGTCAACAATGCTTTGGGAACGATTCTGTGTTGTCCATGCTCTAAATCACATGTGTAATCTGTCCAATGAAAAGCATGGCTCCACCGGTGGGGTGACGTCACCCACCGGTGAAGAGTGCCCACCGGGAGTGGGCGTTTGCAAGGAACTCCCACCAGGAGTGGGCTGCGCAGTTGGCTCCCTCCAGAACCCTCCCAAAAAGTTGTTGACGCAGCTTGAGTTCCTGAAAGGGAACACACACGAGTAACTGTCACACACCTGAAGCCTTTCTGTGTGGATGTTTTAGTAAGTTCTTACATAAGCTACAGTAAGTCCAGAATGCAAGAGTTGTAAGAGTTCTTACAGGATATCTAAAGTAAGACTTCACCCCTGTTTTATTCAGTCGAGACTGGCTACCTTTTAAATCTCACATTGAATACAAAATACTGTTAGAACAGCTAGAACAGTGTTACACTTGAGTTTTAATCAATGAACAGTTGATAACCTCAACAATGATGGAACAAAAATCACTGGACATTCAGTGTTGAAGATGAGGATGGGTTCTGTTCTGAATTTGGTTCCTCTCAAGCTTTCTTTTTTTTTATTTACAAAATCTAATTAAATTTGGCCTCATGACTGTCACCACTGGATCGCTCATTAGAGATAAAATTATAGGTACTAATATATGATGCTTAAGTTTATAATTGTAATCTATTTATTTCTGTAAAGCTGTTTAGGCACAATGTCTATTAAAAGCAATATATAAATAACAGTAAATTGAATTGAATTCGAACGTCATTGTAAGTAGTATTGTATGTAGGAACTACCTGCTGTAGTCTGCGGTCTAAATGTCATTTACATCTGCTTTTATTAAGTCTTTTCAGGGAGAAGTAGGTCATTCAGTACACTGGACATTCAGTGTTGAAGATGAGGATGGGTTCTGTTCTGAATTTGGTTCCTCTCAAGCTTTCTTTTTTTTATTTACAAAATCTAATTAAATTTGGCCTCATGACTGTCGCCACTGGATCGCTCATTAGAGATAAAATTATAGGGACTAATATATGATGCTCAAGTTTATAATTGTAATCTATTTAATTTTTGTAAAGCTGTTTAGGGACAATGTCTATTAAAAGCAATATATAAATAACAGTAAATTGAATTGAATTAGAACGTCATTCTAAGAAGTCTTGTATGTAGGAACTACCTGCTGTAGTCTGCGGTCTAAATGTCATTTACATCTGCTTTTATTAAGTCTTTTCAGGAAATAGTAGGTAAACATGGTCAGATGACTAAAAAACATAGAGTCTCAGAGTCAGGTCCGATTTCCCAGTTGTTTAAAGGACACAAGGAAACTGATCATTGCCTTCATCCAAACCTCAGGTACCCTCTTATATTCCACTTTAATACTGAATACATTATAGTTTGAATTATTATTGCAGTAATGCTTTTTTTTATTGTTATTTTATTATTCTCCTGCCCCCAGTATTCCCATCAAACTACTACTACTCTATTAATTAGGACTGCTGAAAAATCAGTGGTTCAGAAGCACATCAGTAATGAAACATCATTTGTTCATACTCCTGTTTATCACAGGTAAGGACTAATGTGACAAATATGCCCATGTGATACTACAGTATCAGTAATATTTTTAGCTACTGGTGTTAGTAACTATTTCATAGTTGTATTTGAACAGAGGCGTAAAAGTAAATAAAATTTGTTATTGTACTTCAGTAGCTTTTTCGCATATCTATACTTTTATATTGAAACATTTGGGGAGACTTTTATTACTTTTATTTCACTACATTTCAAAGTCATATCTCGTACTTTTTACTACATTTTGTGAAACCAGTCACACGCAGCATGTCGCCGATCAGGATGTTTTGATTGGTGCTTGGTGTATCTACTTATCACTAACATACAGTTCAGCATCAGTTCAACAGCAAGCAGAACATTTAGAGAGGAATAAATGATGGAAGAAACTCCAAATGATGAACTAGAACTCGCCACAACACTCGTGACCTTATTTACATGAATTTCTTTTTTTTTTTTTTATAAAGTAAGTCAGTGTTTGACTCATTCAAATTCATCTATTATAGTGTATATTTCAATAATCTATTAATTAATAAGTGCACTTAGAGTAATAGAGAGACTTTTCACATAAACTGAGTTGATTAAACAAAGAGTCTTGTGATTTATTATGACTATAAAGTACCTGAGTACAAAGTACATCTAAAGGGAAATTCTTTTGAACATTTGTTTCATGTGAAACATACTGCATTTTTGAAATGCTTTACATATAAAATCAAGATCTAAAAAAACTTTGCACAAGATGAATGAAAATACCAAAAAGAAATAACTAAGTCAATTATAAAGAAAAGAAATATGAGTGACACCTTTAAAACTCTACTCCACTCTACAGGAATCTTTCCCATCATTCCTGCTGTTTATCGTAAGTACCATCTGATCCTTAATGGAAAAACATGGACTGATGCGAGGACTTACTGCAGGTCCATGTACACTGACTTGGCTACTTTGGAAACTCCTGCTGAGATTGCCCAAATTCAAAATATAGCAAAAAGTCAAAACTGTGCTTCCACCACTTGGATTGGACTTTATAATGACGTCAATAGCTGGCGCTGGTCGATGGGAAATGAGTCTCTAGGAAGTTTTAGCAATTGGTATACCCCAAATCCTGACAACTGTTTGGGAAAAGAAAGCTGTGGTGCAATAGTTCCAGCTGGCTGGTCTGATGATCAATGTGCAACACCATTGACCTTCATCTGCTTTGACGGTAAGACATTTTTCGTTTGCCAATCTCCATTTATATTTGAGATTATGGTATTTACACAATCTAAAGTGTTCTTTCTACATTTAAAAATGAATTGTTACCGTGACTTTAAATGTTTTCATTCAAAAAAGGATTCAATAACTGTTTTGAAATGGTTACAGAAAGCTACAATGGTACCAGCAGATATATTTTTATCAATATGCAATTAACATGGTCCGATGCTCAGAGTTACTGTCGGCAACATCACACAGACCTGGCCAGTGCGAGAAACTCAGCTGAAAACTCCATTGTAAAATCACTATCAGTCAGTGGAGGATCCTGGTTTGGTCTATTCAGAGATACCTGGAAGTGGTCAGACCAGACAAACTTCACCTCTATTCCATGGCTTGCTGGACAACCAGATAATTATCTCAAACAAGAAAACTGTGTTTTGTTTTTAAATGGTGTGACTGCTGATGTTGTGTGCTCAAAAATAATACCTTTCTTCTGTGAGACAGGTGGGAAAAATCTCAATTTCAAACTATCTCACATTTTATTTTGAATGTACATTTAAGTGTGTGTGTGTGTGCTTTCAGTAATCACAGGGAAGAAGCAAATAGCAAGACTGAAGATCAAGTCCAACCAGGATGTGGATGATCCTGGAGTAAAGGTGGCCATTTTGGATAAGGTGGTTCCTCCTTTATAATGTACTACATTTTATGTCTTATTATTGTAGCTGAGTTTTCATTAAATATCAGCTATATGCTTTATTGGAATAGTAATCACTAATGATCATCCTGTTCTGTTCTGCAGATCCAGCAGATGTTCAGTAATCATGGGAACATCACAGTGAGATGGAGACAGCAGTCAGATGGACTGGTTTTCAAAAAAATTAAAGGGAATCGTACAACAACCACCTTTTGTTAGATGTGTCTGTGGATGAAGTTCAGTGATATGAGGCATCACCCAGTAACAGATTTTAAATTTGACCCCCCTACTGGGTGTACTGGGTAGTGTAAGGTAGAATGTTGTGAGAATATAATACATAGATAGCTAGCACGTTTGTAATTCTAATTTATGTTTTATTTAAAGCTTGGAAGATCCTGTAATGATGTGAGATGAACAGGATAAAACATTTGAAACATATCCTAAAGATCATGAAAATCTTTTGAAATAAATGTGCATACATTTCCTGGTGGCAATGAAAGGAAAAAAGAGGTTCGCACTTATTTAAATATTCAAAATTATTTCACAGCTAAGAGAAGTTTACCGATCGCATCACAGTGTCCGCAGCGATCGCAGTGTCCTTTATGTTTAGTGTATTTGCTTAGTACCTTAACGTCTACACCTGACATTACTAAGCCGTGATATTTCTGATTTTCTTTCTCTGTCTTTTCCTCCATATTGGGGATTTTATGTCAGAGTCTCTTTGTATTGTTTGATTGCCATTTTCTGTTTTTGGGCAAAAGTTTGATCCCATTTTGGATCTGAGTTAATTAAAGACTGTTTAGCTGCACTTCTTCTCATCTTTTTTTTCATTTGTGTTCTCTGATTGTGCCACTGGGAAAAGGTTTCTCCTTCATCTGAAAATGTGCCTTGAAACAACATGAACAGAAAAACAACGCAGCTGTTTTCTTAATTCTCTTTAAAACCTTAACTTTATCAGAACTAAATATCACCACTCAAATTTTTATGATGGATATAAACGTCATCTGATCATCACGCCACTTTAAACATCAGAAACACCCTCTGTCCTACCATCCACTGGCAGAGAAAACTAAACACATTTTAGCTAAACACACATGACACGCAGCAGGTCCCAGTACGTGCACAGTGATTTCCTTCTGCTTTTATTATGGAAAGTAGCTTTTTAAGAAAATGACAAACATAATTTTCATAAGCTGTCTTACAGAAGAAGGAATCGGACCACAGGCAACCCTAGGACATCAGAAGTTTACAATGCAGTTTGAAAATTCAAAATGCAGGACAAGATCTTAAGTGACTCCAGCAATGAAGCAGTGTTTTTTTTATTATTATTATTCCTGTTTATTGCAGGCAATTTATCAGAGTGTATGAGTGTGGTTGACAAGCTTTTATTATTTGGAAGGGAATATGTATTTTCAGAAAAGGAGGAGCATAGGGTGACATCAGGACACCAGGGGGACACCAGGGGGGCCACAAAATCGGCCCTAAAAGCCAATTTGCCACCTGGTTGACCAAGATGCCCCCAACGTCTAGCTCTCGCAGCAGGTCAGCTGGATACACCTGTAACACCAACACACAGAATTTGTCTTACCCACCAGCGCCAACGTGCTTCAAAAGAGCTTCTTGTGCAGTGTTGGGGTTTTTAGGGGTGAGGAGACACCCAGGGAGCGATCGCTGGCCAGTCTTCTTTCAACCAGGGGCACCGAACCATAATCGCACTCTTTCAGTCCCACTACGTTAAAGTAGAACAAGGACTTGATGTGGCTTAAGAGGCAGGCCGAATACGGCTCAGCCCAAGACATGGACACCTCGGTGTGCAGGTACGGAATAAAAGGTAGACCCTGACACGGAGGCGGTGAGTTAGGTCGCAGAAAGCACTCATCAAACTTACTAAACTGGGGAACTTTCTGCGGTCGACCAATCTAAATTTGCTTGACTGAAGCATAGGTCACCACCTCCATTAGCTCCTTGACCTCCAGCTTGCAGAGCGTAAATGCCAACACAGAAGCGTTCCCAAAGCAGTGTTGACACACCTTAAGTTTCTGAAAGGGAACACACATGAGTAACAGTCACACACCTAAAGCTTTTCTGTCTGGATGTTCTAGTAAGCGCTTAAATAAACTGCAGTTAGTCAAGAATGCAAGAGTTGTAAGAGTTCTTACATGTTTTAATCAGTCGACACTGGCTACCATTAAAATCTCACATTGAATACAAAATACTATTAGAGATGTATAAAGAATTGAATGGTCTCACATCACAAGATTTAAGTGAAGTTTTGTTCATTATGATTCCCCACACCTACATCAATTAAAAGGTGCAGGTTATTTGTTGGTACCTCAAATAATCAAGACTACAGCAGGGGGCAAATCTTTCTCCTACAAAGCCCCACAGTTATGGAAGAACCTTCCAATTAGTCTTCAGGTCTCAGACACATTTAATCAAGCTAGTTCTTTCAAAATCTGTGCTCACACTTTGATCACGCTGCACATTCCTATTACTCCAAGACCTTTCAAGACCTCACTGACGCATCCTGAAGCCGTTTGTATGAATTTTCTTTTGTTTGTTCTTTTTAATTGCATACCATTCAGCTGAGGATAGTATGAACAATCTAAGGATCAATAAGCTTATTAGGGGAGGTTAAACTGAAGAACCGTGAAGGTCCACCTGGACTGTATTTAATATAAACAACATAAAATAATATAAACTGCAGTAATGGTTTGGCTGCAATCTCAATCAGTAAACAGTTGATAACCTCAACAACGATGGAATAAAAATGACTGGACATTCAGTGTTGAGGATAAGGATGGGTTCTGTTCTTAATGCGGTTCCTCACAAGGTTTCTTTTTTTTTTTACAAAATCTATTGGAATTTTGCCTCACCACTGCTGCCACTGGATCACTCATTAGAGATACAATTATAGGGACTAATTTTATATGCTCAAATTTATATTTGTTTATGTTCTATTTATGTCTGTAAAGCTGTTTAGGGATAATATATATAAAAAGCAATATATAAATAACAGTAAATTGAAATAGAACGTCATAATAAGTGTGTAGGAACTACCTGCTGTAGTCTGCGGTCTAAATGTCATTTACATCTGCTTTTATTAAGTCTTTCAGGGTAAAGTAGGCAAACATGGTCTGGCTTTTGAAAAAAACATGTCTCAGAGGAGAAAGAGTCAGGTCAGATTTCTCAGTTGTTTGAAGGACGCAAGGACACTGATCATTGCCTTCATCCAACCCTCAGGTACCCTCACATATTCCACTTTAAAACTGAATACTTTATACTTTGAAATATTATTGCTTTAATAATCATTTATTGTTCTGGTTTTATTTTCCTGCCCCCTGCATTCCCACCCAACTGTTTCCACTTACCCCCTTCCTGCATGTCTGTCATTCCTTTAGTACTTAATTAATATTCTCTCAGCATTGTGTGAGTCATGTTATCTCACTGTGTACTGTGACTGTGAAGATCTTTTAGACTTTGATGTATGTGAAAATTTAGTAGAAAAAAAGAGATGTTCAACAGATGATTGGGTGTAGAAATACTCGATTGGTTCGCACTGCTGAAGGACGTTCATCGAATCTTTTGCCTTGAGTTGTTCAGAAGCACATCGGTGATGAAACGTAATTTGTTCATACTCCTGTTTATCACAGGTAAGGACTAATGTGATAAATACACCCATGTGATACTACAGTATCAGTAATATTACGAGCTACTGGTGTTAGTAACTATTTCTAGTAAATACTATTTCACAGTATTTAAGGTAAATAAAATGTTTGTGTTCTTGAGTAGGTTTTTTGCATATCTGTACTTTACTGAAATATTTCGGAAAACTTTAACTACTTTCACCTCACTTCATTTCAAAGTCAAATCTCGTACTTTTTACTACATTTTCTGAAATCAGTCGTTGTTTTTTATTTACGAGTGGATAAAACTGGTCAAACACACAGAAAGTCACCAATCAGGATCGAGCTCATGCTCTGTTTTCAACTTGTATTGATTAGCGCTTGGTTTAATTACTTATAACAACATAGCGTTTTCATTTTTACCGAGTGTATATTAACTTTTACTTAATTACATGGTTTGTACACTGATGTATCGAAAGCTGCTAAATGTGAGTAATGATTTAAATACAATCACGTGAAACATTCTTAATGTTTGACATACTTTTACATATAAAATCAAGATCTATAAAACTACACAAATGAACAAAAATTACAACTAAATAAATTATAAAGAAAAAAAAGTATTATACCTTAAAACTCTACTCTACAGGAATCTTCCCCATCGTCCATGCTGTCAATCGTAAGTACCATCTGATCCTTACTGGAAAAACATGGACTGATGCGAGGACTTACTGCAGGTCCATGTACAATGACTTGGCTACTTTTGAAACTCCTGCTGAAATCAACCAACTTCAAAATATAGCAAACAGTCAAAACTGTGCTTCTGCCACTTGGATTGGACTTTATAACGATGTCAATAGCTGGCGCTGGTCGATGGGAAATGAGTTTCTAGGAAATTTTAAAATTTGGTGTCCCCCAAATCCTGACAACTGGATGGCAACAGAAAGCTGTGCAGTGACAAATCCAACTTGTTGGTTTGATTATATGTGTACAGGATTGTTTACGTTCATCTGCTTTGATGGTAAGAAATTTTCGCTTTTACATTCTCCATTTCTATTTTAAATTATGGCGTTTATGCAATCTAAAGTGTTCTTTCTACATTTACCACTGAATTGTTACCGTGGCTTTAAATGTTTTCATTCAGAAAGAATTAAACAACTGTTTTGAAATGGTTACAGAAAGCTACACTGGCACCAACAGATATATTTTTATCAATATGCAATTTACATGGTCTGATGCTCAGAGTTACTGTCGGCAACATCACACAGACCTGGCCAGTGCGAGAAACTCAAGCGAACACTCCCTTGTAAAATCACTGTCTGTCAGTAGAGGATCCTGGTTTGGTCTATTCAGAGATTCCTGGAAGTGGTCAGACCAGACAAACTTCACCTCTATTCCTTGGATTCCTGGACAACCAGATAATGCTCTACAACAAGAAAACTGCGTTTTGTTGATAAATGGTCAGGCTGGTGATGATCTGTGCTCAAAAATATTACCTTTCTTCTGTGAATCAGGTGAGATAAATCTCAATTTCAAACTATTTCACATTTTATTTTAAATGTACATTTAAGTGTGTGTGTGTGCTTTCAGTAATCACAGGGAAGAAGCAAATAGCAAGACTGAAGATCAAGTCCAATCAGGATGTGGATGATCCTGGAGTAAAGGTGGCCATTTTGGATAAGGTGGTTCCTCCTTTATAATGTACTACATTTTATGTCTTATTATTGTAACTGAGTTTTCATCAAACATTAGCTATATGCTTTATTGGAATAGTAATCACTAATGATCATCGTGTTCTGTTCTGCAGATCCGGCAGATGTTCAGTAATCAAGGGAACATCACAGTGAGATGGAGACAGCAGTCAGATGGACTGGTTTTCAAAAAGATTAAAGGGACTCCTACAGCAACCACCTTTTGTTAGATGTGTCTGTGGATGAAGTTCAGTGATATGAGGCATCACCACAGATTTTAAACGTGACCCTCCTACTGGGTGTACTGGGTAGTGTAAGGTAGAATGTTATGAGAATATAATACATAGATAGCTAGCATGTTTGTCATTTTTAGCAATAATTCTTATTTATGTTTTATTTAAAGCTTGAAAGATCCTGTAATGATGTGAGATGAACAGGATAAAACATTTGAAACATATCCTAAAGATCATAAAAATCTTTTGAAATAAATTTGCATACATTTCCTGGTGGCACTAGAAGGAAAACAGAGGTTCGCATTTATTTAAATATTCAAAATAATTTAACAGCTAAGAAAAGTTTACCAAACACATCACGGTGTCCGCAGTGATCGCAGTGTCCATTGTGTTTAGCGTATTTGCTCGGTCTATGAATATTTTTGATTAATTTATTTCTTTGTCTTTTCCTCCATATTGGGAATTTTATGTCAGAGTCTCTTTGTATTGTTTGATTGCCATTTTCTGTTTTTGGGCTAGAGTTTGATCCCATTTCGAATCTGTCTGCTTTGGGTTTATTAAAGACTGTTTTCCTCTTATTGTTTTCTTTTATTTGTGTTCTGTGATTGTGCCACTGGAAAAAGGTTTCTCCTTCACCTGAAAACGTGCCTTAAAACAACATGAACAGAAAAAGAACGCAGCTGTTTTTTTTAATTCTCTATAAAACATTAACACTTTATCAAAACTAAATATCACCACTCGATACAAACATTTATTATAAGTTCATTAATAAATATGATTCGGGTTGTTTCCTGAACACGCTTTTTTTTTATGATGGATATAAACGTCATCTGATCATCATGCCACTTTAAACATCAGAAACACCCTCTGTCCTTCCATCCACTGGCAGAGAAAACTAAACACATTTCAGGTAAACACACATGACACGCAGCAGGTCCCAGTACGTGCACAGTGATTTCCTTCTGCTTTTATTAGGGAAAGTAGCTTTTTAAGAGAATGACAAACATCATTTTCATAAGCTGTCTTACAGAAGAAGGAATTGGACCACAGGGAACATCAGGAGTTTAGAATGAAGTTTGAAAAGTTCTTAAGTGACTCCAGCAATGAAGCAGTGTTTTTATTATTATTATTCCTGATTATTGAAGGCAATCTATCAGAGTGTATGAGTGTGGTGGACAGGTTTTTATTACTTGGAAGGGAATATGTGTTTTAAGAAGAAGGAGGAGCATAGGTTGATGTATAAGAGTGGACGAAGGTGCACACAGGTGAACTAATTTCCATGCAGGAGATGCAACCTAAAGGTGACCGTGTAGCTAGACAACATCAGATGGTGGTCTGTAGGAAGGCTTTGGAGGTAAAGAAGAAAAGGAGGAGAGAAAGGACTGAAAGAAGAATAAGATGGTGGAAATGGAAGGAGGAAGACTTGGTGGCGGTGAAGAGGTGTGGGATGATTGGGCAACTACTGCAGAAGTGATAAGGGAGACAGTTAGAAATGTACTTAGTGTGACGTCTGAAAATAGAAATGAAGACAGAGACGTGGAGGTGGAATTAAGAAGTGCAGGAGAGCATAAGGAGAAAGAGAGGTTGGAGAAACAAAATTAGGATTGACAGAGAGATGAGAACAATAGGCAGGAGTACAAGAAGATGCGGCAGCAAAGGAAAAAAGATGTGGCTAAAGCAAAGAAAAAGGCATATGAGGAGCTGTATGAGAAGTTGGACAATAAGAAAGGAGAAATGGATTCGTAGCAATTGGCCAGGCAGAGGGACCAAGCTGGGAAGGATGACTAGTGTTGACTAGTGAGAAGAATGTGTTGAGAAGATAGAGAGAGTATTTTTAGCCACAGGAAAATGAGAAAAAGAGAAGGTTGGATAAAAGGGAAATGGTAAAGCAGAAAGTGGATATGGTTTGTAAGGAGGAAGTGAGAGCAGCAATTAAGAGGATGAAGAGTGGAAAGTCGGTTGGATCAGATGACATACCGGTAGCATAGAGATGTTAAGTAAAGATGGCATTGGAGTTTTTAACCAGATTGTTAAAAAAGATTTTGGAAAGTGAGAGGATGCCTGAGGAATGGAGAAGGAGTGTGCTGGTACCGGTTTTTGAGCAGCAGTATAGTTTTATGCCGAGGAAGAGCACCACAGATGCATTATTTGCTTTAAGAATGTTGATGGAGAAGTATAGAGAAGGTCAAATGAGTTGAATTGTTTGCGATACAAACAGGGTGGAGAGAGGAGTTGTGGTATTGTATGAGGAAGTCAGATGTGTCAGAAAAGTATGTGAGGGTGGTACAGGACATGTATGAGGACAGTATGACAGCAGTGACTTGTGCAGTAGGAACGACAGACTGGTTCAAGGTGGAGGTGGAACTGCATCAAGGATCGACTCTGAGACCTTTCCTGTTTGCAAGGTTGATGGACGAGGTCAGACAGTAGCCTCCGTGGACTATGATGTTTGCGGATGATATCGTGATTTGTGGTGTGAGTAGGAAACAGGTTGAGAAGAGCATGGAAAGGTGGAGGTATGCAAAGGGGAATGAAAGATAGTAGGAGTAGGACAGAGTACATGTGTGTGAGTGATAGGGTGGGCAGTGGAGTGGTGTGGTTGCAGGTAACAGTGCAAAGTAATAGAGAGTTTCACTGGGAGAGACGACTATTGACAAGATTAGAAACGAGTTTATTAGTGGGACCGTGCATGTAGGATGTTTTGGAGACAAGGTGAGGGAGACTAGATTGAGATGGTTCGGACATGTGCAAAGGAGGGACATGGGGTACAGTTTATCAGAAAGAGAATGCTGAGGATGGTGCCACCAGAAAGGAGGAAAAGAGGAAGCCAAGGAGGAGGTTTACGGATGTGGTGGGGGAAGACATGCAAGTGGATGGTTTGAAAGAGGCAGATGCAGAGGACAGAAAAGTATGAAGATGGATGATCCTCTGTGGTGAGCCATAATGGGAGAAGCCAAAAGAAGAATAAGAAGGTAGGGATAAAATGTTTATGCAAAAAGACAGAGATTTTTTATTTTATTTTATTTTATTTTTTTTGGGGGGGGGGGGGGGGGTTTTTTGGTTTTTTTTTTTTTTTTTTTTTTTTTTGTTTGGGGGGGGGGGGGGGGGGGGGTTCTATTGAGATTTGTTTTTTTGTAGGGTCTGAGAAAGGTATACGATTAATATTAATGTTAATATTAATTAATTGACCATGCAATCTGGGTAAGAGGTGTGGGTGGAAAATAAACCAAGACCAAATTAGTGAAAAAAATTTGGAGTAAAATCAATACATTATCTGCAGAAGAAAGTCTGGATGCCGGGAGCCAGGGCTCCATACATAGCAGGTAATCATAAAATCTTTGGTCTAGGGGGCATCTAAGATAATCCTAAAATTGTTTGTTTAAGTTATGAGCCATTAATATTATTTTGACAGTCAGAGATTATTAAAATGAACATTACAGAGGAGTATAAATTGGCAAAGGCAATAATCTCTAGCCCATCCCAGTGAGGTGTGGGAATGCAACTTACAGCAGGTTATGGACACTCAATTGCTCCAAGTGGGGCTCCAAAAACAATATGAGTTTTAATATTAAGGGGCAATGCTGGCCTGTGAAAGAGACAGTATTCATACTACCCATCAAGTTGTCACCATTGTTTCTGGCTATCTTATATAGCATAGTCTAAAAACAAGCAAAGTTTTTTGTTGGAAATCCAGAGCCAAGGCCAGAGAGCAGACAAGACTCAGACTGAATAATATTGAATCTGTGTCTGTTTATTGAGTGAAACCAAAATGTGGAAATTCTGCAAATAGAACTTTTTAATATAATGTTTTATGTAAAAGGCACTAATTCTGCAATTCATGCTGGATCTCCACAATGGTGTCAACGGTGATCTGGGTCTTCAGGAAGAGGGCAAAGTATGCAAAGTCACCAGATTTGGCTGCAACAGACTTCACCACGAAGATTTGGATCATCAGCTGACCCCACAGAGCTTGATTGTGCTACTGAATATCTAGAACCATTACTCCACCACACTCCTAATAATAATGTAGCTCCCCTTAAAAGAAAAATAATTGTAAATAAATGATAAAAAATAAGAAAAGAAAAATTAAGAGCAGCGTGATGAATCATATAGTGACCTTTGCACAGTTCTGCAAGAAAAAGGGTTTCAGAATTATTTTGTGCAAGACTTGTCTTTGTATTTCCCAAAATCTACTGATGCTGTACTGGCCACAAAAGTTGTCCTGTAACAAGAAGTCTTGTAATTAATGTGTCACTGCTGCTTTTGTCCACCAGATGTCGCCATTGTTCCCACAGTGCCTGTTAGGAGTAATTGCCGCCACCTGTGTTCCATTCTCCCAGTGTCTATTTATTTAAGTTCCCTTGCTATGCAGTATCTTTGCTTGTTTATAGCCCCCCCTACTGTTTGAGTAGACGTTTGTCTGGCATTTATCTGTGTATCTAGCCCTGTTTGCAAATCTAGTGAAGATTATTGTTTAAAAATTAAAAATGAATCCTTTCCAAAACGTTTTGGATTTTCACTTTAGTTTTTTTTTTTTTTAGAGACTTTGAAATGTGTTGGGTTTTTGTTTATTTAAAAAAAAAAAAAATGACCCTGTTATGACCCTGAGAGGACATCTCCTGTTTCAAATGCATCCTTTATGAATTTGTCCTGTGGCTTTCACTGGGATTTTATATTAACATAGAAACTAAAAATTTAATTTAAAAAGGCAATTACATTTTTCTTTCAATTGAATCTTGCATGTTAACTGAATAAATATGAAAAAAAAAATAAAAAATTAAAAAAAAATTAATTAAATGAGTAGTAACGTTGAGTAGCATACTTACATCAAGAAATCAACATCTCTTGTCCATCCCATGATCTCACCTTTAACAGAGAAGTGAACAGGTGTGGCTGATCCTAAACTGTAAAACAACCTTTACCCCTATATACAGTGAGCTATTTTGCAAGTTCTCCCACTTAGAAATCATGGAGGGGTCTAAAATTGTCATCGTAGGTGCATGTCCACTGTGAGAGACATAATAAAAAAAAAAATCCAGAAATCACAATGTATGATTTTTTAAGTATTTATTTGTATGATACAGCTGCAAATAAGTATTTGAACACCTAGGAAAGTCAATGTTAATATTTGGTACAGTAGCCTTTGTTTGCAATTACAGAGGTCAAACGTTTCCTGTAGTTTTTCACCAGGTTTGCACACACTGCAGGAGGGATTTTGGCCCACTGCTCCACACAGATCTTCTTTAGATCAGTTAGGTTTCTGGCCTGTTGCTGAGAAACACAAAGTTTGAGCTCCCTCCAAAGATTCTCTATTGGTCTGGAGACTGGCTAGGCCATGCCAGAACCTTGATATGCTTCTTACAGAGCCACTCCTTGGTTATCCTGGCTGTGTGCTTCGGTTCATTGTCATGTTGGAAGACCCAGCCTTGACCCATCTTCAATGCTCTAACTGAGGGAAGGAGGTTGTTCCCCAAAATCTCGCAATACATGGCCCCGGTCATCCTCACCATAATACAGTGCAGCCCTGTCCCATGTGCAGAAAAACACCCCCAAAGCATGATGCTACCACCCCCATGCTTCACAGTAGGGATGCCGTTCTTGGGATGGTACTCATAATTCTTCTTCCTCCAAACATGTTTAGTGGAATTATGACCCAAAAGTTCTATTTTGCTCTCATCTGACCACATGACTTTCTCCCATGACTCCTCTGGATCATCCAAATGGTCATTGGCAAACTTAAAACGTGCCTGGACATGTGCTGGTTTAAGCAGGGGAACATTCCGTGCCATGCATGATTTCAAACCATGACGTCTTAGTGTATTACCAATGGTAACCTTGGAAACGGTGGTCCAAGCTCTTTTCAGGTCATTCACCAGCTCCTCCCGTGTAGTTCTGGGCCGATTTCTCACCTTCCTTAGGATCATTGAGACCCCACGAGGTGAGATCTTGCATGGAGCCCCAGTCCGAGGGCGATTGACAGTCATGTTTAGCTTCTTTCATTTTCTAATGTCCAGGTGTCTTTATGCAGCTAACAATTTTTGGATTTTTTTTTTAGATTATGTCTCTCACAGTGGACATGCACCTACAATGACAATTTCAGACCCCTCCATGATTTCTAAGTGGGAGAATAGCAGGGTGTTCAAATACTTATTTTCCTCACTGTATATATAACCTATATATGACAGACAAGGGTACCCTCTGTCCCCCAGCAAGTAACCACTGATTAGCCCTATAATGGTAGTTAAAGTGTATATTTTATATAAATATCAATATTTTTTTTTATTATGTAAGGCAAAATATACCCTGTTTAAATTTGTAGTATGACGACTACCTAAACATTCTGGCATCACCTACAGACCCTGGCCATTTGGCTTCAACATTAGTGGTGATGTAGGTGGCATCATATTACCCAGTTAGTGGAGACCAGTAATGTGGGTGATTTAATGCTTTAAACACCAAAAGATTTAGCAGCCAATTATCTATTGTTACCTGCACAGTGATGGTATGGATTGACTTCCTATTAAACAGTGTCTCCTTCATTGATTAAAGGAACTTTAATTGGAATGTGGGTTCCATCAATGCACACAATTGCAAAAAAAAATTGGAAAATGTTTCTGAAACGGAAAGTTAATGATCGTGGCTGTTTACAATATGGATATATGGATAAATTAAGAAGTGTTATGTAACTTAAATTGTCTCAAAGAATATCATTACAAGTCCAAACCCACCACTGGAATTCCTCTATAATGATTCTTAGTGGTTTATGGCCAGGGAATTGCACAAAAGTGTGTAGAAAGCGTTGGAGTGTACAAACTGCCCTACACATAGTTGCCTTTCCCACATGTTTTGCATCACCTATTAAACAAAAAAACAAAACAAAGAGTGATGCACAAAACGTGCTGTGTTCAGCGCTGATTTGTTAAATAAATGATCAATCCTTTTGAAACTCGATCCTAATCTGTACACTGACTCTTCTCCAGAGCAGGTTATGTTCAAAGCATACGTTACTTACCCTTAAACTTACCCAGGTACTGTATGTCACATAACCTGCTTTCTGGAATCCCCCTCTGGTGAGTTGTTTTATTGAAAACTTAATGAATGTGGTATAAGTGGTAAATTTAATTGTTGGTGCAACTTGAGGTAACATGAGCAATATGATGCAATAGAATCCTACAGACGTTTACAGTAGATTCAGATGTTTAAACAATATGAAATTTGTGGTGAAGGTTGTATTACTGTTGTTTGTGATTGCACAGTAACACACTGATTCCTAGAACCTGATTTCGTTTGCCTAAATGTCGACTGTAGCTATTTGGATGTGTTTTGGTTGGGTTACGAATATACAGCAGGGCACTTGCACTTAATACACACTGGCACCTAAAATTTGTTTGTTCCATATGATGATTTCACTTTTTTATTTCATTTCATTTCAACTAATTTTGTTCTTCAAACAAAGCAAAATATAAAACAAAATCAAAAACCCCAAAAAACTAAAGAAAAGCCACACCCATAAGATATTATAAATGACAAAATGTCCGAAACGGAGCAGTATGAAGTAAAAGCTTATTCTTTTTTTTTTTTACCCCATATACAATTCTATAACGTTCCATTGTATCTTTTTATATATTACATCAATATCTTTATATTTGAATGTATTTCTTACAAGATAACAAATCCACAATAAATTAAACTCCAAACCCTATAATCATCATCTGTCACGTGGTGATCAAGAGACGGAAACCGAAGTACCATAAATGAGGGGTTAATAGTCCTCCAGAGAACAAACACAAAGCCAGGAAGTAACAGCCCCAGAAAACGGGTATAGTCCTTAGTAGTACTAAAAAAAACAGGTATAGTCCTTTGTACAGGTAGTCCAGGAATGATCTCCAGTATGAACTGTAGAACGGACGGTGAGTTAGTGTAAATAGGGGCTTTAAGTAGGGGGAGAGATGATGGAGAAACAGGTGAAGGTTGTTAGTAAGTGGGCGAGGCGCTGCGAGCATGCTGGGTGCTAAGGAAAGACGTGGCCAGTGGTTCCCTGACATTACCCCCCCTTCCAGGGGCATTTCTTGATGCCCAAACCCGGCCCCTGGGGCGGCCACAACCCCAGTGCTGCGAGGCGATTGAGATGGGTAGCGTGGAGTGCCAGGTGCTGCTTCAGGGTGCTCGGTGGTAGGTGGTGTAAAGGGTTTCAGGAGAGACACTTGAAAGGTCGGATGGATGCAGTACCTAAGGGGCAGGTCTAGTCGATAGGCCACCTTACTGACCTGCCGAATGATCCGGAACGGCCCAATAAAACGGGGGCTGAGTTTCTTACAGGGCAGCCAGAGTCTCAGGTCTTGGGTGGACAACCAAACTTGATCCCCTGTTTGGTAAGAGGGGGCCTCCGACCTCCGAGTGTCCGCAATACTTTGGGTGGTTCTGAGGGTATGTCTGAGTTGCATGTGTGTTGATTCCCACACCCGCACGCTCTACCGTAACCAGTTACCTACTGCGGGATCGTGGGATGGTTCGTCTGATGAAGGGGGGGTTGGAAACAAAGCACACACTGGAACAGTGTCAGGCCGTCGGTGTCCTGGCGCAAGTTCTGTACATACCCAGGGGAGATAACGGTTCCACTCTGTTGGTCCTGGTGGCAGTATGACTGCAGGTAGCGTACTAGCTCCTGATCTTCAAGGAGCTCACTTTGCGCACAGCGGGGTTGCCTTGCTGGAACAGGTTTGGGTTTCAAAGTTCAAGTGAATGCTAAATTTTATTAAAAGACGTCCTGTACAATCAAATGCCTTTTGGCAGGAAAGGTCAGGCGACCCAATATTTTTGACAATATAGTGTATTATATACCACTCCTGATATCTAAAGCAGTGAACTGTCTCCTGCTGTGATCTAATCCCTGGACTACTGAAAATGTTCAGAACAGCAAAGCAGGTATTTTAATAGATTAGGTCAAATAAACCAAAAGTATCTTAGATTGGAATAATTGGACACCTCCTCAGTGATGTTACATAAAGTTGGGTGTTTTTGACGTGTATATACTGTATACTCTGGTGTGTCTTGTTAAATCAAAAAAAAAAAAAATGTAAATGACCTCTCTTCACTCTTCAGACACCTTCGGCCTCTGTACAAACAAACGAGGCTCATTTTCCTAATCATCCACCTAAACATAAAAAGAAGTAATTTCCTTCTGCTTTGATTAAACCTATAAAGCAGTGAAAATAAAGCCCGGTGACTTGCATAAGCTTTGTGACAAAGAACATAAATATAATAAAAAAATGTATCAAAAAGGTTTAAAGGGTTTAGAACAGGATCTAAATATATGATACCAATATAATATATTATTTAGACCTCATGAGTATTTGAAAAGTGCCTGCTGAAGTCTGCTTTATGTTTCGCATAAGCATAGATCTAAACTCATTATCATTTACATCTCCTAAAGTAGTTAAATAAGCTCAAGTGCATGCAAAAGAAGTTTCCCAAAAAAAGAAACAACCAGGTAAGTGTTGACCATCTGTCTGAGGGACACCAGCACACACAGCATTTTGCTTTCTCCAGATTTCAGGTATCTTTCAGTATTCTACATCAAATCAAATTTGAATGGACATTTCAGTGTCCGTGTATTTTGAAACTACTTTCAGTCGTTCTTGAAATGATGTTTCACCCTACTGCTTTCACTTATATCCTCCATTCATGGATGCTAATTATTAGAAAATGTTTTGAATGTGGAAACATTTACTCAGATCTTTAAATGGAGGGTTACTCTATTTATTAGGCTGCTGAGGGACGTTCATTACATTTTTGCCATCGAGATCTTCAATCGCAAATCAGTGATGCGACACCATCTGATCATACTCCTGTTTATTACAGGTAAGAAAAAGCATCTATGTTTGAGCAAGAGAGTTTGAAATATACCCATGTGTTACTACATTATTGGTAATATTGGTAACTATTGGGTGAATAGCAGTTAGTAGTTTTATTCAAAGCTTCTGAATGTGTCACTGGAAGTTCTGCTGTTTCAAATGTGTGACCTAGAACATCAAAATAAAACATTTATTTAACCAATTTAATATTGCACATTAAAACTTCGCTCCACAGGAATCTTCCCCATCGTCCATGCTGTCTATCGTAAGTACCATCTGATCCTTAATGGAAAAACATGGACTGATGCGAGGACTTACTGCAGGGCCATGTACACTGACTTGGCTACTTTTGAAACTCCTGATGAAATTACGCAACTTCAAGATATAGCAAACAGTCAAAACTGTGCTGATAGCATTTGGATTGGACTTTATAACGACGTCAATAGCTGGCGCTGGTCAATGGAAAATGAGCCTCTAGGAAGTTTTAGCAATTGGTATCCCCCAAATCCTGACAACCAGCGTGCAAAACAAAGCTGTGGTGTGGTAAATCCGAATGGCTGGGTTGATAATTATTGTACAGCACTTATGACCTTCATCTGCTTTAATGGTAAGGAGCAAGATCTTTTTGTTCTCCAAAGTAAGATAATTGTTAGCCAGCGAAAGTTCTAAAAAAAACAATGTTCGGAGTCATGAACTGGCTTTAAACTGTTGCTCCAGGGTCCCGCTGTATTTAAATTGCTTAGTCTTGGCCTGAATTATTTTTTCTCCTGCTTTGGAAAATCTTATCATGCTTTGTTATGCTTGGTTTGAACATAAATACTCTGGAGCATGATGTTTACTAGAGATCCTACTGAGATTTTCCTGCTGGACGATACAGTTTTGCCGCCCACGGTTCTTTCTCTTTGATTATTATTTCTATAGGATCTCTGTGTACAGTGGCGTGAACTGAGGTTCAGTGTTCTTAAATAAATAAATTATTATTTTTCCCAGTTTATACATAAAAGCAGTTGAAATAGTGTTCTTTGTTTATTTTCACATTGAAGAGTCATTGTGGTTTTAAATGTTTTCATTCAAAAAGGCTTAAATAAATGTTTTGAAATGGTTACAGGAAGCTACACTGGTACCAGCAGATATATGTTTATCCAATTAAGAGTGACATGGTCCGATGCTCAGAGTTACTGTCGGCAGTATCACACAGACCTGGCAAGTGTGAGAAACTCAAGCGAAAACTCCATTGTGAAATCATTGACTGTCAGTGGAGCATCTTGGTTTGGGCTATTCAGAGATACCTGGAAGTGGTCAGACCAGACAAACGTCACCTCTATTCCCTGGCTTGCTGGACAACCGGATAATGCTCTCCAACAAGAAAACTGTGTTTGGTTTGCAAACGGTGTGACTGCTGATGGGCTGTGCTCAGTTGTACAACCATTTTTCTGTGAGGCAGGTGAGGGAAATCCCGTTCTAACAATATTATTCTTATTATATACTCCGATCAGGCATAACATCATGAACATCTGCCTAATCTTGTTGATCCCCCTTTTCGAGCATTAACAACATTAAAGTATTTAGCAATTTGAGCTCCCCCACGTATATCACTGAGCCTGTCGCTGGTTTACCACTGTTCCTTGGAGCACTTTTAATAGATACTGACCACTGAAGACACAGGAACATGCCACAAGAGCTGCAGTTATGGAGATGCTCTGACCCAGTCGTCTAGCCATCACAATTTGTTTTCCTGCTTCTAATATCAACTCTGAGGCAAAATGTTTACTTGCTGCCTAATAAATAAATCCACCCACTAACAGGTGCCATGATGACGAGATAATCAGTGTTATTTATTTCACCACTTATAATAAAATTGTCATAATGTTATGCCTGATCTCTGTGTGTGTGTGTGTGTGTGTGTGTGTGTGTGTGTGTGTGTGTGTGTGTGTGTGTGAAATATATATATTTCACTGCACTTTTCTTTTATTTATCTGTCTATCCATGAGAGTCTTCCACATTCTTTCACATTGCTCATGTTAATATTCCAGAGTTTTAATGCTATCATTTGCTTCTGGATTTGTTTAATATTTCCTCCTTTTTATATTTCATTTATCTGCACTTGCAGCTTCTCTTTTTTATTACATTGGATAAAATGTTATTTGAAATGTAAATTTGTGTGTGTGTGTGTGTGTGTGTGTCCAGTAATCACAGGACAAATACAAATTATAAGACTGACGTTCCAGTTCAATCAGGATGTGGATGATCCTGCAGTAAAGGCGGCCATCTTGGATAAGGTGGGTCTCATTCTCCACTATTCAGGTACTAGATTTTGTTCCTCTGTGCTGCAGCTATAAACCAAGTTTTCGTTGCGGAGTGAAATATTAGCCATATGCCTTATTACAATAATTCATTACTAATCATTGTTGTGTTCCATTCTGCAGATTAAGCAGATGGTCCGTGTTCATGGCGCCATTGCAGTAAGATGGGGAAAGCAGCTAAATGGACCGGTGTTTAAAAAGATTAATTAAAACTACAGCTATAACGAATCCTCAGCACTCAACTGCCCACTTTGGAGAACATTTACACACCTTTTTTTCCTGTGACTGTTAATGCACTGCACAGCTTATTCAATGCTGCATTGTCAATTTCTGTGTATTTTTACTGCTTATCCACTACACATCTACAACTCACATCCATAACATTTTATTTATTCTGTATCATACATACATTTAACTATATCATGTCATGTTAGTAGATTATCTTCTTACACCTCTATGCATAATCTTTGCACAGTATAGTCTATATTACTATATATACATATATTATTACCCTCATCCATGTATACTGTATTTATGGACCTCATACACTATTAGTCTTACTGCTATTTATTTTTAAACAGGACACTTATGCACTTCTTGTTAGATGATAACTGCATTTAATTGGCTCTGTAGATGTACCTTGCACAATGACAATAAAGTTTTATCTAATCTAATAACTCTACATTTTCGTTTTTTTTTTGAAAGCTGTTCAAACATTGTAGGTCTTGTATTGAAAGCGGTATATAGTTTATTGTGTAGTGTAGGAACATATCATTGGTAAGGCTCAGGTTTGGATGCTCAAGTCCAAGGACTGGTTTGTCATGATAGATCTAAGAGACGCCTATTTCCACATTGCCATCCTTTCTACTCACAGGAGGTGAGCAGCAGCGGCCAATGTGATACGAATTGTCCTCCTCCATTTGAGACCCCTCCGGTGGGGCTCAGAGGGGGCAACCCACTCTGTACTATCAAGGTCTCGGGGGGCGAGCTCTTCGAACATTAGATATATGGAGAGAACATATATTCTTGTCTCAGTGTCCGTCTTGGGAGCTCCTTGTCGTCGCGTAAAGCTAACGACGGATGCATTCCTCATGGAGTGGGGAGCGGTCATGAGTGCCCGCTCCGCCAAAGGTCAGTGGGACAAGTCACATCTTTCAGGGCACATAAACTGCCTGGCAATGATGGCCGTGTTCTTGGCACTGGTACACTTCCCACGAGACCTGAGAGGTCACCACGTGTTGGTCTGTACGGACAACACATCTGTGGTCTTGTACATAAACCACCAGGGGGTCTTCGGTTTTGCCCCTGTACAGGCTGGCATGGCAGATCCTCCTATTGTCCCAGGGATAACTCCTCTCATTAGGAGCAGTTTATATCCCTTGCCGGTTAAACTGGAGAGCAGACGCCCTTTCGAGGCACAGGCCGAGGCAGAGATATGGCAGATATATTAAGAGCCCAGGTGGATCTGTTTGCAACTCGGGAGACTTTGCACTGAACTCCCAGGCGCTCTGATGAGAATCGGGCAGAAAGGAGCTCACCTTTGGCTGGTTTTACCCCGGTGGCCGATCAGGCCGTGGTTTATAGACCCCTGTGGTGGGGGTGTAGTTCCTAACAGCTGGTCTGTTTACTGAGGTAGTAGAGACCATTTTCCATTCCAGTGCTCCCTCTATGAGGAGGTTGTTCGCCATATGGTGTAACCATCAGTTGGACCCAGTTAACTGCCAGTTGATTCAGTTGGTTCGGTTCTGGAGTTCCTGCAGGAGCAGTTTGACACAGGATTGGTTTCATCAACCCTGAAGGTTTGTGTATCCACTACCGTGGCTTATTGTACCACACTAGCGGGGCAGTCACTGGGAAAACACCCCCCCTCATGACACTTTTCCTATGCGGCACCCGGAGGCTGAGGCCCGGGACACAACCCAGAGTGCCTGTGTGGGACTTGGCCGTTTTTGCTGGCAGCTCTATCTGAGCCTCCCCTTCGAGCCCCTGTCGTTTGGCAGGCATTCTTCCCTCCTCCTTTCCTAACCCCTAACCAGGAAAAGCTAAATCGACTGTGCGAGCACTAGACACATACCTCCACAGGACAAGTCCGTGGAGGAAGTCAGAGCGGCTGATCATCTGCTATGGCCCTCATAGGAAAGGTTCCCCAATCGAACTCTTATTTTGCAGCTTCCTGATTTGCGCGACGCCGCCGGCCAATGACTTCATGACTAAATATTAGTCAGATTTTACGATTTTAAGTAAGCATGAACAATGCAAGGCATTCTGAAATCGTTTTAGACGCAGCTTTCATTCCCTCAGGGCTCCAAAAACAATATGAGATTTAATCCATAGTATCCATACTACTCAAGTTGTCAACATTGTTTCTGGCTTATATAGCATAGTCTAAGAACAAACCAAGTTTTCTGTTGAAAATTCAGAGCCAAGGCCAGAGAGAAGACAAGACTCAGACTGCATAATAATAATAATAATGTGTCTGTTCATTAAGTGAAAACAAAATGTGCAAATTCTGCAGATAGAACTTTTTAATATAATGTCTTATGAACAGGCACTGATTCTAAATGAAATTATTACTGATCAGGAGTTTAATGTACTGTTTTTAAAAGGAATATGGATAAAACAAAACAAATACTTAGATTTTAATAAAACTGCTTCCTGCTTGTGTTTTTGACACAATTGATAATGATCTCCTCCTATGCCTATGTCGTTACACAAAAAGGCAAATTCTTAATTTTACCACTCTATCTATATAGTTAAAACACACATTTTATTACATGTATTCACTGCAAGGGGAACCATGTCATACCTACATTAAACTAGAGATAATAGACAATATTGGGTGATCAAACAAGAGGTGACAAGATAATCCTGGAAACATTTAATCTTTTCAATATTAGTGATTGGAAAAGATCTAAAATAATAAATATAAAAGGGTTGCATAATAAAAGGGAAACACTGGCCAATGTAAGGATTAGGGTTTCACCCCTATATATGCAAGGTCTGGTGGCCAGCCTTTACTCATTGCTCATTCCACAATTAAGAGCAGAGTGTTGAATCATATAGTGACCTTTGCACTGTTCTGCAAGAAAAAGGGTTTAGAATCATTTTGGCGACTGTGCAGGAGTTGTCTCTGTAGTTCCCAAAATGTACTGATGCTGTACTCGCCACAAAGGTTGTCCTGTAACAAAAAGTCCTGTAATAAATGTGTCACTGTTGCTTTGGTCCACCAGATGTCGCCATTGTTCCCCCAGTAACCACCCCCCCCCCCCCCCTACTGTTTAAACAGACGTTTGTCCAGCATTTCTCTGTGTAGCTAGTCCTGTTTGCAAATCTAGTGAAGATGTTTGTTCAAAAATAAAAAAAATTTATCCTTTCCAAAACGTTTGGGATTTTCACTTTGATTTTGTTTTTGTGTTGTTTTTTATTATTTCATTTTATAAAAAAATATATACATTTAAACTGTTCTGACCCTGATTAGACATTTCCTGTTTCAAATGCATCCTAAATAAATGTGTCCTGTGACGTTCATTGGGATTTAAAAAATAAAATAAAATAAGAGGGGTGATCGGGTTTTTTTGCACTGGTTCTAAGCTGTGAAACAACCTTTACCCTATATATAAAACCTATATACGGCATTCAAGGGTACCCTCTGTCCCCCAACAAGTAATCGCTGATTTGTCCTATAATGCTAGTTAAAGTGTATATTTAAAAAAATTATGTAAGGCAAAATATACCCTGTTTAAATTTGTAGTATGACGTCTACCTAAACATTCTGGCATCACCTACAGACCCTGGCCATTTGGCTTCAACATTAATGGTGATGTAGGTGGCATCATATTACCCAGTTAGTGGAGACCAGTAATGTGGGTGATTTAATGGTTTAAACACCAAAAGATTTAGCAGCCAATTATCTATTGTTACCTGCACAGTGATGGTATGAATTAACGTCCTATTAAACAGTGTCTTCTGCATTGATTGAAGGAGCTTTAATTGGAATGTGGGTTCCATCAATGCACCCAACTGCAAACAAAATTGGAAAATGTTTCTGAAAAGGAAAGTTAATGATCGTGGCTGTTTACAATATGGATATATGGATAGATTAAGAGGTGTTATGTAACTAAAATTGTCTCATAGAATATCATAGAAAGGACAAACCCACCACTGATATTCCTCTATAATGACTCTCAGTGGTTTATGGCCAGGGAATTGCACAAAAGCGTGTAGGAAGCGACTGAGTGTACAAACTGCCCCACACACAGTGTTGCCTTTCCCACATGTTTTGCATCACCTATTAAACAAAAAAAACAAAGGCCAATGCACAAAACATGCTGTGTTCAGCGCTGATTTGTTAAATAAATGATCAATCCTTTTGAAACTCGATCCTAATCTTTACACTGACTCTTCTCTGGAGCAGGTTATGTTCAAAGCATACGTTACTTACCCGTAAACTTACCCAGGTACTGTATGTCACATAACCTGCTTTCTGGAATCCCCCTCTGGTGAGTTGTTTTATTGAAAACTGACTGAATGTGGTATAAGTGGTAAATGAAATTGTTGGTGCAACTTGAGGTAACATGAGCAATATGATGCAATAGAATCCTACAGACGTTTACAGTAGATTCAAATGTTTAAACAAAATGAAATTTGTGGTGTAGGTTGTATTCTTGGTGTTTGTGATTGCACAGTAACACCATCAGAATCCTAGAACCTGATTTAAGTTGACTAAATGACGACTGTGGCTATGGTTGGGTTACGAATATACAAAAGGACACTTGCACTTAATAAACACTGGCACCTACAATTTGTATGTTCCATATGACCCTTTCACTTTTTTATTTCTTTGTTTTTTCAATAAATTTGTTTCCTCGGACAAAAAACAAACAAAACAGAAACAAAAAAGCATATTATTTTTTCCACCCTGTATACAATTCTATAACGTTCTAAGAAATTTCCCCACTGTGGGACGATTAAAGGTATATCTTTTATACCTTGTATTTTTTTTAAATATTGCATCTATATCTTTATATTTTGTTTTAATATTGATGTATTTCTTACAAGCTAACAAATCCACAATGCAGAAATCCTTTCCAGAAAACTTGTTTTTGTAAATTCCATGAAAGTTAATTATTTCTCGCTTTGAACATAATTTCGTTTTAAACAAAAAAATATATATTTTTAAATATTTTTGAACAAATCGTAAAATAAAAAAAATTAAAAATCATTTGTTTGTTCCAATATCCCACATCATTAAAAATTGTGATCGCTCTCTTTTGACATTTTTTTTTCTAGGTATTTTCCCAAATTTCCACACAATAACTACGTTTAAAAAAAGTATTATTCAAAATGTGCATTGATATTTTTTTTTCTAAATATCCTACTTGATTCAGTATTTCTACAGTCTTTGCCAATTTAGCTTTAATATACTTGCATATACTATGCATTTTCCAGCATATAATCTAAAATTACACCAATACATTTTTCCTATACCTTTTCTATACTTACATTATTAAATTTCAATTCTACATAAATTTCAACAATGTATTATTAAGGCTGCAAGATATCAAAGCAAATTATTTACTTTTAATTAATAGTAGTTGTTTCTTTCAATAAGCTGTTGTAATGATGATTTTCGCAATTTTTTTTTTACAAAAAAAAACGAGGGTGCTTGTTGTCCTGACAGTGTATTGAAAGTATGGTCTTATCTATCATGGGATAAATCACAGTGATGTTCAGACTGACTGCTGGGCCAAGTACTGTCCTGACTAACACTGAAAATGATAATGATCTCCCACTTCGAAATGTCGCACACTGTAGATACGCTGGTTGTTTAGGACTTTACACAAAAATTAAAAAATTGAAAAAAAAAAAAAATTGAAAGTGCTCTATATAAACACCTCCATATGGGTTAAATGTCACTTCATCTGCTTAGATTTCATCTTAAGTGTTATAAATGGTCTGTCGACTCACATTTGCATGGCTGTAAGGTTGTATTATCATAATGCCTTACTGTCTGGATCTTCTAGAAAGTTCTAGAATGCTCCAATTAGTCCAGAAAGCATCAGAAGATATGACACATCAGCCATATCTTATCTACACTGCCCTGATTCCCAATCAAACTTATTAGACCAATTATATCAATTATATCACTATACTGCTAATAGTATTGGGTCACCTGGTCATAAGTTTAATGTGATTTTTCAGCCTTACATTTCACATTTAGTCCCAATTTGTTCTTCCCTCCACACCTCCCTCCAATTCCCTCCACTATTCTGGGAAGATGTTTCACTAGATTTGGAAGTGTGCTTATGGATATATGTGTTCATCAGCCACAACGGTGCTACGAAAGGCAGGTACTGATGTGGTTGGGGTGGCCTGGGGTGCAGTCAGCTTTCCAATTCGTCCCAAAGGTGTTCAATCTGGATGAGCTCTATAGCAGGCCACTCAAAAACTTCCTTTCCAAAGCATGCAAACCAGATCTTAAAGGAGCTCACTTTGTGCCCATGGGTGTTGCCGTGGTGGAACGGGTTTGGGTTTAGAAGTTCAAGTAAATGTAAAATGTTATTAAAAGACATCCTGTACAATCAAATACCTCTGACTTTTTGGCAGGTGACCCAATACTTTTGACAATTACTTTCTTTCGGCTTCTCCTATTAGTGGGCGCCACAGTGGATTATCCGCATGTTTGATTTGGCACATGTTTTCTTTATGCTGGATGCCCTTCCTAACGCAACCCTCCCCATTTATCCAGGCTTGGGACCAGCACTAAGGCTTGTGCAACCCTAACGGCTGGGGTTGGTTCCCTGCCCGGGGATCGAACCCTGGCCGCAGCGGTGAGAGTGCCACATCCTAACCACTAGACCACCAGGGTATAGTGTATAATATACCACTACTGAGATCTAAAGCAGTGAACTGTCTCCTGCTGTGATCTAATCCCTGGACTATTGGAAATGTTCAAAACAGCAAAGAAGGTCTTTTAATAGATTAGGTCAAATTACCCAAACGTATCTTAGAATTGAATAATTGGACACCTCCTCAGTGATGTTACATAAAGTTGGGGTTGTTTGACGGGCATATACTGCATACTCTGGTGTGTCTTGTTAAATCAAAAAAAAAAAATAAATAAATAAATTTAAATGAAGTATTCTTTAGTAACCTTGGCAAACCTTCATATCTTGACCTTTGTGGAGACAGGATGCCCCCTGTGCTGTAAGCACATTCTGTTTCTTTTTCATATGCACCTATGTTTCCTGTATACATCTGTGTTGACCTCTATATCTGTAAACACATGATAAATCTGTCTGTGTCGCAATGTATATCTACCCGGCCTTGCAGCTCAGTTCTCTGAGCAGTTGTATGGAATAAACCAGATTTGATTTCACTCGTGTGGTTTGTTCTCTCATTGCTCCGGAGCTCCTAGAACTTAACAAGGGAAAGACACAGACGGGAAGAAAAGAATCTTTCTTACATCTACCTGAACATTTAAAAAAAGTAATTTCCTTCTGCTTTGATTAAATTAAAACATAGATATAGAAAATAAAATAGATAAAAATGTTTAAAGGGTTTAGAACAGGATCTAAATATATGATACCGATATAATATATTATTTAGACCTCATGAGTATTTGAAAAGTGCCTGCTGAAGTCTGCTCTATGTTTCACATAAGCATAGATCTAAACTAATTATTATTTACATGTGCTGAAGTAGTTAAATAAGCTCAGGCGCATGCAAAAGATGTTTCCCAAAAAAGAAACAACAAGGTAAGTTTTAACCATTTGTCTGAGGGACACCAGCACACACAGCATTTTGCTTTCTCCAGATTTCAGGTATCTTTAGGGTTAGGGTTAGGGTAAGGGTTAGGGGTTAGGGTTAGGGTTAGGGTTAGGGTCAAAACTTTTGCTTTAAAGTAAAAAACAAATTAAATCAAATTTGAATAATTACTTTTAGTCATTCTTGGATTAATGTTTCACCCTACTGTTTCTACTTACTTTCTCCATTCCTGCATTCCTTATTAGAAAATGTTTAAATGGAGGGTTACTTTATTTATAAGGGCTTCTGAGGGACGTTCATGACATTTCGAGCTGAGATCTTCAAGCGCAAATCCATGCAACACCATCTGATCATACTCCTGTTTATCACAGGTAAGGAAAAGCATGTATGTGTGAGGTAGAGAGTTTGAAATATACCCATGTGTTACTAAATTATTGCTAATATGAGTAACTATTGGGTGAATAGCAGTTAGTAGTTTAATTTGAAGCTTCTGAATGTATCACTGGAAGTTCTGCTGTTTCGAATGTGTTACCTAGAACATCCAAATCGAAATACTTTTTGAACCAATTTAAATCTTTGCTCCACAGGAATCTTCCCCATCGTCCATGCTGTCTATCGTAAGTACCATCTGATCCTCAATGGAAAAACATGGACTGATGCGAGGACTTACTGCAGGGCCATGTACACTGACTTGGCTACTTTTGAAACTCCTAATGAAATTACCCAACTTCAAAATATAGCAAACAGTCAAAACTGTGCTGACAACATTTGGATTGGACTTTATAACGACGTCTATAGCTGGCGCTGGTCAATGGGAAATGAGCCTCTAGGAAGTTTTATCAATTGGTATCCCCCAAATCCTGACAACCTGCTTGCAGATCAAAGCTGCGTTGTGGTAAATCCAAATGGCTGGTTTGATTTTTCATGTACAACACTTATGACCTTCATCTGCTTTAATGGTAAGGAGCAAGATCTTTTTGTCCTCTGAAGTAACATAAAAATTAGATCTTAAAAAACAATGTTCGGAGTCGTGAAGTGGTTTTAAACTGTTGCTCCAGGGTCCCGCTCTATTTAAACTGCTTAGTCTTGACCTGAATGATTTTCCCTCCTGCTTTGGAAAATCTTATGTTTTGTTTCGCTTGGTTTGATGTTTACTAGAGATCCTCCCGGGATTTTCCTGCTGCACGATTTAGTTTTGCCGCCCACGGTTTCTTTTAGATTATTATTTCAATGTGTACAGTGCAGTGATCTAAGGTTCGGTGTTCACGCTAAAACTGCAGTGGTATGGGTTTTTTTTTGTGTGTGTTTTAAAAAAAAATAAAAAATGCTTCCTGTCTTAGATTATGGTTTAGTAACTGTGTATATTTAGAGAATCTCCCAAAGAGAATCTCCCAAAGTTCTTTTTACTACAATTCTGGTAGCTAAAAAACAAACAAAAAAGTATGCACACACTTCCAGGAGGTTCTTCTATATATTTTCAAAAAGCAGTTGAAATAGTGTTCTTTGTTCATTTTCACATTAAAGCTTTATTGTGGCTTTTAATGTTTTCATTCAGGAAGGATTTAATAAATGTTTTGAAATGGTTACAGAAAACAACACTGGTACAAGCAGATATATTTTGTTTAAATTGAAACTGACATGGTCCGATGCTCAGAGTTACTGTCGGCAGTATCACACAGACCTGGCAAGTGTGAGAAACTCAAGCGAAAACTCCATTGTGAAATCAATGTCTGTCAGTGGAGGAACTTGGATTGGGCTATTCAGAGATTCCTGGAAGTGGTCAGACCAGACAAACGTCACCTCTATTCCCTGGCTTGCTGGACAACCGGATAATGCTCTCAAAAAAGAAAACTGTGTTTGGTTTGCAAATGGTGGGACTGCTGATGGGCTGTGCTCAGTTGTACAACCATTCTTTTGTGAGGCAGGTAAGATAAATCCCATTCTGACAATATTATTCTTATTATATACTTAGATCAGGGATAACATCATGAACATCTGCCTAATCTTGTTGGTCCCCCTTTTCGAGCATTAACAACATTAAAGTATTTAGCAATTTGAGCTCCCCCACGTATATCACTGACCCTGTCGCTGGTTTACCACTGTTCCTTGGAGCACTTTTAATAGATACTGACCACTGAAGACACAGAAACATCCCACAAGAGTTATGGAGATGCTCTGACCCAGTCGTCTAGCCATCACAATTTGTTTTCCTGCTTCTAATATCAACTCTGAGGCAAAATGTTCAATTGCTGCCTAATAAATAAATCCACTCACTAACAGGTGCCATGATGAAGAGATAATCAGTGTTATTCATTTAACCACTTATAATAAAAATTGTCATAATGTTATGCCTGATCCGTGTGTGTGTGTGTGTGTGTGTGTGTGTATATATGTGTATATGTTATATATATGCACTTTTATCTTTCTATCCATGAGAGTTGTCTTCCACATTCTTTTACACTGCTCATGTTAATATTCCAGTTATGTTATATTTGCTCCTTTTTATATTGCAGCTTTTCTTTTTTATTACATAGGATAAAATTTTATTTGAAATGTAAATTTGTGTGTGTGTGTGTGTGTGTGTGTGTGTGTGTGTGTGTGTATAGTAATCACAGGACAAATACAAATTATAAGACTGACTGTCCAATTCAGTCAGGATCTGGATGATCCTGCAGTAAAGGCGGCCATCTTGGATAAGGTGGGTCTCATCCTCCACTATTCAGATATATTAGATTTTGCTCCTTGGTACTGCAACTATAAATGAGTCTTCATTGCGCTGTGAAACATTAGCCATATGCCTTATTGTACTTTGTAATTTGAATCATTTGTTACTAATCATTTTTTCTGTTATGTTCTGCAGATTGAGCAGATGGTCCGTGTTCATGGCGCCATTGCAGTAAGATGGGGAAAGCAGCTAAATGGACTGGTGTTTAAAAAGATTAATTAATACTACAGCTATAACGAATCCTCAGCACTCACCTGCCCACTTTGGAGAACATTTACACACCTTTTTCCCTGTGACTGTTAATTCACTGCACAGACGAATCAATGCTGCATTGTCAATTTCTTTGTATTTTTACTGCTTATCCACTACACATCTATAACTCACATCCATAACATTTTGTTTATTATGTATCATACATACATTTAACTATATCATGTCATGTTAGTATATTATCTTCTAACACGTCTATGCATAATCTTTGCACAGTATAATCTATATTACTATATATACATATATTATTACCCTCATTCATGTATACTGTATTTATGGACCTCATACACTAATAATCTTACTGCTATTTATTTTTAATTAGGCAACTTATGCACTTCTTGTTAGATGCTAACTGCATTTCATTGGCTCTGTAGATGTACCTTGCCCAATGACAAAGTTTAATCAAATTTAATAACTTAAATATATTTGGAAGCTGTTCAAACATTGTAGGTCTTCTATTAAAGGCATTATATAGTTTATTGTGTAGTGTAGGGACATGTCATTGGTAAGGCTCAGGTTCGGATGCTCACTCTCAGGGAGACCTTGTCTCAGATCAAGTCTAAGGACGGGTTTGTCATGATAGATCTAAGAGACGCCTATTGTCCCACAGTTAAGAAAGTAAAAGCAGGCTAGTCACTAAAAGTGAGGCAGTTCCAGAGGCTGTTCGGTCTCATTGCAGCAGCGGCCAGTGTGATCCCAATTGTTCTCCTTCATTTTAGACCCCTCCAGTGGTGGCTTAGAAGCAGAGGGTTCTCCCGAGGGGGCAACCCACTCCGTACTATTAAGATCTCAGGGCGAGCTCTTCAAACATTAGATATATGGAAAGAACATATGTTCCTGTCTCAGTGCCCGTCTTGGGAGCTCCTTATCCACGCGTAAAGCTCACGACGGATGCATTCCTCATGGAGTGGGGAGCGGTCATAAGTCCCCGTTTCGCCCAAGGTTAGTGGGACAAGTCACATCTTTCAGAGCACATAAACTGCCTGGCGATGATGGCCATGTTCTTGGCACTGGTACACTTTCACCGAGACCTGAGAGGTCACCATGTGTTGGTCTGTACGGACAACACGTCTGTGGTCTCGTACATAAACCACCTGGTCTCCAGTTTTGCCCCCTTTACAGGCTCACAAGGCAGATCCTCCTATGGTCCCAGGGATAACTCCTCTTTTAAAAAGCAGTTTATATCCCTTGCCGAATAAACTAGAGAGCAGACGCCCTTTCAAGGCAAGGGCCAAGGCAGAGATATGGCAGATATATTAAGAGTGGATCTGTTTGCGACTCGGAAGACTTTGCACTGTCCCCTCTGGTTCTTTTTCTCTCACCCAGTCTCATTTAGGGTTGGACGCCATGGTGTGGATGTGTTGCTTTTCCCCTGGTCACACTGCTCCTGGGAGTTCCTAAGACAATCCGCAAGGAAGAAGCTCGCCTTCTCCTGGTTTTACCTTGGTGGCCGATCAGGCCGTGGTTTATAGACCCGGAGGCTGAGGCCCGGGACACAACCCAGAGTGCCTGTGTGAGACTTGGCTGATGTGCTGGCGCTCTATCTGAGCCTCCCCTTCGAGCCCTTGGCCGAGGTGGCCCTTAGGTTATCCTATACCTCACAACCTGTCGTTTGGCAGGCATTCTTCCCTCCTCTTTTCCTAACCCCTAACCAGGAAAAGCAAAATTGACTGTGCGAGCACTAGACACATACCTCCACAGGACAAGTCCATGGAGGAAGTCAGAGAGGCTGATCGTCTGCTATGGCCCTCATAGGAAAGGTTCCCCATCGCGCTCCCATTTTGCAGCTTCCTGATTTGCGTGACGTCGCCGGCCAATGACTTCATGACTAAATATTAGTCAGATTTTACAAGTAAGCGTGAACAATGCAAGGCGTTCTGAAAGCGTTTAAGATGCAGCTTTCATCTCCAAAAACAATATAAGCTTCTATCTTATATAGCATAGTTTAAGAACAAGCCAAGTTTTCTGTTGAAAATCCAGAGCCAAGGCCAGAGAGAAGACAAGACTCAGACTGCATTATATTAAAACTGTGTCTGTTCATTAAGTGTATAGAAAAGTAAAGGCACTGATTCTAAATAAAATTATTACTGATCAGGAGTTTAATGTACTGTTTTTAAAAGGAATATGGATAAAACAAAACAAATACTTAGATTTTAATAAAACTGCTTCCCGCTTGTGTTAGTGCAGCTTTTGACACAATTGATAATGATCTCCTCCTATGCCTATGTCCTTACACAAAAAGGCAAATTCTTAATTTTACCACTCTATCTATATAGTTAAAAACCCACATTTTATTACATGTATTCACTGCAAGGGGAACCATGTCATGTTAAACTAGAGATAATAGACAATATTGGGTGATCAAAGAAGAGGTGACAAGATAATCCTGGAAACATTTAATCTTTTCAATATCAGTGATTGGAAAAGATCTAAAATATTAAATATAGAAGGGTTGCACAACACTGGCAAATGTAAGGATTAGGGTTTCACCCCTATATATGCAAGGTCTGGTGGGCAGCCTTTACTCATTGCTCATTCCACAACTAAGAGCAGAGTGTTGAATCATATAGTGACCTTTGCACTGTTCTGCAAGAAAAGTGGTTTAGAATCATTTTGGCGACTGTGCAGGACTTTTCTCTGTAGTTCCCAAAATGTACTGATGTTGTACTCGCCACAAAGGTTGTCCTGTAACAAGAAGTCCCGTAATTAATGTGTCACTGTTGCTTTGGTCCACCAGATGTCGCCATTGTTCCCCCAGTGCCTATTAGGAGTAATTGCTGCCACCTGTGTTTCTTTCCCCCAGTGTCTATTTAATTAAGTTCCCTTGCTCTGCAGTATCTTTGCTTGTTTATTTCCCCCCCTACTGTTTAAACAGAGGTTTGTCTGGTTTTTCTTGTGTAGCTAGCCCTGTTTGCAAATCTAGTGAAGATGTTTGTTCAAAAATAAAAAATGTATTCTTTCCAAAACGTTTTGGATTTTCACTTTGTTTTTTAGAGACTTTGAAGTGTGTTGTTTTTTATTATTATTTCATTTTATAAAAAAAATATACATTTAAACTGTTCTGACCCTGATTAGACATTTCCTGTTACAAATGCATCCTAAATAAATGTGTCTTGTGACGTTCACTGGGATTTAAAAAATTAAATAAAATAAAAAGTTAATTTGATGATGATCTCGCCTTAAACAGAGGGGTGATTGGGTTTTTTTGCGCAGTGGCTGGTCCTAAGCTGTGAAACAACCTTTACCCTATATATATAAAACCTATATACGGCAGTCAAGGGTACCCTCTGTCCCCCAACAAGTAACTGCTGATTTGTCCTATAATGCTAGTTAAAGTGTATATTTTAAAAAATTATTTTAGGCAAAATATACCCTGTTAAAATGTGTAGTATGACGACTACCTAAACATTCTGGCATCACCTACAGACCCTGGCTATTTGATAATGTAGGTGGCATCATATTACCCAGTTAGTGGAGACCAGTAATGTGGGTGATTTAATGGTTTAACCACCAAAAGATTTAGCAGCCAATTATCTATTGTTACCTGCACAGTGATGGTATGAATTGACTTCCTATTAAACAGGGTTCCATCAATGCACCCAACTGCAAACAAAATTGGAAAATGTTTCTGAAACGGAAAGTTAATGATCGTGGCTGTTTACAATATGGATCTACGGATAGATTAAGAAGTGTTATGTAATTAAAATTGTCTCATCGAATATCATAGAAAGGACAAACCCACCACTGATATTCCTCTATAATAACTCTCAGTGGTTTATGGCCAGGGAATTGCACAAAAGCGTGTAGGAAGCGTTTGAGTGTACAAACTGCCCCACACAGAGTGTTGCCTTTCCCACATGTTTTGCATCACCTATTATACAAAAAAAACAAAGGCCAATGCACAAAACATGCTGTGTTCAGCGCTGATTTGTTAAAGAAATGATCGATCCTTTTGAAAATCTATCCTAAACCTAAAAACTGACCCTTTTTCGGAGCAGGTTATGTTCAAAGCATAAGTTACTTACCCGTAAACTTACACAGATACTGTATATCACATAACCTGCTTTCTGGAATCCCCCTCTGGTGAGTTGTTTTATTGAAAACTGACTGAATGTGGTATAAGTGGTAAATGAAATTGTTGGTGCAACTTGAGGTAACATGAGCAATATGATGCAATAGAATCCTACAGACGTTTACAGTAGATTCAGATGTTTTAACAAAATGAAATTTGTGGTGTAGGTTGTATTACTGTTGTTTGTGATTGCACAGTAACACACTGAATCCTAGAACCTGATTTCATTTGCCTAAATGTCGACTGTAGCTATTTGGATGTGTTTTGGTTGGGTTACGAATATACAACAGGACACTTGCACTTAATACACACTGGCACCTACAATTTGTTTGTTCCATATGACTCTTTCACTTTTTTATTTCATTTTGTTTCAATTAGTTTTGTACTTTGAACAAAGCACAATATGAAAAAACCCATAAGATGTTATAAATGACAAATTTTTTTCACCCCATATACAATTCTATATCTGTTTCATTGTATCTTTTAATATATTACATCAATATCTTTATATTTTAATGTATTTCTTACAAGATCCACAATAAATTAAACTCCAAACCTTAAAATCACCATCCTAATGCAATCAGCATTATAACCCCCATTCATTATCACCTTTTACTAAAGTTGTTCCTAAATGAATCTTTTTAAAGTTGATCTCTTTCCAGAAAACTTTTTGTAAATTTCATGAAAGTAAATAATTTCTTGCTTTTGAACATAACTTTGTATTATTTTTAACCATTTTTTTAAATAAATGAAAAAATAAAAATAATTCTGATTGCTCTTTTTTGAAAATTTTTTGGTATTTCCACCAAAAAATATGTTATTTTTCAATATTTTTTCTGGTTCTGCTGTGGCGCCCCCTAATGGGAAAAGCCAAAAGAAAGTTTTTTATTATATTTAGGCTGCAAAATATCAAAGCGCACTGTTTACTTTTAATAATAGTAGTTTTTTATTTCAATTAGCTGTTGTAACGATAAGTTTTGTAGCTAATAATTAGGACTACTCTTTTTTTAAGAATTAAGAACAAAAACAATCTTATTTTAATTGAACTATCTATCATGAGACAAATCACAGTGTATATTTATATACAGTTGTATATTTCATAATGCCTTACTGTCAGGACCTTCTAGAAAATAACAAACAAGCTCCAATTAGACCAGAAAGCAGCAGAAGATATGAAACATATCTTATCTACACTGCCCTGACTTCCATCAAAAAATCAATCAAACTTTTTAGACCAATTATACCAATTATATCAATACACTATACTGTCAATAGTATTAGATATGTGATTTTTTAGCCTTTCATTTCACATTTAATCCCAATTCGCTCTTCCTTCCACTCCTCCCTCCAATTCTTTCCACTCTTCTAGGAAAATTTTCCAAACTCGGAAAGTTTTTTGGAGCTCTTAGTTGGAGGAGCAGCTGCTCTCTGTGATACATGGAGGCAACGCCGGCAGAGGAAGCTACTACAGAGGGGATTTAAAACTGCGCTCCCGTCGAATCACCTGGCGAACGTCCGCTCACTGCTGAACAAAATGGACGAACTGACTTTTCTTAATGAAACAAACAAAGATTTAGCATGCTCCGCTGCTCACTGTTTTACCGAAACTTTGCTCAGTCACTCAATCACGGACAGCGGATTACTACTCTCGGGCTTCCACTTACACCGAGCGGATCGTGTAATGGAGCTATCGGGCAAAACGAAAGGCGGAGGAATCTGCTTTTACATTAACAAACATTGGTGTACAGTTGTTACAGTGCTGGATAAATACTGCAGCTCAAACTTAGAATCACTGTTCATATACTGTAAACCATTTTACTCACCGTGGGAATTTTCCTCATTCATTCTGACCGGAGTTTACATCCCACCGCAGGCCAACGTGAGTGATGCACTGCAAAACCTGGCAAACCAAATATCCGGCTTGGAGCAAAAACATCCGGATTCTCTTTTCATTATCCTTGAAGACTTTAACAGAGCAAAACTAACACTTGACCTTCCAAAATACAGGCAACATTAATTGTCCGACAGGAGAAAAAATACACTGGATCATTGCTACACCATTCTTAAGGAAGCATATCGATCTGTACCCCGGGTGGCTTTAGGGAACTCCGATCACTGCTTGGTTCATCTTATTCCAACATACACGCAGAAACTAAAATCTGTCAAGCCTGTAGTCAAAACAGTGAAGAGATGGACCAGTGAGGCAAAGCAGGAACTACAAAACTGCTTTGACTGCACTGATTGGAGTGTCTTTGAGGCTGGAACTGACAGCCTGGATGAACTGACTGACACTGTGACATCCTACATCAATTTTTGTGAAGATGTGTGTGCCAACCAAAACCTTCCGCAAATCCAGTAACAACAAGCCATCTACTCTGAAACGCTGAAAAGCAGGTTTGCAGCTAACAATCCTGCATCAGTGTGGAAAGGCCTGCAAGATATCACAAACTACAGGAGACCACCCCTCCCCACTAAAGCAAACAAAGACCTGGCTGCAACCTCAACACCTTCTACTGCAGATTTGAGAACAATATCTTCACACCTCTCATCCAAACCAGCCCAATGTGTGCCCCATCACACCTCTGGGAACCCCTCTTACAACTCCTCCCAGCACTTAAGTTGCGCTTACGATTTGTGAAGTGGATTTGTGATGTCCACTCTTTCAAAAACAGAAGACAAAGAAAGCTCCCGACCCAGACGGTGTCTCCCCCTCCTGTCTCAAAGCATGTGCTGACCAACTGGCTCCCATCCTAATCTATATATTCAACAGCTCACTGGAGCTGTGTGAGGTCCCCTCCTGCTGATTTGTGTAAAGCTGCTTTGAGACAATGTCTGTTGTGAAAAGCTCTATACAAATAAACCTGACTTGACTTGACTTTAAACTTTCCACAATTATCCAGATCCCCAAGAAACCCTCCATTACTGGACTGAATGACTACAGGCCTGTCACTCTGACATCTGTCATCATAAAGACCTTTGAGATGCTGGTATTGGCCCACCTAAATAAGGTGACAGAACAGCTGCTGTATCCCCTTCAGTTTGCATAATAACCCCAGTGGATGACGCAGTCAAAATGGGGCGGAACTAAATCCTGCAACACCTTGACTGCCCAGGAACATATGCCCGAAATCTGTTTGTTGAGTTTGTTCAGTTCTGCTTTCAATACAATAATTCCGGGAATTCTCCACTCAAAACTCCTAAACCACATTCATGCACATCAAGTGACCCAACTGTTAAGCTCCTGAAATATGCAGATGACACCACGCTCATCAGACTCATTCAAGATGGTGACGAGTCTGCATATGAGCAGGAGGTGAAGCAGCTGGTGCTATGGTGCAGTCAGAACAACCTAGAGCTAAACACACTCAAAACTGTGGAGATGATAGTGGACTTTAGGAAACACCCTTCAACACTACTCCCCCTCACCCCCTCACAATATCCAACAGCCCTGTGTCATGTGTGGAGAACTTCATTTCTGGGCACTACCATTTCCCAAGACCTGAAATGGGAATCCAACATTCTGAAAAAGTCCTAGCAGAGGATGTACTTTCTACGCCAATTAAGGAAGTACAGTCTGAAGAAGAAGAATAGCCTTTAATTGTCACATATACATTACGGCACAGTGAAATTTTGTTCTTCGCATATCCCAGCATGCTCAGAATCTGGGGTCAGAGCGCAGGGTCAGCCATGATACGGCGCCCCTGGAGCATGGTGGGTTAAGGGCCTTGCTCAAGGGCACAAGAGTGGCAGCTTAGTGATACCGGGGCTTGAACCCCCAACCTTCCGATCAGTGACCCGCCGCCTTAACCACTTGAGCTGTTGATATAGTTCTACACTGCAGTCATTGAATTTGTCCTGTGCTCATCAATAACCATCTGGTTTGGAGCAGCAACAAAAAAGGACAGACTGAAAACAGACTGCAGAAAACAGTTAGAATAGCAGAAAAACTCATTGGTGCTCCCATGCCCACTCTCCAGGATATGTACCATACAAGAACCAGAAACCGGGTAGAAAAAAATCACTACTGACCCATCGCATCCTGGACACAACAACTTTCAGCTCCTCCCTTCTGGCAGGCGCTATAGAACTTTGTTCACCAAAACTGCCAGACACAGTAACTTTCCCCAAGCAATCAGCCTCACTAACAAACCTTCTTTCGGCTTCTCCCATTTGGCGTCGCCACAGAGGATGATTCGCATGTTTGATTTGGCACATGTTTTTAGGCTTGATGCCCTTCCTAACGCAACCCTGCCTATTTATCCGGACTTGGGACCGACACTAAGGCTTGTGCAACCCTAATGGCTGGGGTTGGTTCCCTGACCGGGGATCAAACCCGGGCTGCAGCAGGGAGAGCGCCGCATCCTAACCACTAGACCACCAGGGAACCTAATCAGCCTCACTAACAACTGACCATAATTATATTCCCTGCTTCATATCTATAAGTACTGCACCAAACTGTCAGTCATCACATTATCTGTATATGTTGCACACACTATGCTATATATTGTACAAAGTTCTATAGTAAACTCCTTATCATACCTGATGCACAATACTGTCATTTGCACTACCATGCACTCACACTTTGGGTACACTACTGATCTGTCATATAACCTGTATCCCTATTTAATACTCACTGTCTATACTTTCTCACATTGTCTGTTTTGTCTTGTATAGTCCAAGCTGAATGTATAGTTTTTATTTATGTCTGTACTTTGAGAGTCACTAACAGCTGAAACCAAATTCCTTGTGTGTGTCAACTTGGCCAATAAACCTGGTTCTGATTCTGATATATACTGTATACTCTGGTGTGTCTTGTTAAATCCAAAAAAAATAATGTAAATGACCTCCAAAAGTCTCTTCACTATTCAGATACCTTCGGCATTTGTGCAAACAAATGAGGCTAATTTTCCTTGTCATCTACCTGAACATTAAAATAAGTCATTTTCTTCTGCTTTGATTAAACCTTTAAAGCAGTGAAAATAAAGTCAGTTGACTTGCATAAACTTTGTGACAGAGGGCATGGATAGAAAAAGCAAAAGTAAAAAAAATAGATAGAAAAGGTTTAAAGGGTGTAGAACTTGAAGGATCTAAATATATAATACAGATATAATATATTATTTAGACCCCATGAGTATTTAAAAAGTGCCTGCTGAAGTCTATGCAAAAGCATAGATTTAAACTCATTATCATTTACATCTGCTAAAGTATTTAAATAAGCTCAGGTGCATGCTAAAATGTTTCCCAAAAAGGAAATAACCAGGTGAGTTTTAACCATCTGTCTGAGGGACACCAGCACACACAGCATTTTGCTTTTCCAAAATTTCAGGTATCTTTCAATATTCCGCATCAAAACCCATTATTTTAGCGTCCGTGTAATTTAAAACCACTTTCAGTCATTCTTAGAGTAATGTTTCACCCTACTGTTTCTACTACGTCCTCCATTTCTACATGCTCCTTATTAGAAAATGTTTAAATGGAGAGTTACTCTATTTATTAGGGCTGCTGAGGGACTGAGGGATCTTCAAGATCAAATCCATGCAACACCATCTGATCATACTCCTGTTTATCACAGGTAAGGAAAAGCATGTATGTTTGAGCAAGAGAGTTTGAAAAATACCCATGTTTTACCACATTATTCCTAATATGAGTAAATATTGGGTGAATAGCAGTTAGTAGTTTAATTTGATGCTTCTGAATGTATCACTGGAAGTTCTGCTGTTTCGAATGTGTTACCTACAACATCCAAATCGAAATACTTTTTGAACCAATTTAAATCTTTGCTCCACAGGAGTTTTTCCCATCGTCCATGCTGTCTATCGTAAGTACCATCTGATCCTTAATGGAAAAACATGGACTGATGCGAGGACTTACTGCAGGGCCATGTACACTGACTTGGCTACTTTTGAAACTCCTGATGAAATTACCCAACTTCAAAATATAGCAAAGAGTCAAAACTGTGCTGATAGCATTTGGATTGGACTTTATAACGATGTCAATAGCTGGCGCTGGTCAATGGGAAATGAGCCTTTAGGAAGTTTTATCAATTGGTATCCCCCAAATCCTGACAACCAGCTTGCAAAACAAAGCTGTGGTGTGGTAAATCCGAATGGCTGGCTTGATAATTCCTGTACAATACTTATGACCTTCATCTGCTTTGATGGTAAGGAGCAAGATCTTTTTGTTCTCAAAAGTAAAATAAATATTAGCACGCAAAAGTTCTAAAAAAAAAACAATGTTCGAAGTCATGAAGTGGCTTTAAACTGTTGTTCCAGGGTCCCGCTGTATTTAAACTGCTTAGTCTTCGACTGAATTATTTTTCCTCCTGCTTTTGGAAAGTTTTATCATGTTTCTTTGCATGATGTTTCTGCTGCACGATTCAGTTTTCTTAGATTGATATTTCAATGTGTACAGTGCAGTTATCTGAGGTTTTATGTTCACACTATTTTGGGGGGGTGGGGGTATTTGTTCAATTTTGAAGATTGACTCTCAACATTGAAGAGTTTTTGTAGCTTTAAATGGTTTCATTCAAAAAGGATTTAATAAATGTTTTAAAATGGTTACAGAAAACAACACTGGTACCAGCAGATATATTTTTATCAAATTGAAATTCACATGGCCGGATGCTCAGAGTTACTGTCGGCAGTATCACACAGACCTGGCAAGTGTGAGAAACTCAAGTGAAAACTCCATTGTGAAATCATTGTCTGTGAGTGGGGCATCTTGGATTGGTCTATTCAGAGATACCTGGAAGTGGTCAGACCAGACAAACATCACCTCTATTCCCTGGCTTGCTGGACAACCAGATAATGCTCTCCAACAAGAAAACTGTGTTTGGTTTGCAAATGGTGGGACTGCTGATGGGCTGTGCTCAGTTGTACAACCATTTTTCTGTGAGGCAGGTGAGAGAAATCCCGTTCTGACAATATTATTCTTATTATATACTCCGATCAGGCATAACATCATGAACTTCTGCCTAATCTTGTTGGTCCCCGTTTTTGCTGCCTAAACAGTCGTGACCATTCGAGCATTAACAACATTAACTTCTTTAGCAATTTGAGTTCCCCCATGTACATCACTGACCCTGTCGCCAGTTCACCACTGTTCCTTGGAGCACTTTTGATAGATACTGATCACTGAAGACACAGAAACATCCCACAAGAGCTGCAGTTATGTAGATGCTCTGACCCAGTCGTCTAGCCGTCACAATTTGTTTTCCTGCTTCTAACACTAACTTTGAGGACAAAATGTCCTTATAAATAAATCCACCCACTAACAGGTGCCATGATGATGAGATAATCAGTGTTATTCATTTTACCACTTATAGTGATATAATGTCATTATGTTATGCCTGATCAGTCACTTGTCTTTTATTTATCTATCCATGAGAGTTGTCTTCCAAATTCTTTAACATTGCTCATGTTAATATTTCAGAGTTTTAGTTCTACCATTTGCACCTTTTATATTACATTGATCTGCACTTGCGTCTTCTCTTTTTTATTACATGAGATCACATTTCATTTGAAATGTAAATTTTAGTGCGTGTGTATGTGTGTGTCCAGTAATCACAGGACAAATACAAATTATAAAACTGAAGATCCAAGTCAATCAGGATGTAGACGATCCTGCAGTAAAGGCGGCCATCTTGGATAAGGTGGGTCGCACCCTCCACTATTCAGATATACTACATTTTGTTCCTCGGTACTGCAGCTATAAGCCGAGTCTTCGTTGCGGAGTTAAACATTAGCCGTATGCCTTATTGTCATTTGAATCGTTCGTTACTAATCGTTCTTTTGTTCTGTTCTGCAGATTGAGTCGGTGGTCCGTGGTCATGGCGCCGCTGCAGTAAAATGGAGAAAGCAGCTTAATGGACTGGTGTTTAAAAAGATTCAATAATACTACACTAATACTAATACTTCAGCTGCCCACTTTGGAGAACATTTGCAGTAAACGCTGTCAAAGTTACCTCTCACCCCCAACCATGGACTATTCACCCTTCTTCCACCGGGAGACGCTACAGGTGCCTCGGAGCCAAACAAACAGACTGAAGTATAGCTGTTACTGCACTGAACAGCTGATTCAATACTACATGTGTATTTTGCGATGCTTATCTACTTTCCACCATTATTTATACTGTATTTACTGTATCATACATACATTCATTCTTGCTTATAACAATCACGTCTTGTGAGTATATTATCTTCCGACATTCTGTGCATCTATGCATCACCTTTCTCAGTATATTATATATTACTATATATACCATATATTATTACCCTTAACTCTGTATACTGTATACTGATATCATACTCTATTTATCTTTATAAATGAGCCACTACTGGTTAGATGCCAACTGCATTTCATCAGCTCTGTACATGTATCGTGCACAATGACAATAAAGTTGAATCTAATCTAATCTAATAACTCTATATTTGTTTTTTTGTGGAAGCTGTTAAAAACTTGAGACGTTACTCGTGATATAGTGTATTGTGTAGTGTAGGAACAGGCCACTGTTAGATACTGACACAATAAACCAGTCCACAGATCAGCCACAGTAAAGCAGGAGAAAACCATCATCTGTGGGCTGATTTGTAGTTTGGAAAGTAACATCTGCTTCATGAATACATGTTATGAAGACAATGAAGCAGTGCCTTGCGGCTCAGGCCACACCCACGGTGGGTAGATTTGATGAATCAGGTGAAAATTATTAACTATTGTGGTTCCTTTGTGCGTAACACGAGGAGGAAAATTCAGTGAAAATTCCAACAGTGTTTTTAATGTAGTTTAAATAGTGCACTTTATATTCATATTCTTTCTCATTAAGCAAATTATATTGAGCGTAACCTGAAGTGGTCATTAATACTTTCATTAACAAACTTAGTAAAATTTAGCCGTTGTTCACACATTAATTCGTGTGACTCATGGTGTAGTTAAGGTTAGTTTTTAATTAGTATACGCCTTTACTTTAATTTCTTATAAAGTAACATTTACATATTAGCACATGTGTAATTTATTTATGTCAATTGTTAATTGTAAGCGTATATACTACCTAGCTTACAATTTGAGCTAGCATGATTGTCATTTTAGCATTTTCAGGGTGGCTAATCCTGAGATTTGAGATGAATTAACAGTCAGCTGAACCTGTTTTCCATACAAATTGGATGTAAGATTTGTAAACAGATCCATCAATGTGGTCTGATGTTCACATTAATCAGAACGCTAATGACCTGTTATTGTTACTGCTCTGGTCTGTGGCTTCATGCAGCCATGTTTTCTTTGTGTTGACTGGAACAATAATAATGAACACTTATATTAAAGCTGCTCTGAGATTTGGACCAACATTTATCTAAGAGCGAGAAAATCACTCACCGTGTCTAACAGGGTGCCGCCATATTCACACTTGGCCTTCAACTGCATGAATGTGAAGCGAAACCAATTGAACTAAAATATTTACACTTTGAATAGGGAAAGTCGTTTTTTTCAGGGATTAAAGTTGAAAAAGTCATGATTTACATAAAGTGTCAGACAGAAGAAACACAAAAACACCAAGCCTCCGATAGTACACATTCTCCAGGTTGAGGAAACTTCTAATGTTTACATTTACATTTACATTTGCGGCATTTAGCAGACGCCCTTATCCAGAGCGACGTACATAAGTGCTTTAAATCTCTAGTAGTGAATAAATCTACACTGGTACGCAAGAATACAAACTCAATATAAATATAACTCGAATTCTACAAACTTGGAAAGTGCTAATTTAGGTATTTCAGGACGAGGTAGGTCTTCAGTCGTCGCTTAAAATAATCAGGGACTCTGCTGTACGGACATCTAGGGGAAGTTAATTCCACCACCTCGGTGCCAGAACAGAGAAGAGCCTTGAATTGTACTTACCCCTCAATCTGAGAGAAGGTGGTACCAGTCGAGCAGTGCTGGAGGATCTCAGACAGCGTGGTGCAGTGCGAGATGTGATTTGGTCACTGAGGTAAGATGGTGCTGGTCCATTTTTGGCCTTGTAGGCAAGCATCAGTGTTTTGAATCTGATACGTGCAGCTACTGGAAGCCAGTGAAGGGAGCGCAGCAGTGGGGTGGTGTGGGAAAACTTGGGCTGATTGAACACAAGTCATGCAGCTGCATTTTGGATCATTTGCAGTGGATAGCGTTCAGGGGGAAACCTGCCAGCAGAGAGTTGCAGTAGTCCAGTCTTGAAATAACAAGAGACTGAACAAGCAACTGGGCAGCCTGTATGGACAGAAATGGTCGAATCCTTCGGATGTTATAGAGAAGAAAACGACAAGAATGAGCAACATTAGCGACATGTGGGAGAAAAGGACAGTTCATTGTCCATAGTTACCCCAAGGTTACGAGCAGTGGCTGAAGGGGAGAGCAGAGAGTCATGAAGTGTTATTTGTAGATCTTGACCTGGAGATGTTTTGCTGGGGTTGAGTTTAAGTTAGTGAGCCCTCATCCATAAAGATATGTCTGACAAGCATTCTAAGATCCGAGCGGAAGCTGTGGTATCTGATGGAGGGAAAGAAAAGATACGTTGAGTGTCTGCATAGCAGTGATAAGAAAACCCATGTGAGGATATGACTTCAACAATGGAGTGGGTATAGAGAGAGAAAAGGAGGGGACCAAGTACCGAGCCTTGTGGGACACCGGTGGTAAGTCTGCATGGGGCAGATGTGGATCCCCTCCATGTTACCTGGTATGAGCGACCTTCCAGGTATGAAGCAAACCATTCCCATGCTGTTCCGCAAATAGCAAGGCTCTTGAGAAAAGGAGGGGACCAAGTACCGAGCTTTGTGGGACACCGGTGGTAAGTCTGCATGGGGCAGATGTGGATCCCCTCCATGTTACCTGGTATGAGCGACCTTCCAGGTATGTAGCAAACCATTCCCATGCTGTTCTGCAAATACCAAGGCTCTTGAGAGTTGACAAAAGTGTCTTGTGGTTGACTGTGTCGAATGCTGCTGAAAGGTCCAGAAAGATAAGTACAGATGACAGCTTGGCTGACCGAGCAGCATGTAGTTTCTCAGAAACAGCCAATAGTGCCGTCTCTGTGGAATGTGCCGCTTTAAACCCAGACTGGTTCGGATCATGGAGGTTGTTCTGTGAGAGATAGACAAACAGTTGGTTAAAAACAGTGCGTTCCAGAGATTTAGAAAGAAAGGAAAGGAGTGATACCGGTCTGTAGTTGTTGATGTCTGATGGATCCAGAGCCGGTTTCTTCAAGATAGGAATGACCCTTGCTCTTCTCATAATGTTCTTCTCCAAACATGTTTCTTAGATTCAACTGTGGGTTCAGTGAGGGTTTCGGTGTCTGCTGTAAATAATACCGAGAGTAACTGTTTGTGTTTGTATTGATTCTGTGATTTATTTAGTAGTTTTAGAGAAAAAATGCTCCACGTTGGAGAGCATGTGCTGTTTTGTTCACGTGAACACTGTAATCCTTCTTGTTATCATCTGTTCATTTGAATCCTGGAATCGTCTGTTCACGTGACTACTGTGATTGTGTTTCGCATGGATACTGAAATCTGCTTACCTGAATACTCTTCCTTTGGTCACGTGAATGCTGTATTCATCTGTTTACGTGATTATTATTCTGTTCACGTGAATACTGTATACATTTGTTCACGTGTACTGTTATATTTAATTTACGTGAATATTACAATCTTCTGTTCATGTGAATACTGTAGTTCTGTCTTCACGTGAATTCCGTAATCCTTCCATTTAACTTAATACTGTAGTCCTCTGCTCACGTGAATATTAGTATCTTCTGTTTACGTGAATACTGTAGTCCTCTGCTCACGTGAATATTAGTATCTTCTGTTTACGTGAATACTGTAGTCCTCTGCTCACGTAAATGTTAGTATCTTCTGCTCACGTGAATATTAGTACCTTCTGTTTACGTGAATACTTCACATGAAAAACTTTAATCCTCTGTTTGCCCAAAAGCATTTACGCATTTGGCAGACGCCCTTATCCGAAACGACAATTATCACAATTATACAGCTGAGCAGATATAGGGTTAAAGGGCCTTGTTCAGGGGCCCAAAAGTGCCCACTTGGTGTGGCTGGGATTTAAACTCAAGACATCATCTTTTGACGTGAATACTGTAATCCTCAGTAAGAGCACCACGTCCTCTCTGTGGGGGGAAAAGCTAAAAACTCAGACTGTAATATCACATGTGTGACAGCAGGTGGAGACAGAGTTCAAGTTAAACAAGAAAGAGTGTTGTAGGGTGAAGAGCACTTTTTTAATAGCAGACATGATGTGCACATAGAAGCGTGTGTGTATCTTCACCAGTACGTGTGGGAGGGTCGTGATGCGTTTCAATGAAATATGGGATCCCCTAACATCCCCCTTTACCCTGGTTTATTAAATAAAATACAAACAAGGTACATATTTTCTTATCATGATTATTTTATATACAGAAATGTATTGAAAAGTCTCAATATTCAATATATTATACAGACTAAACATTTCAGCATTAACCGAGCACTCGGTACAGTCAGACTCCACAGTGAAGAACACGTGTGTAGATGACTACACTCTGGATAGACGTTGTAAAATAATAAACGAAGGCTGTCTATATATTATATATACACCATGTATAAAGTGTTAAACTAATTTATTATGTATTTCAGAGAGTATTAGTTGGAAGATGAACAGAGGAACGTCTTCCTGCTCTACACTTTTTTCGTGAATTACACACAGGAGGAGAAATGAGAAATAATCAGTGAGGAACTACGGCTTTTTTATATATTATATTAAACCTTTTATATGGAGATCAGGTAGTTGCACAGATATGAAGGAAATAGGCAGAACTTTGGACCTAGTCATTGGCTGAAGGTTTGTGTGGGAAACTCTAGTACATTAATGTTCCTGATTAGCTACAACACCGAATCTTCTTATTTTAGCGTCGGCCATCTTTGTTTTTTTTATCCGAAAGAACCGAAATGATTGCCTTCATGTTGATCCATGTGGTCTACAGCGTTTTCCGTGACAGGAACCACACCTCCATCGGCTCCTTTTTGCCCTTCATGGTCACGGGTCCTCTGAACTCCAGGTGGAACTGAGCATCAGCATTTTCCCCCGACTGCAAACACCTGAGGAAAAAAAACAAACAATACAATAAAACCTGAACCAATTCAGAACAACAACATCTACACGAAGCGTAATCCCATTGTGAGAAGAAGTGTGGTCTCCACAGGAGAAAAGAAACATCAGGAGATTGACCCGATATGATCTGTAACCTTCACTGAACAAAGATTTAGCAAACAGTGCTAATATGCTAATGCTAGCTAGCTAATGAATCATGGCCAGAACACATTTTCCCACATGGTTTGTGGAGGAACCTTTTGGTGTAATTCAGACTTGTTCTTCTTGCCCCCTACCCCACATCTCAGACTTGTACAGAACAGTGGAGATGGTGGTCCGATGTAAGGAGAGACCAGAACCTGACAGAAATTCCTGTAGTTTCTCCTCTCATCTCTCAACTTTCATTAGTGTCTCTCTGGTGCCACATTTTCTCCATGTATTAATGATGGTCTAAGAGTGGTCCTTTCAGTGCTTTCCATTTTCTTTTATATCTCACTCCTGGTTGGTTACTTTCATCATAGTCTCACAGATTCTTTGGTGGCTCTTTGTGGTCCTGGTAACAGCACCAATGTCTTTCTTCTCTGGATTTTTGTTGGTTGGAAGATCAAAGATGGAAGTCTGATATTTATATATTTATTATTTCTATATTTGCATTTTTTTAAAGTCGTTTTGCGACTTGTTAGCGTAGGGGTGTAGGAACCCGAGGAACCGAGGTAGAGCCTGAGGTCAGGAGTGTTGTGAACAGTGCTGACCTGTACGTGTACTCGGACACGTTTATCTTCCCTTTTTCGCCCGTGGTCTCCGTGCGGCTCGTCAGGTTTACCGTGTTACCGAACAGGCAGTAGCGAGGCATCCTCTGACCTATGACCCCTGTCACCACCTCTCCGGTGTGGATGCCGATGGTGATCTGAGGAACACAAACAGATGGACAAATGTGCTAACAGCTAATCTTAGCAGGAAGGCTAGCTCTAAATTCACGTGAAGTAAAACCGCTGCGATAATCTTTCAGAAAAAAAACACAGCTCTGGTGTTCCTTCAGGTTATATAACTGATCCGATCTACACCGAGCTCCAGCGAGACCTCTAAAGTTTTGTAGAACTTACCTAAAAACACTCTCTCACCTTGCTGTGCTGGTGAAGAACAATTTTACTCCATTATACACAATTCGTAGCTGTTAAAGAATCTGTAAAACACTCCTCTGAAACCTGGAAACATTTTCCTTTAAAGGCTCTGTGTTCAGGGAGGATTTAATAAAAATCATTTATCATCCTGAACTTCAGACGACCTCATTAAATTTCCACAAAGTCCAATTTTTCCTGCTTTAAATCCAGTTATATTCTACCGCATTCCAACACGAAAGCTCAAGAGACCTTCAGCTGCTTCAACATTTTTTTTGGAAACATCTCATGCCATCTGTCACACATGGACCTTCTACCTGCACAGGTTCCTGATCCACCTTCACCTGTCCTGCAATCTCCATCATGTCCAGTGCCAGGTGGCAGATGGACTTGGCGTGATGAGTGCAGGGTTCTGGAAGTCCACTCACCGTCATGTACTTATCACCAACCGTCTCCACCTGCCACACAATAAACAAACAAACAAATAAATAAATAAATAAATAGATCGGAATGGAATATGCAATAAACAAAGAAAATCCAGATCTAATTCATAAACTGTGTGTGTGTGTGTGTGTGTGTGTGTGTGTGTGTGTGTAACACTGAAATGGGCCTGACTCAGTGAGAGTAGAGATGTTTAAATGGAGCTTCAGTGCCCGTCCCGTCCCGTCCCCCGACCCCACACACACTGTACTTCAGACGTACACTTTAAACACACACAAACACACACACACACGTCTTTATTGTGAAGTTCGTCAGAGACTGTAAAGCTGCAGGACCACCTACAGGGTCTGAATTAAATAGGACTTTTTCTTTCGAACGCATTCCTGTCTGAAAGGTTGGAGCGTAAATCAGGAGGCCATCATTCTGTACAAACAAATCCACTGTCTAGTCTGGTTTCAGTGCAGAGGACCAACGTCTCGCTTTCTACCACACATCAGTCCCATAAATGGATCCAAGCCATTTGTGTGCATTCGCTCCATTTTTCTCTGAAGAGAATCTGAATCATTCCTGGTGTTCCTGGTGTCAATGAAGGTGTTTTATCTGCTCTGAGAAGTTGATCTTCCTCACCTTCATCCTCAATATCCATCATATTTGCACAAGAATCGAGAACCAAATCTGAGAGTTAATGTTCTTCTCCACAGCATCATACTTGAACCCACAAACAGAACCTCCACCTGGTTTTCTCTACATGCATCATTTAGAATTCACTTCTGACCTTCATTTTCGCTAATGAGAGTTGCTTTGAATTTTTCTGAGGAAATTCTTCCATCGATTCTTACACTTTTACTAGGTTTTAGTAGCAGGGCTCTCGTCTCCACAACGAAGTTCTGGAGTTCCATCATTGTGGCCTTCAGGATCTTTTCCGCTCCTTCTTTGTTGCTTAATTTCAGTTTGGAGTTTTTTAAGAATGATTGAATTCATTTTGTTCTTCAAGACCTTCAAATCTGTCAACACTTTACAGTTTCCTTCTATGGATGTGTTGTAGATGTACAGACATTTCCTTCAACCTCATGGCTTGATGTTCAGCTCACTGTGTCCAAGCTTTAATCAAGTGTAGAATCTTTAATGCTAAAGAATGGAAACAGGAAGCACCTGAGATCGAGAGAAGTCTTTGGAGAAAAGGGATATTTCTGATTGGCTTTTTGAAGAACAACTTTGAAGAACGCTGATGAATGAAGGTTTTATTTGGAAGTTGAAGATGTTTGGAGTAAATGGTGATAAAAGTGTGGTAGTGTTCGTTCACCTTGTAGACGTAGGGATTTTTGCGCGAGTCGGTCAGAATGTCAAACTTGGTGTAGATGTCGTTGAGAAGGTTGACGATTTTGATGGCGCCCTCTGCTGAGGCGTGTTTGCTGCAGAAGGCGTTGAATCCCACGATGCCGCTGAACAGGATGGTAACGTTGTCGTAGCGTTTTGCTGGAACGGGACGTTTGTGTCTCAGTTCGTTGGCTACCGAAGGCGGGAGAACCGAGTACAACAACCTGCAACACACAAACGGTTTGATGAAAAGTAAACAATGATCTCCATTCCATCTCGTTTCCATCATAATACTAGGATTTGAGATGTTTAGTTTGTGGGCTGAAGTTTGGTGATGTTTATATTTCCTAACATGGACATGAAGTAACGGCTGGACCTTCAGAATGTGAAACGATTTAGGTTCGATGGCGAGATCTCATTACCCTAATGATCCTGTTAGATTGTTGTTTGTTGAAGGTTTTTTTTACATCTGCTTCATGCACACGAGTTAATACGAGTTGAATTTATTCCAGAAATAACCTTCAGGCTTTTCTCAGAGTTTGGCCGTGTGAGGGTGAGGAGCTCCAACCTGCTGTTCCTCGGCTCGTTCTCTCTACACAGTTTTTTTTTTTATTCGAGGACGACGCCGTGGTCACACACCGTCACGTATATCAGCGCTTTATGATAATCAAAAAAAAAATCTAAAATACGGGGGACAAGTTGCTATGGAAACCGTCGCAGGTCAGCTTGTTAGTCTGAAATGCGTTACATAATGAGGCGGATTTTTTCCGTGCAGTGAAGACCAGGTCCAAATCAACAATCCACATCTTCTCCTGAATACAAATCAGACACCATCTCCAAACCAGTTCTATCCTTCATATATATATATAAAGTGATAAATATCAATAATGCAGAGCTTCTCCTTCAGGCTTGAGGA
>MU574732.1:2505443-2525443 GCA_024362625.1 Silurus asotus | reverse complement strand
GTATACACCTGCTACTTACCTGCAGGAATTCCCGAACGTTTGACCCCAACACACGCAGGATCGTGTCATAGCCGGATTCCTGACAGAACTCGAAGAACATCTTCCCAAACATCTGGAGAATGTCCCCCGCGTGCATTTCTGAACCAAATCACACCAAATCACATCAATCATCCGAGTTGTGCAGTTGTGAGGTGTTGTGCAGTGTTGGTGATGGAGGGTTGTGGAGTTACTGGTAGTTGTGGTACTCACTCAGCACTTTGCTTGCAGCAGCCACCAGGTCATAAGTTTTGGCGTCCTCATAGATGATTCTGACCAGGAACTGTCCTTCCACGTCCACCTGCGCCTCACGCCTGAGAACAAAACATCATTACTACAGCATTTTACACCATTACTTCACAATTATACACCATTCTACACCATTACTACACCTTTACTTCACAATTCTACACCATTGCTACACCATTACTACACCTTTACTTCACAATTCTACACCATTCTACACCATTAATACACCTTTACTTCACAATTCTACACCATTGCTACACCATTACAACACCTTTACTTCACAATTCTACACCATTCTACACCATTACTACACCTTTACCTAACAATTCTACACCATTCCACACCATTGCTACACCTTTACTTCACAATTCTACACCATTTCTACACCATTGCTACACCTTTACTTCACAATTCTACACCATTCTACACCATTACTACACCTTCACTTCACAATTCTACACCATTGCTACACCATTACTATACCATTACCACACCATTACACACAATTACTACACCATTATAACCCATTGCTACACCACAACTACACCATTGTACACAATTCTACACAAGTTACTACACCATTCTACACCATTACTACAGCATTTTACAGCATTCTACACCATTACTACACAATTCAACAGCATTACACACAATTACTACACCATTCTACACCATTACTACACCATTACTACTGCATTCTTTATCATTCTACACCATTACTACACAATTACACACAATTACTATGCCATTCTACACCAATGCTACAGCATTCTACACCATTACTACACCTTTACTACAGCATTCTACACCAATACAACATCATTCTACACCTTTACTACAGCATTCCAAACCATTGCTACACCATTGCTACACCATTACTACAGCATTCCACACAATTACACACAACTACTACAGCATTACTACAACATTACTACACCATTCTACACCATTACTACAGCATTCTACATCATTCTTCACAATTACTACACCATTACTACACCATTACACAAAATTACTACACCATTCCTCCACCATTGCTACACCATTATATACAATTCTACACCATTACTACACTATTCAACACCATTACACACAATTACTACACATTCTACACTTTAATAGTTCAGTAATGGTAAAGATCACCACCTGTTCAGAGTGTGTTTATAGAGTGTTACGGAGAGAATGAAAGGAACTAGGAAGAGTTGTGTGTGTGTGTGTGTGTGTGTGTGTGTGTGTGTGTGTGTGTGTGTGTGTGTGTGCGTGTGCATGTGTGTGCGTGTGTGTGTATTTAAGCTGAAAAGTGAAAGTGGCCTTGAGGAAATAAAGCTGTCCTTTGTTTGTTAGAAACTGTCACCTGCCTCCTGTTTCCTCTTCCATCACTCACGAAGTTCTCCACACACTGAACGTTCAGCACACAGGAAGACCTCCACAGCACAAAAATAGCACGGTTCTCATGAATCAGAGCACACAGTCCTGATCAGAACCTCACTAAGAACTCAGAGCTTCTCCAACCACAACTAGTGACACCTCAACATCAACACTATCTCAAAAAATCACAATGAAGCAGGAAGTGAATCCAGAACATAAAACTTCCACTGGAGGATGGAGAACATAATCCTCTGTGTGTGTGTGTGTGTGTGTGTGTGTGTGTGTGTGTGTGTGTGTGTGTGTGTGTGTGTGTGTTTTGAACTTGACTGTCCATGACACTGAACATCTGGACCCTGCAGAATAAAGCTAATGTGGTGGGAAAAAGCGTGGAGCTGATGTCATGTGGAGATGATTGCTCCCATGCAGCACAAAACTAATCCCCAATAAACCCGTTCATTACAGAACATTGAGAAGCTCCAGTAGTGTGGAGGAGCCCAGGAGCACAAGGTCTCCCAAATCTCAAGCTCAAGAAGTTGATTATAAAGTGATATGAACAGAGTGAGGAATGCTCTTTAGCAGGTTTCCTCCAAAACCCTTGTGTAAAAACACAGCACACACAGTGTAGACTCCTGCTCAGGATGGTGATTCCACAGCAGCCGTGAGGAGAAACCTCATGACCAGACATATGTAATGAGCATGTTGGTGTTTATGGTGGAAACCTACACGTATTTAGAATGTTACTGACCTTCAGACCTTTATTGATTTATTGCTTTGATTGGATTAAATATTGAATGTTGTACTCACTTGATGTCCTCCCACACATCAGGACCATAGTTCCTCAACACCAGAAGTTCCAGTGCGTGATTTACAAATCCATACTGAGTAAAGAAAGAAAGAAAAAAAATCATCTTCACCATCATCATCATCCTCATCATCATCATCCTCACCACAGAGAGGAATAAAGATGAGTTGATGTGGTGTGAGATGTGGAGCGGTGGTGATTATGTTGATGTGATCAGCGTTACACTGTAACACACTCTTTATAACACACTCTTTATTCTAACCGCTCCACATCTGCATGAGCGCGAGCTGCGGGTTATGATGTGCAGAAGAATAAAAGTAAGCGTTCCAGATGTGAAATCTGAAGCTGTTACTCACCATGATGGGCTCCGATCTTTCATTCCTCTCTTTCCTGCAGCAGGAGAATTAAACCATGAAAACCGCAGATCTCCAGCGGTTCCTCCACCATGAGCCGAAGCGCAGCCTCGTGATTGATAGGCCGCGCAGCCAATCAGCGCTCATTATCGGAGTGACGCGAGAGCACCGCGAAGCGGCCCTGCGGAACTCAGTGCGCATGCGCGAAACCAACGACGCGCAACGGCGCCCATGATTTTATTCTTTTATTCTGCATGATTTTATTACGGTGTTGATTTATGTTTATTAACGAATGATTTTTCAACTCAGCACTGAAATACATTTATTAAAATAAATCCATCAAAATCTCCATTAAAAGATTTAAATATATAAAAGATCTCAAAATCAGGGCATTTAGAATAAGATATTTTTATCTTTAAGGTTCCTCCTCACCAACTTCATCTTCCACATTGGGGATACATTTATTTGTGAATGTTTATATTGTCTATAATCTATTATAATACAATATAATATCATATAATATATTATATAATATAATATAATATAATTAATATAATATAAAATCATATATCATATATAATAAATCAGGGGTCACCATCCTTTTAGAAACTGAGAGCTACTACTTGGGTACAGATTCATGTAAAGGGCTCCCAGTTTGATACACACAGTTTTCACTTTGATCTGAAATAACAAATTTGCTCAGACTAACACTTTTATACCACTTACACCAAACACGCAACCTCGAGAAGGTAAAGGTTTTACTGTAGAGAACGTTACTGATGCACTGGAGCATGGAGCACGTTCTAGTTTGAAATCAAAAGATGAAGATAAGAGATCTCGATTTCAGACTCATTTCCTGATACTGACCCGATACCGAAAAACACTAGTGAGAAACCTCACCAACTTTAAATCTTGTGTCCGATCTTGAATTAAATGTTCTGGAGAATGTTATCTTTATGTAAAGAACTCTAGGTATTTATCTGTGTATCTCTAACTTGGAATAAGTGCATGAAGCCGATGACTTAGTGACAACAAAATGTTCCATAGCACTACCACCACCAGGCTTCACCTATTTACTGTTTTGTTCTGGATCATGAGCATATCCTTTCCTTCTCCATATTGTGATGGAGGTTTGTGTCAGTTTCCCAAATGTTTCTGTCTCCTCTCACTGTGATGATGATGATGATGATGATGATGATGATGATGATGATGATAAAAATAAAATAAATAAGAAGTAGATACATTTGTCACAGAGAAACACACACTGAGGTGCCAATATCTTTATTAATGATATTACAGCTTTATTACACTACAAAACATCACACAATATTATTATTATTATTATTATTATTATTATTATTATTATTATTATTATTATTATTATTATATGCTTGTGTTTTATCCTCTGACTCTGGAAGATCAGGTTTATACACAGATGGAATTCTGCAGGAGACATTACACACATTCCAGAAGTTCCTACTCGTGATTGAAACCTGAACAACTTCAATTTCATCTGACCAGTGATTCTCCGTGGTTTTGTAATAAACTGTGAGATAACGTTACAGAGCCGTGAACTGTAGTGTGACTCATTTATAATAAACTCAGACTGCAGTCGTCTTGCACTCAATAAAGCAACACTCACTACATTTATAACTCGAAATGTTATAAGTGTAGAAACGCAGTGTGGTCTGTAGGAGCTTCTAATTCTCCTGAGATCTACAGAGATACAGATGGAGTCTAACATACAACTCGAGCGTTTTTATTAACAAAGACATCAATATACATTGTGTTCTATGTGAAATGCAGAAAACTGGACACGCGCACACACACACACACACACACACACACACACACACACACACACACACACACACACACGCATAAAGCATAGAAAGTTGAGCAAATATTCGGGATAAAGAAAAAGGGGAAAAAAAGGCCATCCTAGTGAACTATCAAACTTCTGCTAATGGTCACAACAACCTCTGCTACAAGAATCTGCCTCTTTACCCAATATGCACAGCTGTGTGTGTGTGTGTGTGTGTGTGTGGGTGTGGGTGTGGGTGTGGGCGTGTGTGTGTAATGAAGTGAATTAGAGCAGGTGAATAAGTATAAGTGAAGCACAGACACAGTAACAGTGAAGCAGGTGATACAGCGTGAGGTCATATGACAGAGAGACAGCAGGGACAAGATCGTGGAAACGTTCCTCAGTGAGTCACCGGGAAGAGAGTCATGATGACAATAACTTATCTGGTGTTGTATCAGATGTCATTTAATGTGACTTGGTGTGTGATCTGATGTGATCTGGTGTGATCTGGTATGATCTGGTGGCATCTAGTGTGATTTGGTGGCATCTGGTGTGATCTGGTGTGTGATCTGGAGTAATTTGGTGTGATCTGATGTGATCTGGTGGCATCTAGTGTGATCTGGTGTGATCTGATGTGATCTGGTGTGTGATCTGGAGTTATCTGGTGTGATCTGGTGTGTGATCTGGAGTAATTTGGTGTGATCTGATGTGATCTGGTGTGTGATCTGGAGTCATTTGGTGTGATCTGATGTGATCTGGTGTGTGATCTAGAGTTAGTTGGTGTGATCTGATGTGATCTGGAGTGTGATCTAGAGTTAGTTGGTGTGATCTGATGTGATCTGGTGTGTGATCTGGAGTTAGTTGGTGTGATCTGATGTGATCTGGTGTGTGATCTGGAGTTATTTGGTGTGATCTGATGTGATCTGGTGTGTGATCTGGAGTAATTTGGTGTGATCTGGTATGATCTGGTATTGTCTGGTTTGCCCTGGTGTAATTTAATGAAATTTGGTGTGATCGGGACAGTGATCTGGTATGATCTGGTGTAATTGAGTAATGGATGAGTGGGGGAAATACTGCAGATGTTGATGGAGGTAACAATGTAGATGTGAATTGGGGTAACATTTTAAATGTGGATATTGGGGTAACACTGTAAATATTGAGGGGGTAACACTGTAGATGTGGAGGGGGGTAACACTGTAGATGTGTTTAGGGGTAACACTGTAGATGTGGATAGATGGCTAACACTGTAGATGTTGATGGGGGGGGTAACACTGTAGATTTTAATGGGGGGGGTAACACTGTAGATGTGGATAGGGGGCTAACACTGTAGATGTTGATGGGGGGGGTAACACTGTAGATGTGGACAGGGGGGTAACACTGTAGATGTTCTGCAAGAGGTTTATTAAACAGAAAACGAATCCAGTGTTTAAGCACAGCCTGACTCTGAACGTACTGATCCCCAGTTTTTGAAACACTCGTATCAGAGGATATGTTTCTCCTGCTGGCTCATATCCACTTCTTGTACATTACTGTATGCTGTCCACCACCACAGGGAAATGATCCACACTCACATCACTCGTCCTGCAGCTGGCCGACTCCAGGAAGTAACAAATACCTGGAATGTCGACTGGGAAGTTTGGTGGAAGTTCATCTCTGGAGCGTGGGATAAATGTGAACTCGGGACGACCTTTCAGTAATCTGGAAGGAGATGAGAGGCATTTCGAATAAGCTTTATATAAGCACATTCCTTACAGCCCTTAGACGTGCAAAATAAAGTAAACACTCTTTGAAAATAAAAGAATTTAATGTGTATGAATTCAGGGTTAAAAAAAAATTTAAGGTCAGAGTTCACTTTCAAAGTGAAAGGTGAGGAATTTCTCCTTCTTCTACCTGTAAGTTGTAGGACTGATGTTAATTTTCCTCGGAAGGCTGCAGGACTCAAACTTGTTGGCTAAAGTGACGTTGTTTCCAAAGAGACAGTATCGAGGCATCTTCACCCCGACCACACCCGCCAGAACCGAACCCGAATGAACACCGATCCGCATCTGAGGAACAAAAACACCACTGATTGCCTTCAGTATCACCTTCAGCCTCATGTTTACTTTTCAACAAATACAAACATCAGAGGAACGTTTTCTGCACAGAACTGATGAAAATGCACTGATATGCAACTTCCAGTTTACCACAGTCTCCAGTCACTTAAGCTAACTGCTAATACATTAGCTCACATTAGTCATGTCAATTGGATTTCACTATCAGCTCTCGTTTGATAGGTAACATGATGTTACCATGGCAACCGCTATCTCAGTGAAAACATGAGCTAACTTCGATAGTGCTTCTGGGATTAAATGCTTCCAGGCTCCATGCAGTCATTTTTCGGATAATCTGTAATCAAAGCTTTCGAGTTTATTTTAGTGAAGAACAAACAATCGAACACAATGAACCATGAAACAGTCGACTCGCTTCATCTCATCAATCAGCTTCGGTTTCAGTTCTCCATCCAGTGTGAAGGCATACCTTCTACATCTCATTCATCAGCTTTCATCTTTAATCACTTAGTTGTTCAGATAACATTTACTAAAAATGAACTTATTCGTCAGGTTCAGTTTCCTTCACAATGACTTCATCTTCATCATCAGCATCATATATATATATACATATATATATATATATATACAGTATATATATGCATACTTACCCTGATGGCATCCCCCATTGGAGTTGTGACTTCATCAGAGAGCTCCATCATCTTCAGGGCCATCAGAGCGATCTGTACAGCGTGGGTCGGACTTTCCTTATGCAGACCTCCAGCAACACAGTACGCATCTCCAATCGTCTCCACCTACAACACCAGAGAGAAACATACACTAATCCCTGATCCAGGCTTCTTCAGACAGGTTTAGTTTGAGTGTGTTTGGTATTTAATAGTGAAGAAAGTCTCAGCTGTAACTAGCTGCTTTAGCTAACATGGTTGCAGGCGAAGTTCAGGCTGGGCGAGATGAACCTCAGGCCCAGCACAGTGTGTGTGTGTGTGTGTGTGTGTGTGTGTGTGAGGTGTTTACACCAGCTGCAGTGTCTCAGACTGAGCAGGTCTTCAGAAAGATCTCAGACATCCTTCAGCGCTGGAGAAGAGCTCACCCATACCTACAGTTAGATTCATTTACAGCACTGCTTTGTGGTTAATGGTCTGTGTGTATATTTGTGTGTATTTGTGTGTATGTGTGTGTGTATATGTGTGTGTGTGTGTGTGTGTGTGTGTGTGTGTATCTCCCGTGCCGCCAGATTACGACTTTAACAGAAGATATAGATCTATTTTAGGACAGAGCCATGTGCAGGAATGTAAACTGAAGGAAATGTTCCCTGTGCTGTCCTTCACAGCAGCTTCATCTCCAATGTGGATGAGATGTTTAACTTTTAAACATACTCTATTAACTGAACACAGCGAGACACACACACACACACAAGATCCTCTCTGAAGAACTCGACACAGACATCAACACACATGTAATCATTACACACTCATCACTTCACCACCAGCATCACCTCCACCACCACCACCACCACAACCATTACCACCTAACAACCACCATCACCACCTTCACCACCACCATCACCACTATTACCTTCTCCGTCTCCTCCTCCACCACCACTAATTCCTAAATCATTGACTTTACTACGTTCCTCTACAACTATTAAAAAACTGACAAATTCATCTCAAGTCTTTATCGTGTTCCAAAGTCAACTCCAAGGATTCATGAATTATAAATCATCCAGACAATTTCTTCATTCCTTCAAACATCTGTTTCCAAGCCAGGGTCAGTGCAGCCTCCATTAGGAGCTATTTTTAAAAGCACTTCATTTAGATTTAAGGGTAAATCTCTCTCGTTATTAATAGTTCAGTAAAAGTCTCCACTGCGCTGGTGTGATGGTTCTGGTCGTGTGCCTAAACAAAGCTTCAGGATGTTTTAAAGACTTCAAAATAAATGAATCCTCCACAGTCTGAGATCTTTTAGAACTGTTCACTTGAAACAGACTCTTAGACTGAAATCTCTAAAGGGAATTAACTCCATCAGCATTAAATGATCGACAAATTTTCCCCACACAGATCATCTAGAACATCACCTGTACTGATGATACACTGATGGATTTCTCTGTGCTGAAGAAACCTTTTTTTTATCATTCTCTGAATAATAAACTAGCAGCAGTAACATCTGATCTCCATCAAAAGCTCCATCTAAAACCATTTAGGTGCAGAAGAAGCGTTGACATGATTTTCAATTTAGAGAGGGTTCCAAGTAAAACCCTTCCATAGAGAAACTATTCAAAGAACCCAGGAGGAACTTCTGGGTCGAATCTCACCTTGTAGATGTCGAGTTCTCCGCAGTGCTGGTCAAAGCGAGTGTACAGAGCACTCAGCATGTCCACCACCTGCATGGGCGTGCAGCGCGAGCAGATAGCCGTGAAGCCCACGATGTCGGAGAACAGCACCGTGACGGCGTCAAACTTCTTGGCCTGGACCGGGAGCCCTTGCCACAGCCTCTGGGCCACGTTCCCAGGGAAGATGGTGAAGAGCAGCTCAACGGTTTTGCGCTTCTCTTCCTCGAGGGCCTGGTGAGCCTGCTCCAAAGCCGCCTTCGCTTTTCCGAGACGCTTCTTCAGGCCGTCCTGCGCCTTGGCCTGCTCGCCCACCAGCACCACGTCACGCAGGGCGTTGTGGATCGGGATGTCCGATAAATAAAGGCCACGTCCTGTCAGCTCTTCCAGACGGTCCACGCAGGGCGAGCCCAGGAAGAGCACTGCATTCGACTCGGACATGAAGATCATCTGACCCTTCAGGTCCATGTGCTGCAGACAGACAGACGGACAGACAGACAGACAGACAGATTAAATCTGGTGTGTGGAATGAGAACGCGTTTGGATTTTACGTCCTTGATCAGAAGCTCATTATGGCTCATTATGTCTCAATGTTAGCTCATTATGGCTAATGTGGAAAATAGCATGCTAACAACCAACCAGTGCGCTAAAAAAATAAACAAAGCGCACAAATTAGCATAAACGCTGTTGTATTTGGTGATATCTGTTGAGGAGATGTTGGTGGACTAGCAGGAACCTGACGCTAGACTAGACAGAATTGAGACTTTAGCACAGTGGGATTTATTTTTCAGCTCCGTCATGAGCTTGATGTCAGCGTGAAATCGGTGTGTGTCTGTGTCAATTTAAAGCAGCATGGCTCCAGAACAGATCCGAAATGAAAAGGTCTGAGACTCAGACAGAGCTATAGATCAGACGGTGAGGTGAAGTGACGTTACAGAAAGACCTTCTGTATAAACGGAGACGACGTTCTCTAAGTGTAGGGAAGATGAATGAACCCCTCTATAAATATGGAGTGTAAAGTGCTCCAACACTCCTGCGTGACGGACGAGTACTCGGGGGAGATTTTATCTTTCTCTTTCTTCTTCCTCTCACTTTATAAACCCAGAACGTTCGCCAAGGATAAGAATAAATATCCAGATGGCACAGCCGGAATATTATTATTACTTGTCTCTGTACAGGCAGACGAGAAGGAAAAGAGATAAAGACTCAACCACACTGTGTCCTGAAGGAGATGTGACATGAACGATAAACACTGGGGCTCTGAGAAAAATCTACAGAGAATTTCTCCAGCTTCAGGAAACGTTCAGGAGAGAAATGGAGATGTTAACTTTGAGAAATAATGAGGATCCCGAGGAAGTTCTGCCCTTTAGCTATAAATAGGTTCAATCTCATTATCTGACGCTGTGAGGTAAATGTGTCTACAAGCCCTGACATTTACTTCTGCACACAACATGAGTGTGTTTTATTTGCCTCCTGACTCAGGATCAGTTTTGTCCACGATAACCTCCAGATATAACCTTTAAATAAACTCATTCTCAGATCGGGAGAAAAACAAGGGTCCTAAGGATTGATTATTCCCGGAGAAGCTTCTCAAATAAAGCTGAATTCCTCACAAATCCACTCTGATTTATAAGGAACGTCCCCTATTCATCTCACACCATCTCACATCATCTCACATGGTAATGATGGTGATGGTGAGGATGATGGTGAAGAGGAAATGGAAGGTTCCCAGGTGAAAATCTGTGTTTTAGACTGAAACAAACAGGATTAAGATCTTTGAAGTTTTTGAAGTTTTTTACCTTCCCGTAGCCGAGTGTGGCGCCACCTCCATGCTGCTTCACCCGCAGGATGAACTGTGTGTTCAGCATGGTGAGGATTCCCTGGAAGTCTGCCTGGATCTCAGGCATCATGATGGCAAAGTGCTCTTCAAACGCTGGTCTCCTCTGCCCCTCCCTGCCACGCCATAATCTCCTCCTCAGCCCATCTCCCATCTGCAGCACCATCATCTCCTGATCTAACAGGATGTGGAAGGGGAAGGTGGAGTAGAGCAAAGACAGCGCGATGTGACCGGATGAGTGTGTCCTCATGGGGCTGGGCGTCAGGCTCCTGGCGTCTCTCACCACAATGGAGTACAATAGATAGGGCTGATGATTGTCATGAACACCTCCACCCTCTTTTAGATCGGAGTCCATCTTGACATCCACGTGGATGCCGTACAGGAAGTGAGCCGCCGCCTGGATGATGCCTGGGAAGAAGAGCTCGGTGGAGGTGTGAGGGTTGAAGTAGTAGACCGTCAGGAGACCAGGGTCTTTGTCCAGGCACAGCACAGAGGCCTGGGCCACGTGACGACGGCCCTCAGCTGTGGGCGGCGTGCTCTGCTTCAGGAGGACGTTGAAGCTGTTTAGGAAGTCATGTAGGGCTCCGCCCACCACACGAAGCACATGACCATCTTCGTCATAGCAGTCACGGAAAACCTCTGAGCCCAGAGCGAGCTTCAGAGAGTCCAGAGGAATTCCTGAGATTTACAAAAATACAACACAGTCATCATCTACACATCTTCATCAACTTAAACACTGGCATCACTGCATACGCTGGAAGACATGGATCACTCGAACCTGCTGTTAGATCTTCAGTAGTGAAGCAAATGCTAGAAGCAAAACTAGAGCTCTGTGAGTAAGGCTAAGAGGAGAGCTAGGATATGAATGGTTCCTTAAGGGTTCTTCGGACATTTTCTTTGTTCAAATTATTGTTCCACCTGCAGGTTCCTGGAGCACACAGGAGAAACCATTTGTCTCCATTCTCCCAGATGATATGATAGAGAAGAGCTGATGGGGAGGAAACTAACCGAGACCAAGTTATGGAGAAAATCAGAGGAAAATATGGGTTTCTTCCTGGAAGCATGTCTGCGAGAAAATGAGGCTGAGATCTTCCAAAGATTAAAGAGCTCAATAATATGATTCCATCATCGTCTAGAGTTCTATCAGGTCACCAATCAGGTCTCGTCTATTCTCCGAGTTTTATATCAATACTTTAATGATGATGGAACTGTTCCTTATGAAACGTTTCCTGTTTCCATATACAGTATCATGTGTGTGGTTTTTTTGGGTTTATCAGTAAAACTAAACGTCGTGTTAGAGATTCATCATGGTGTCTTCACGTGTCATGGTGATCTTCCTGACATATTGCGCACGCCCACCGATCCATCACTGCGACTGGAGCCGAGTCGTTAATGCGTTTTCCAAGATTTAATTAGATCATGAGTGATGATGTTTCCTCGAAAATAATTACAGCGTACATGTGTGTGCGTGTGTGTGTGTGTGTGTGTGTGTGTGTGTGTGTGTGCGTGTGTGCATGTGTGTGTGGGTGGGTGTGTGTGCACGTGTGGTGTGTCAGTGAGTCACTGTGTATATACACTGCTGTGCTTTTTCGAATAGTTACATGTTAAACAACTGAAACGTGATCAACATTTTGACACGTCTGTACTGAAGGAGGATCAGAGCTGAAACGTGACCTGCTTTCACCGAGTAACTCTTCATGACGTCCAGCAAGTGTTCAGGTTCATCCAGGAGCTGATAAACATCTGTGGTGTGTTGAGCAGGACTGTGGACACACACACACACACACGTTGAGAGGAGCAAAAACACAAAACAACATCAACTTTGTTTTTAGCTCTGTGGTTAAACATTTCCACTTCACTTCCAGAGTAGCAACCTGATCAGACACACACACAAACGTCAGCGACATGTTAGTGATGTTACACCTCTTGTTGTGTGTTTAGGTTCCTGACACACCACCTTGAGGAACCTGAACTTGTTCATACACACACCCAGCGGTCATGATAAACACTGGAGTAATGTTCAGGATCATGAGCATGCTCACCATGGGATGGATATTATAATGAATACAGCACTGGAGCTGTAAGATCTCACCATGTGGAGTGTGACTGCTGCTCCATCACTCTGGACATCGCAATCCGCAGCTTCTCAAACTACAAACACATCGAAACATACTGATTATTGACACCTCATCACCAACATCCCAGTATCTCATCACTCACACATTTCATCCCCATGCTCCTAAACATCTCATCACTCACATATCTCATCTCAACACATCTTATCACCAACATCTCATCACCAACATCTAATCACTTACACATCTCATCACCAACATCTAATCACTTACACATCTCATCACCAACATCCCATTATCTCGTCACCCACATCTCATCCCCATGCTCCTCAACATCTCATCACTCACACATCTCATCTCCAACATCTCATCTCCAACATCTAATCACTTACACATCTCATCACCAACATCTAATCCCTCACACATCTCATCTCCAACATCCCGTTATCTCGTCACCCACATCTCATCCCCATGCTCCTCAACATCTCATCACTCACACATCTCATCTCCAACATCTCATCACTTACACATCTCATCTCCAACATGTCATCTCCAACATCTCATCACTCACACATCTCATCTCCAACATCTCATCACTCACACATCTCATCCCCAACATCTTATCACTCACACATCTCATCACCAACATCTCATCACTCACACATCTCATCACCAACATCTCATCACTCACACATCTCATCACCAACATCTCATCTCCAGCAGCTCATCTCCAACATCTCATCCCCAACATCTTATCACTCACACATCTCATTTCCAGCAGCTCATCTCCAACATCTCATCTCCAACATCTCATCCCCAACATCTCATCACTCACACATCTTATCTCCAGCATCTCATCTACAACATCTCATCACCAACATCTCATCACTCACACATCTCATCTCCAGCATCTCATCTACAACATCTCATCACCAACATCTCATCACCAACATCTTATCACTCACACATCTCATCTCCAACATCTCATCACTCGCACATCTCATCTCCAACATCTTATCTCCAACATCTCATCACTCACAAATCTCATCTCCAACATCTCATCACTTACACATCTCATCTCCAACATCTCATCTCCAACATCCCATTATCTCATCACCCACATCTCATCCCCATGCTCCTCAACATCTAATCACCCACACATATCATCACGAACATCTCATCACTCACACATCTCATCTCCATGTCATCTCCAACATCTTATCACTTACACATCTCATCACTAACGTCTCATCACCAACATCTCATCCCATATGCTCCTAAACATCTAACCACTAACATCTTTCATCATTTTTCACCAACACATCTCACTATCTCATTACCCACATCTTATCCCCCATCCTTCCTCATCCCTTTACATCCCTCTGTTATTTCTAAAGATAATTATGAATTTCGACAGAAATAATCTGACCTTCAGAAACTGGTCCACAGACACCATGACCTGGGAAATATCTATTATAATTACCTTCACAAACCCAAGTGAATAATTGAGTTTCCTCACAAATATGATTAGTGCAATGAGTTCAGCAGATGTTCCTACAGAAATAGACCTGAAATAAATCCCTCACAATATCTACACACCTGTGGAACATAAACACAATGTTGATTCAGCTGAGAATCCATATCATAATCATCATCATCATCATCATCATCATCATTATTATTATTATTATTATTATTATTAATATTATTATTATTCTAAGAGAGTGAGAGAAGATCTGAACCGGTTTAATGTCAGTAGAGATTTTCAGCTGAGTGTAAAACATCAGCCGGAGAGTGGATAAGAGAGTGAATGAGAGTGGATGTAAGAGTGAGAGTCGATGTGAGAGTGGATTTGAGATTATTATTATTATTATTATTATTATTATTAATATTATTATTATTCTAAGAGAGTGAGAGGAGATCTGAACTGGTTTAATGTCAGTAGAGATTTTCAGCTGAGTGTAAAACATCAGCCGGAGAGTGGATAAGAGAGTGAATGAGAGTGGATGTAAGAGTGAGAGTCGATGTGAGAGTGGATTTGAGTGGATGTAAGAGTGGATAAAAGTAAATATGAGAGTGGATGTGAGAGTGAGAGTGGATGAGAGAGTGGATGTGAGTGGATGAGAGAGTGAACGAGAGAGTGAACGAGAGAGTGGACGAGTGAGTGGATGTGAGTGGATGTGAGAGTGGATGAGAGAGTGAATTAAAGAGTGAACGAGAGAGTGTACGAGTGAGTGGATGTGAGTGGATGTGAGTGGATGAGAGAGTGGATGAGAGAGTGAACAAGAGAGTGGATGAGAGAGTGAACGAGAGAGTGGACGAGTGAGTGGATGTGAGTGGATCAGATAGTGGATGTGAGTGGGTGAAAGAGTGAACGAGAGAGTGGATAAGAGAGTGGATGTGAGAGTGGATGAGAGAGTGAACGAGAGAATGAATGTGAGTGGATCAGAGAGTGGATATGAGTGGGTGAGAGAGTGGATAAGAGAGTGGATGTGAGAGTGGATAAGAGAGTGGATGAGAGAGTGGATGAGAGAGTGAATGTAAGTGGATGAGAGAGTGGATGTGAGTGGATGTGAGAGTAGATGAGAGAGTGGATGAGAGAGTGGATGTGAGAGTGGATGAGAGAGTGGATGTAAGAGTGAATGAGAGAGTGGATGAGAGAGTGAATGTAAGTGGATGAGAGAGTGGATGAGAGAGTGGATGTGAGAGTGGATAAGAGAGTGGATGTAAGAGTGATTGAGAGAGTGGATGAGAGAGTGAATGTAAGTGGATGAGAGAGTGGATGTGAGTGGATGTGAGAGTGAATGAGAGAGTGGATGTGAGAGTGGATGAGAGAGTGGATGAGAGAGTGGATGTGAGAGTGGATGAGAGAGTGGATGAGAGAGTGGATGTGAGAGTGGATAAGAGAGTGGATGTAAGAGTGATTGAGAGAGTGGATTAAAGAGTGAATGTAAGTGGATGAGAGAGTGGATGTAAGTGGATGTGAGAGTAGATGAGAGAGTGGATGAGAGAGTGGATGTGAGAGTGGATGAGAGAGTGGATGTAAGAGTGAATGAGAGAGTGGATGAGAGAGTGAATGTAAGTGGATGAGAGAGTGGATGAGAGAGTGGATGTGAGAGTGGATGAGAGAGTGGATAGTGGATGTGAGAGTGGATGAGAGAGTGGATGTGAGAGTGGATGAGAGAGTGGATGTGAGAGTGGATTTGAGTGGATGAAAGAGTGGATGTGAGAGTGGATGTGAGAGTGGATTTGAGTGGATGTGAGAGTGGATGTGAGAGTAAATGAGAGAGTGGATGTGAGAGTGGATGTGAGAGTGGATGAGAGAGTGGATGTGAGAGTGGATGTGAGAGTGTATGTGAGAGTGGATGAGAGAGTGGATGTGAGAGTGGATGTGAGAGTGGATGTGAGAGTGGATTTGAGTGGATGAAAGAGTGGATGTGAGAGTAAATGAGAGAGTGGATGTGAGAGTGGATGAGAGAGTGGATGTGAGAGTGGATGTGAGAGTGAGAGTGGATGTGAGAGTGAATGAGAGAGTGGATGCGAGAGTGGATGAGAGAGTGGATGTGAGAGTGGATGAGAGAGTGGATTTGAATGGATGAAAGAGTGGATGTAAAAGTAAATGAGAGAGTGGATGTGAGAGTGAATGTGATTGGATGTGAGAGTGGATGAGAGAGTGGATGATAGAGTAAGAGTATGAGAGAATGAGAGGATGAGTGAATGAGAGTGGATGAGTGAGTAAGGGGATGAGTGAATGAGAGAGTGAAAGAGTGAGACAGTGAATGAGAGTAGATGAGTAAATGAGAGAGTGAGAGGATGAGTGAATGAAAGAGTGAGAGAGTGAATGAGAGTAGATGAGTAAATGAGAGAGTGAAAGGATGAGTGAGTGAGTGAGTGAGTGAGTGAGTGAGTGAGTGAGTAAATGAGAGTAGATGAGTAAATGAGAGAGTGAGAGGATGAGTGAATGAGAGAGTGGATGAGTGAGAGGAAGAGTGAATGAGAGAGTGGATGAGTGAGAGGAAGAGTGAATGAGAGAGTGGATGAGTGAGAGGATGAGTGAATGAGAGAGTGGATGAGTAAGAGGATGAGTGAATGAGAGAGTGGATGAGTGAAAGGAAGAGTGAATGAGAGTAGAGGAATGTTCTTTACCTCAGGACACACCAGTTTGCGGATGCTCTCTCCCAGTGAATGCAGATTAACTTTATTGCGACTCGTTTTCCGTTTCGGTGCGACGTTTGCGATGTGCGGTGAGCTTTGAGCTCTGCTCTCCTCTGGATCTTCTCTCTCATCTTTCTCCTCTGGATCTTTATTTCCAACCAGCACTGAGAACGGACACTCGGCTGAAATGTTCAGCTCCTTCAATTTGGTACAGAACATCCTGAGGGTAAATCCGGCGCGCGCGGAGCAAAAACGACGCGTCTACATGGCGCAAGTGGAGCTACGGTCATTCCCAAACACACACACACACACACACACACACACACACACACACACACACACACACACACACACACACCGGTGCACTTAGGGAAAACACAGCAGAACCCTAGAGAACCTCTCAGCCCAAGTTCCCTCACTAGGTGACCAGCAGAAGCTCAGACCTCACAGCGCGCCTCACTGACGATCACCAAAGATACTAAAAAGAGCGAAGGTATTACACATGCAGCCAATCAGGAGCCGAGCTGCTCTGCACTGGCCAATCGGGTTAAGTGATGAGGACAGACTCTTACATATGCATGAGAGTCAAACGCGCTAGACCGAGCGGATCCGCCGTTACGCACCGAGCGCGCGCACACAACGCTCTCTCTCTCTCTCTCTCTCGCACGCACGCACACACACTCACACACACACACACACGCACACAGACATTTTCGCCTGCACACGCTACTGACACACGTGCAACCACAGTCAAACACACACACACACACACACACACACACACACACACACACACACACACACACACACACACACAGTGTATGAGGATCTTAATTAGAACTGAATTGAAAACCTTCACCTTCATTATCTGATCTGTGCAGGTATCCGACTTTACCTGGTCATCTGATGTCAATCAGCCGAGATATAAAGTGTGTGTGTGTGTGTGTGTGTGTGTGTGTGTGTGTGTGTGTGTGTGTGTGTGTGTGGTTGCTCATTAAGGTTTTCCTGGTGTTGCTAAATAATAAATAAATCACAGGTGAAGTCTTGCAGCTCGTCTCCTGAACCCTCAGCATGTCTCCTGAATCATTTATACACATCTGAATTCAGTGTCACATCTGTGAGGATTAAAGATCTGATGATCGACTATTGGGCCACAGTCAGGTCTCACACATACACACACACACACACACACACACACATACACACACTGCAGGAGAGGAAATATATAACCCATTGATTAGGAAATATCTCTGTGAATCTCCAGCATTTCCACAGGGTCGATCACGTTCCTGACCTGCATGACATGATTTCTTCATATATGACCTGAAACCAGACAAATCTTCAGCATGACTTTTTTACAGCTTTGATTTCCCACTATTCCTTTGACTTCCTGGTCCTCACTGAGACCTGGACATCCCCACAGAGCACAGCCACACCAGCTGCTCCATCGTCTGCTGCTGCTTTTTCTGACTCACCAAGAGGAACAGGTAGAGGTGGTGGTACCGGTTTACTGTTGTCAAGGAGATGGTGTTTTGCACCTCTCCCTTTGTCTCATCTTACCATGTCTGCTTTTTATTCCATGCAGTTTCAGTTACCTCTCCAATCATCCTCTTAAATCATCGCCGTCTACCGCCCTCCTGGTCCCCTTGGAGACGTTCCCCTCTGACACTTCTTGGTGACTTCAACCTCTCATCTGACAAACTTCAGTCATCTCATCTTCTGACTCTTTTCTGACAAATTTCTGATCAACACCCGGTTTCTCTTACAATCTCTCTTTCTATCCTACCTCAAACCAATTTTTATCAAATCTCACCTCCCCATTGTGACCTCCGCTCCATCTCTTCCTCTTCTGTAGATCCACTGCAGATGATCCTCAAAAGCAGCTTGTGTTAAACCTGCCCAAGTGCCCACACCACCCCACTGCTGCTCCTCCACTGGCACTACCAGATTCTCCCCCTGGTGTGGAACTTGGTGTTCAGGCGTTCAGGTGTTTCACTCTTGCCGTGATCCAGGTGTGTATTATTGTTGTGTTTAAGTGTCTCAGCAGCTAAACGTTTTGGTTGCAGTATGAGATGGTATTATTACAACATCAGCACATCTTCCTGCATGATTCTGTGCAAATGTGAGAGTTTTAAACAGTTGTGTCTGAGTCTGAATCAGACTGCAGGGATCAGACTCTGTTCTCCTCAGAGTTGGAGATGATGACGACCTCTGTGCTGTGCAGGATTTCATATTTCTTCATTTAAACACAGGACACAGTAATTGTTTTGAGAAGGTCATTTCCTGTTGTCATGGAGATTGTAATTAAGTGACCTCAGGGCTCCATATTAACACAAACACATTTTATACACTGTGTGTGTGTGTGTGTGTGTGTGTGTGTGTGTGTGTGTGTGTGTGTGTGTGTGTGTGTGTGTTGATTATGGTGATGATGATGATGATGTTGATGAGGATGATGATGATGATGATGATTAGGGTGATGATGATGATGATCATGTTGATGAGGATGATGAGAATGATGATGATGGTGGTGGTGGTGGTGGCTATAGTGATGATGATGATAATGATGATGATGATGATTAGCGTGTTGATGATGATGATGGTGGTGGTGGTGGTGGTTATAGTGATGATGATGATGATGATGATGATGATGATGATGATTAGGGTGGTAATGATGATGATGATGGTAGTGGTGGTTATAGTGATGGTGATGATGATGATGATAATGATTAGGGTGGTGATGATGATGATGGTAGTGGTGGTTATAGTAATGATGATGATGATGATGATGATGATGATGATGATAATGGTGGTGGTGGTTATAGTGATGGTGATGATGATGATGATAATGATTAGGGTGGTGATGATGATGATGGTAGTGGTGGTTATAGTGATGGTGATGATGATGATGATAATGATTAGGGTGGTGATGATGATGGTAGTGGTGGTT
>MU574732.1:2495443-2502943 GCA_024362625.1 Silurus asotus | reverse complement strand
GTGTGTGTGTGTGTGTGTGTGTGTGTGTGTGTGTGTGTTTGTTCCCTGTAATCGCTGCACGTGTCTGTTATTTCTCTTCTGCTCACACTTCATCTTCAGTACAATATTATAATTATCAGAGGTTTTATATTTCGATGATGAAGAACATCTCTGAGGTTCATTGCCCCCCTTCCCCCCCGTTTCCCCTGTGTGATATAAAGCAGAGACAGGCTTCAGGCTTCTCCCAGCTTATAACTTAAACAAACCCACGCTTTAAAGAGCCTCTTTTTTCAGCAGGACAGTCGGAGTGTTTCGGGTTTTCTGAGATTATCAGCAGCTCACAGGAACATTCTGCATAAACCACATCCATCACACTGACAGTGGGCCATTACAACTCTCCACGCACCTACATCATTATCCAACCTTCATTCAACGTTCATTCAACCTTCTTTCATCGCTCCCAACACTCTCTTTACTGATCCTCACAATATCCCCAAACCCCCACAATACCCCGTTAAACTTACCACAAAACAGTACCCCAAACCCTGTCTAGGTCCCCCAAACCCCCACGATACCCCCTTAAACTCACCACAATACAGTACCCCAAACCATGTCTAGGTCCCTCAAACCCCCACGATACCCCCTAAAACTCACCACAATACAGTACCCCAAACCCTGTCTAGGTCCCCCAACCCCCACGATACCCCCTAAAACTCACCACAATACAGTACCCCAAACCCTGTCTAGGTCCCTCAAACCCCCACAATACCCCCTTAAACTCACCACAATACAGTACTCCAAACCCTGTCTAGGTCCCTCAAACCCCCACAATACCCCCTTAAACTCACCACAATACAGTACCCCAAACCCTGTCTAGGTCCCCCAAACCCCCACAATACCCCCTTAAACTCACCACAATACAGTACCCCAGACCCTGCCAAGTTTCCCCAAACCCCCACAATATTTCCTAAACTCACCACACACAGTTTCCCCAAACCCCTACAATACCCCTTAACGTACCACAATATAGTACCTTCAAACCTGACAAGTTCCTCCAAACCAGTACAATACCACCTAAACTCACCACAATACAGCACCCCCAAACCACGTCAAGTTCCCCCAAACCCCCACAATACCCCTAAACTCACCACACACAGTTTCCCCAAACCCTGTCAAGTTCACCCAAACCCCTACAATACCCCTAAACGCACCACAATATAGTACCTTCAAACCTGACAAGTTCCTCCAAACCAGTACAATACCCCCTAAACTCACCACAATACAGCACCCCCAAACAACTTCAAGGTACACCAAACCCGCACAATACCGCCTGAACACACCACAATACCCGCAAACCCCCACAATTCTCCCTGAAACACGCACAGTACCCCCTAGACCCCTGTAATACCCCCTGAAGCTCCACAATGTGTGTGTGTGTGTGTGTGTGTGTGTGTGTGTGTGTGTGTGTGTGTGTGTGTGTGTGTGTGTGAATCATTTATTAGCTTCAATACTCCATAATGCCACAAATAATCCTGTACAGTCATTTATGCAGACTGGAAGAAAAGATTTTTCGAAATAATAAGATTTGATTTAAAAATAAATAAGTTAAGTAAATAATAAGTAAATAAACACACACACACACACACACACACATATAAAGTATAAGAGATGTGAGTTACCCTTGTAGAGAGAAATGGTGTGAAAGTGTGGAGTAATAAATAAATCTCTCTGCCTGCAGTGTGTAAACGATGACTCATGTAAAGGTTCTATTTATTTTTAGTCTCTGCTTTCTTTTAGACACTAACATTACAGCAGAGTGGAGTTTTATCAGCTGCTCCACAAACATTCTTTCCCACACTGAGACTGTACACAAATCATTATTCCGTCAAACACCACTGACTCATCACTGCTTCATCACCGTTTCATTACTGATCCACCACCAAACCCTCAATCATCACTGCTTCATCACCATTTCATAACTGCTTCACCAACAAACCCTCAATCATCACTGCTTCATCACTGTTTCATTACTGCTCCACCACCAAACCCTCAATCATCACTGCTTCATCACCATTTTATTACTGATCCACCACCAAACCCTCACTCATCTCTGCTTCATCACCATTTAATTACTGCTCCACCAACAAACCCTCAATCATCACTGCTTCATCACAATTTTATTACTGCTCCACCAACAAACCCTCACTCATCTCTGCTTCATCACCATTTAATTACTGCTCCACCACCAATGCAATGTGAGATGTTGTCTCCTTCAGTTTATATGTTTATGAAGCAGGTTGTAGATGTTGGTGATTATCACAGGTTATGTGTGTAATGTGATTGCAGTACGATCTTATAATGAGTTTTGTAAAAATATTAAAAATAAAAATAAAAGAATTCTACATGAATATAGATCACAGAGTTCGTGTTTTTGGCGCCACCTGCTGGTTAGCTGTAGTCATTTCCATATTGATGACGTATAACCGGATTCTGGTTCATCACTTCCTGCTCCTCGAGCGCTGGTCTCATGGTAACGTGTGTAAACAGAGCGGTTGTGTGATGAGGGCGAGATGTTTATCTGGTAACTGAATGATGAAGGAACGGAAAGAACTGAAGTAAATGTTATGGAAACACAGAGATGGATGTGTGATGTTGCTCAGAGCGGATCTTCTGATCTTTACTGAGATTTATAGAGACTGTAATCTTACTGTGAGCTTCAGAGCTGCAGCATGGCTCAGGAGGAGTTCTACTCTACTCTGGCCTTCACCAAAAGTCCTAAAACCTCCAAAAGAACCACTTTCCAGGTGAGAAATCTCCACACTTACTGATCTTCTTTAGGACATTCACATCGACATCATTTAGTAGACGCTCCATTATCCAGAGAACCTACAAAGAACTTTAGAGTCTCCATCAATAACACCTTCTAACCCTGGATCATTAGAACACAGAACATCATCCACTCAACAGCCTGCATTATTATTATTATTATTATTAATAATATTAATATTATTATTTTATTATTACGAAAGCCAAAGAAAAGGCATATGAGGAGCTGTATGAGAGGTTGGACACTAAGGAAGGAGAAAAGGATTTGACTGGCCAGGCAAAGAATAAGGAATAAAAAAGGGAAAGACAAATCAGGTTTAACGAGAGTTAACTCTTTTTCTACTAATAATATATTCATAATAGATATTATGATTATTTCAACATCATTTCATAAAAACTGTAAAAATGGCAAAAAGTGAATGATGATGGTGATGACAAATTTGTTTTGAAAAAAAAGTTTTTTATAAAATGTATGAAAGTTATATTGAAAATGAGTTCTCATATTCAGAATCATAATTTCAGAGAAAAAAAAAAACTTAAAAGGGTGCAGAAAGTGAACAAAAATACTGACATGAAATATCACTTTTTTTTTTTTGTTTATGTATTTTACTTTGGAAAGTTTTTTTATGATTAAGAGTTCTATCCCTTGTCTGTCCCCTGGTGGTCTAGTGGTTAAGACACAGCGCCACCACCGCTGCGACCCGGGTTCGATTCCCGGGTCAGGGGACCATCCCCAGCCACTCTCAGTGCCGGTCCCAAGCCCGGATAAATTGGGGAGGGTTGCGTTAGGAAGGGCATCCAGCGTAAACATGTGTCAAATCAAACGTGCGGAGGATCCGCTGTGGCGACCCCTAACGGGAGAAGCCGAAAGAAACTTATTATTATTATTATTATTGCAGGATGAGTTGGAGGCAGCAGTTTCTAAGAGAGCTGTCAGGAACAGAGCCTCATATCTGAACTTTAATATCTTTGATGATGATGATGATGGTGATGATGGTGATGATGATGGTGAGTTATTTACACACTTTGGTCTTTCAGTAAAAATGATGAAATAAGATCCATCGGTTTGTTTATTCCACAAGCTGTAAGACGAATCAGACTTTTCTTCCTCATCAGGAATCATTGTTTCTCTGCAGATGTCCTGAAAGAGCTGCTGAAGACCAGGAGGAATAAACGCGACCTGTTCAAAGCCTCAAGAACAAAAACCTCCATCAATGATTTTAAACTGTCAGATGAGGAGGAGGAGAACATCAAACCCAAAAAAGTCTCCTTCCTGAAAAGCCAGAGGAACGCTGACTCTCTCAGATCAGACACCCTTAGATCGGACACCCTCAGATCGGACAGATCTTTAGTTTCTCACCAGAGTGTGAATGAAGTTCAGGGTCGAGACAGAAGTCAGCAGGACTCGTACTCTGACTCACCTGCACCACAGAACAGCCAATCAGAATCACCTCCCTGCAGAAGGAGCCAATCAGAATCACCCTTACCTCTGTATTCAGAGAACAGCCAAAGAGATTCCATCTCTGAGAGTAAGTTCTCACCTCCTCAGGAGACAAAACTGTCATAAATCATCAACAGTCCAAATGCAGAACATCACCAGTGACCACAACACTCCTGTGAATGGTGTGTGAGGTTTAACACACACTAATGGTTACTTATGGGTGCCAAAACTTTTGGAAACACCACACAGTTATTTTTTATTAAAGTCTAATTTACTGGAACCTGATTCTCACAAAAAAACTCCACTTCCATTCTAACACACACACACACACACACACACACACACACACACACACACACACAGATGTGTTGATATGATTTTGCTGTGTACAGGTGTGCTTGAGGCCACGCCCCCTACACCTGCACCACGGCACAGAGCTCCTCCCACTGCTGTCAGTGGACGAGATGAAAATGATGGACAAACAAAAACCCCATCCAGGATAGCTGCTTCATCTCCAGTGTCCAAACCCTGCACCTCCATGTCCACCTTTACCTCTACGTCCACCTTCACGTCTACCTTCACGTCCCCATCCATGTCCTCTCAGACCGCAGAGGATTCTGGGATTGATGGCAGACAGGTGAGAACAAGAAGTACAGCTAGAGCTCATGCAGAACTATGAGGACCACGATAGCTGTCTCAGTCGCTAAATGTGTCACACTGTGTCACACACAAACACACACACACACACGTTGACACGTTGGAGTAAAAACATACACACTAACAGTGAACTGTGTGTGTGTTGTAAATTGTGCGTGTGCAGGACGATGTGTCTGTGATGGTGAACACACACTCCAGGTCACTAGAGGGCGCTGAAAGCTCAGGTAATACACACATTGATTCATTATTCTGACAGAGGAGCACATCTGCAGTAGGATGTGGTTTATAGAAGATAATTTTCTTTATGAATGCAGATTTCTCAGTCACAGAACATCAGGAACATCAGGAACATCAGGTGTTTTTCCATTAAATTCCTGATATAATAATAATAATAATATTTATAATAGGAATGTTAATAAGTGTAAGTTGTGTGTTCGTGTTTTTCATCTAGCTCACTTCTGAAGTCTCTCCTGGAACCTCCAGGTCAGTTTCATCAGCAGTTCTTATCACAGTGTGATGAAATGCTAAGTGTTATCTTCTACATCCACATCTGTTGGATTACAGATCTGCAGTTTCTCGACCAGGAAGCTCCAGGAAGTCCAGGAGCACCCCGTCGTTCAATGCCGAACCAAAATATCTGGGAACATTAAAGGTTCTGGAGCAGAAGTTCCAGGAGACAGGACTGGAAAATGCAGATTCCCTCAGAGCCACAGTTTATCAGGTCTGATCTCCGGGTCTGAATCTGCTTATCTTATCTCCACTAATCTCCAAGACCACTTTTGATCCAGCACCACAAACCTGCATCATCAAGTAATCTAGCGAATCAGATGCAAACATGCTAATGAAGCTCATGTTTTTATTCATTAATCAGGAAAAGGGGCAGGACATGTGGCACGAGAGGGCGTGTCCAAATCACATGTTTACAGGACTTGATCTTAGCCAATAGAGCTTTTAATTCCAGAACTTTCTACTCACATTATAAACCATATTACACAGTTTTATTCAAATTAAATTAATTTTACGCATACATTAATTCATTATTCCTTTTATTTGTAAAACACTTTTCACAATGGACATTAATGTCTGCAATCAGTCTGTTTTCAGGTGATAATCACAATAATAACTTTATTTATATTTATACAAATATTTTAGCTCTAATGAACAAACAGGAAGTGATGTTCTACACTAAGCCTCTGGGTGGGAGGGGTAATATTTCTCTCCTGTCAATCATAGCAACAGGAGCCAATCATGAGTGTCTGTGAGTTCATATATGTGGAAGAGGGCAGAAAGCTAAAAGTATCATCACTGATATTAAACACTGTTTATTGTATGTACAGGACTGGCGAAAGAAAAAAGAAGAGAAACTGCAGGAGACTTTCAGAGCTAAAAAACAAGAAGAGAAGTTGAAGGAGGAGAAAAAAACAGAGGTCCCAATGTTTATTTTGCACTTTATTAAATTCTCTAAAACAAAAGAATGCTAATTATATAAAAATGTAAATCGTAAAAACAATTCAAGGAGACACGTCACTGTTATATCACATATTTAACATATATGTGAGGGGTAAAGACGAGGGGGAGGAGAGAAAGGGGTAATGGGGAGGGGCCTTAATGCTTACAGACATTACAGAATCTGAGTTTATAAATATTTTGAAGAACATTAGTATTTTATAGATATGACTGTAATTCTAATAAAATGATATTAATTCATTCTAAAAGCACTCTGCTGTTCTCCTGATCCTCCTGTATGACACTCAGCAGAGGATTTAAATTCTTTCTGTTTTATAGGAAGAGGCGAGTAAGAAAGCTGAAGCCAAAGCCTCTTATGAAGCCTGGAAAGAAAAGAAGCGTGAAGCTTTAAAAGAGAAAATCAGAGAAAAACAGGAGGCGGCGAGAAAATTGCAAAAAGAGATGGACGAGAAAAAGGAAAAAAATGAAACAGCAAAACGGGTAAAAGATAAAGGACGTTACTCAGGGTACATGTGAAGGACATTACTCAGGTTACAGGTGAAGGACATTACCCAGGGGACAGGTGGAGGGTGTTAATCAGGGTACAGGTGAAGGAAATTACTAAGGGTACAGGTGAAGGACGTTACTCAGGGTCCAGGTGGAGGACATTACTCAGGGCAGAGGTGGAGGACGGTAATTAGGGTAGTGGTGGAGGACGTTAATCAGGGTACAGGTGGAGGACGGTAATCAGGATACAGATGGAGGACGGTAATCAGGGTACAGGTGGAGGATGTTATTTAGAATACAGGTGGAGGACGTTAATCAGGGTACAGGTGGAGGACGGTAATCAGGGTACAGGTGGAGGACATTAATCAGGGTACAGGTGGAGGACGGTACTCGGGGTACAGGTGAAGGGCGTTAATCAAGGTACAGGTGGAGGACGTTAATCGGGGTACAGGTGGAGGTTGGTAATCGGTACAGGTGGAGGACGTTAATCAGGGTACAGGTGGAGGACGTTAATCAGGGTACAGGTAGAGGTCGGTAATCAGGGTACAGGTGGAGGACGGTAATCAGGGTACAGGTAGAGGACGGTAATCAGGGTACAGGTGGAGGTCGGTAATCAGGGTAGAGGTAGAGGTCGGTAATCAGGG
>MU574732.1:2485349-2494998 GCA_024362625.1 Silurus asotus | reverse complement strand
TAATCAGGGTACAGGTGGAGGACGGTAATCAGGGTACAGGTGGAGGACGGTAATCAGGGTACAGGTAGAGGGCGGTAATCAGGGTACAGGTGGAGGACGTTAATCAGGGTACAGGTGGAGGACGGTAATCAGGGTACAGGTAGAGGTCGGTAATCTGGGTACAGGTGGAGGACATTAATCAGGGTACAGGTGGAGGACGTTAATCAGGGTACAGGTGGAGGTCGGTAATCAGGGTACAGGTAGAGGACGGTAATCAGGGTACAGGTGGAGGACGGTAATCAGGGTACAGGTAGAGGTCGGTAATCTGGGTACAGGTGGAGGACATTAATCAGGGTACAGGTGGAGGACGTTAATCAGGGTACAGGTGGAGGTCGGTAATCAGGGTACAGGTAGAGGACGGTAATCAGGGTACAGGTGGAGGACGGTAATCAGGGTACAGGTAGAGGTCGGTAATCAGGGTACAGGTAGAGGTCGGTAATCAGGGTACAGGTGGAGGACGTTAATCAGGGTACAGGTGGAGGACGTTAATCAGGGTACAGTTTGCTGACATTAAAATGCAGTGTTAGTCTTAATGAACCATCGCTTTTCTCAATTTGATGTTCTCACCTCTTTCTTTTGAACAGATTTTTGAGAAATGGAAACAAGAACACGATGAGCTTCTTTGTAAGGAGCACCAAAAACGGGCACAGACCGAATACAGACTGAAAGAGAATAAGGTGAAGGAGAAAGAGCAGAGAAAACGAGACAGCAGCTCTTCATTCGCTCAGTGGTGAGAAGATTCACTCTGAACAACATGAATTTATCCTCAGATGTAACACAGAGAACATTCAGTCAGCAAATATACACACACCAGAGATCAGATGTTTGTTTCTTCTCTCTCAGGAGTGCCAGGAAGAAGGAGGTGATTGAGGAGAAGCTGAAGGCTGAACGCAGGCAGAAGGAAGTAAAAGAGATTGAGGAGAAATATGAGAAGGAGGAAAGAGAAAAGTCTGCACTAGACATGTATGAGGAATGGCTGGTGTGTGAATAAAAAAATTGTTCACACTAATATCATCTCCATTAGAGGTTACAAATACATTACAAATACTGATAGCGAGGCTGATAACTGATTAATAAACCGATTTTTTTAAACAGATACTGAATTAAAAATACAAATACACAAACAAAATATCAATATGAATTATATTCATTATATTACTCCATATTAAGAAGAATAAAAGGTATGCTTTAAACTAGAGCTAAAATTATACAAATAAAAAGCATGTGGTGTCAGTGATTCACCTCTAGAGGCTGCTCTCGTATAACGCAACCCGGAAAAACTATCTTTATCATTCTTGATTAATCGCCAGAACTAATTAATCGCTCAGCCTCTTATCTTCTTTGAGGCTTCTTATATTCAGTTTGTACTGTGAGCTTCATCCTTTAGCTGTGTAGTTTCACGTTTACGAAAACAGAAAGCATTTTCCTCATCAGTACTGAAATCTTAACTTTGGTTTGTTTTTATAGAAAAGGAAAGAGTTTCAGCAGAAACAAGAACGAAGAGAAAAACAGAAGAAGGCGGATGCGTTTCAGGAGGCTACGCCCCCATGGAGCCCTCCGAACAGGACCATACCATTTGGCAAATAATCTTCACTGTATCCCTGGGTCTACACACACTGGTCACTTTATTAGGAACAAACAACAGCAGAAGATCACATCAGGTTCCTCACCCTTCAGCCATGAACTGGAGCCTAAGGCTGCTACAGTACACATGCACACACACACACACACACACACACAATGGAAAAACATCTGCCGGTCCAGTTAATGTTGATTTTCCACATTCTGAGGTGAGATGTGAACCGAGGAACTCTGAGGAACTGAACACCTTTACCTGTGTTTGTATTCCTTTATAATTGTATCATTGCATGCGTTCCTTATAAAGTGGCCAGTGAGCGTCTCTCAGCAGGAACACTGATGGATGTGTGTGATGGAGAATCTGACAGTAAGAGCAGAAGCGTGCGCTGCTCCATGTCCGATCTGATTATAAATCTGATTAATGTCGGTGTGTTTCACTGTGAGTCTGATAAGCGATTCAGCTTTCAGCACAAAACACCAGCCATTATTCAGCTCCTGGACAGCGACGTTTCCGCCGTGTCTCCTTTCTGCTTCATTTCCTTTGATTTCATTTCAGTTCTGAAGTTGCTTAGAAGTTTAATGTCATTTCGTTATTGTGTGTCCCGGCCCTGCTACACAATACACACCTTATTTATTCATCTGAAATTATTCACTTTATAACATTAAACAAAGAAAGTCATGAACAGATGTTTACAGATGTGTTTTCCCATTTAAAGTTATAAAAACAAATGTGGAACACTAATGGGATTAAAGAGCTTTTATTTCCTGTCGATTTTCCATTTTATTTTTATTTCCTGTTTAAACTCTACTTCCTGTTTCCTGTGATATTGCCCCATTCTATGTTAGATCTCCTGTTAGAAGGTTGTGAAGGTGTTGGTGTTTGTATGATTGTGGAAGAAACTCATTGATCTCCACACTACAGGAGTGATATTTACCCAGACTGCACTGCACATGGATCGATAAAGTTGTAAACATTGAGAGTATTCATATGAAACGTATTGTGTGATTGAGGAGATGAACTGAATGAGATGATGTTCTCCTAAACGCTGATATTGTGAGGTTTGCTAAGTTTTATTTATTAGAACACTAATGTGGGGGCGGGGCTTCAGAGGAGACGCCATTAAAACCTCTACAGGTCTGAACCTCCAAATCAAAGTTTGTTTGTTTTTTAATAATATTTTATGTTGATGTGTGTAGTGGTACTGGTCTGATACAGAAAGAAACACTTACCTGGAGATCACTTTCAGCTTTAATGTTAGGTGTTTTTGATTTAAAACGTTCTGATGAACTTCCAAAAACTTCCTTATGACTCTTTTTTTGACTCAGACAGCATTTCAAATGATGGACATTAATTACATAAATCTGGCTATAAATGTATCCCTAATCAGGGAGAGGTGACGCTGGTGAGGAGAGAACTCCCTGAGATGAAAAACCTTGAATGGAACCAGACTCAAAAGGAAGCACCTTCATCTGGAGAAGCAGATCATGCACATAATTTATTTTGTTTAAGTTGCAAAGGAGTGAAAGTAAAGTGATTCTCGACTCGAGTGTAAACCGGCTTAGATCGATATATTTATCATCTTCAGCTCTGGCTCAAATTGATGCAGCAAAGTTTCTAGACACACCCAGTTTCTCTCCTCCTTTCAGCAGCAAAATGTGTCCTTTATTCATCCATCATTCATCCATCGTTCATCCTTCATTTGTTTGGTAAGTAACGCTTCTGTAGAAAACTCAGTCAAGAGTAAAAGAAGTTTGGATCTATTTAATCGCCTCTACATCCAGCACTCCGTCTCCTCTACTCTATCACTCTCTCACTCCTCCTCTATCACTCTCTCACACTTTCACTCTCTTTTTAAACATAAAACAGAGCAGACACTGATGCTGAAGAAACACAGTGTTATTTAAAAATGACACAAAAGTCTGAGATTGAAATATTCATTAACAGTGAGATATTCAGTAACCTTATGTTCGTGTGTGTGTGTGTGTGTGTGTGTGTGTGTGTGTGTGTGTGTGCTGGTTATAAACACTGAAGTAATTCTGGTATAAACCCGCACCCTTCAAATGATTGTGTAATAATTTCTGCTGCTGGCCTTTGTTTGGATTTTACTGCAGATTGTGGTGAAGTTCCTGCGTCTCTCAGGCCTCCAATTTCACTAAACTAATCTAAACACAGAATCCGAACATCATCCCCCTCCACATATACATCCATGGCATAAAGTGTGTGTGTGTGTGTGTGTGTGTGTGTGTGTGTGTGTGTGACACAGCGAGAGTATAACTGCAGCTCTGTCACAAAAATATTCATAATTATCTGCAATTTGTTAAATTCAATCTATACATTAGAGACAGAGTTTATTTTATGCAGCTGTGTAGATGTACAGTGGTTGTTGGTAGTGTTAGATCAGTGTACAGTGCCTGGTGGTGGTGTAGGTCTGTGTACAGTGGTTGGTGGCGGTGTAGATCTGTGTACAGTGGCCTGGTGGTGGTGTATGTCTGTGTACAGTGGTTAGTAGTGGTGTAGGTTTGTGTACAGTGGTTGGTGGTGGTGTATATCATTGTACAGCGATTGGTGTTGGTCTAGATCAGTGTACAGTGGTCAGTGTCAGTGTAGATCAGTGTACAGTGGTTGGTGGTGGTGTAGATCACTGTACAGTGGTTGGTGGTGGTGTAGATCTGTGTACAGTGGTTGGTGGTTTTGGTGTAGGTCTGTGTACAGTGGTTGGTGGTGGTGGTGTTGGTCTGTGTACAGAGGTTGGTGGTGGTGGTGTAGGTCTGTGTACAGTGGTTGGTGGTGGTGGTGTAGGTCTGTGTACAGTGGTTGGTGGTGGTGTAGGTCTGTGTACAGTGGTTGGTGGTGGTGGTGGTGTAGGTCTGTGTACAGTGGTTGTTGGTGGTGGTGTAGGTCTGTGTACAGTGGTTGTTGGTGGTGGTGTTGGTCTGTGTACAGTGGTTGGTGGTGGTGGTGGTGTAGGTCTGTGTACAGTGGTTGTTGGTGGTGCTATTGGTCTGTGTACAGTGGTTGGTGGTGGTGTACAGTGGTTGGTTGGTGGTGTAGATCTGTGTACAGTGGTTGGTGTTGTTGGTGTAGGTCTGTGTACAGTGGTTAGTGGTGGTGTAGGTCTGTGTACAGTGGTTGTTGTTGTTGGTGGTGGTAGTGGTATAGGTCTGTGTACAGTGGTTGGCAGTTATGGTGTTGGTTGGAGTACAGTCAGTGGTGGTGGTAAAGGGAGCAGCCGGACAGGAAAGAGGTTGTAAATAGATTGAATGTGAAAGCTGTTATTGACTAAGACACAGTGCAGGTCCTCAGGTGGCACGCTGTCTTCTGTCATGTCTCAACATTATCAGGTTTGTTAGTTGAGAAATGAAAGCAGAAGGAGGTACTTTTCTGCAGGTTCTTGTCTCCTGAATCAGACATGAGAAATGATCTTCAGACAGAAACAGTTTACAGTATAAAACACACAGCACCAGATGTGTTCATACAGGTTTTAGGCATGACGTCATAATGTTACACTTTACACCTGAAGAACAAAGGGAGTTCTCTGGTCAGTAAATATTTTTAGGATGTCCGTCCCATCTAATCACAGGTGTGTGTTATCCTGAGACAGTGTGCTGATGTTAGATTTGTGTCTCAGAGTTTTGTCCCTCACCGTGTCCTTGCTGTATTTTCTCCTCAGCACGCCTTCAGCTGGAGCGCATTTGAACGCGGCGGTGAAGGCGTCCCGGTAGTTCCGGTTCATCCAGCCGTAGAGGATGGGGTTTGCGAAGGCGGAGCACATGGCGATGATGTGAAACACTGTGTAGAGCAGCTTAAAATCCTTCATGTCTAACACACTGCTGTCAATGTCCACAGCCAGCTGGAAGGCGTGGAAAGGTAGCCAGCTGACCCCGAACACGGCTACCACGGCCGCTAGCATCTTGGTGGTTTTGCGCCTTCGGCGGTGTCGCTCGCTGTGTCCTCCTCCGGGGCTCACATGCTTCCTGAGCTTGCTCCAGATGCAGGCATAGGCGTAGGAGATGATGGACAGGGGCAGGCCATACTGCAGCAGGAACGTTGCTACACTGTACACGGTTCCATCAGCACTGCTGCCTGGCCACTTCTCTACACAACCCTGAATGCTGTGCTCAGGTGTCAGGTCAAAGGTCACATACTCGCGGAAAATAGCCAAGGGGCTAGCTAGCACGGCGCTGGCCATCCAGGTGACGACGATGACCACCGCACACACGTCTTTAGACATTTTATTCTCGGTGTGGTGGATGATGCTGCGGTAGCGGTCCAGCGCGATCACGTTGAGCGTAATGGTGGACACGTGAACGGCGAGGCCCTGGGCGTAAGGTAACAGGTAACACATCACCTGTCCAAACTTCCACTCTCCGGAGAGCGTGGCCATCAGGGTGAAGGGCAGGCACAGCGCGTTCACCAGCAGGTCTGCTACAGCCAGGTTAGCGATGAAGAAGTTGGTGACCGTGCGCAAGTTGCGGAACTTGTACACAACATAAATAACTAAAGAGTTTCCACTCACACCGAACAGGATGATGGTGCTGTAGGCTAAGATGAGAACGACCTGAACCCCCACGAGCTGCGTGCTGTCCTCCAGACCTTCTAATAAAGCTCCTTCATCCGGGATGTCCAGCAGCATGCTGCAGTTAGGGGAGGAACTGGTGTTGTCTTGGGTCACGTTCTCTTCATTCATCATGTCCATGTGGATCCATGCGCTATGTCTGCAGAAGAACACAATGCTGCTGTGGTGACTCCAACACAACAAGAGTCTTTGAGGTGAGTTGAGAGAACAGTTCTACACAGCACTTTTTTGCATTACCTCACAGCACAGGTTTCTAACCATGGAGATCCCTCTGTCCTACACCGTGAAATGTTCTCCTGCTTTAACACTCCTCACACAGTTTACTGAGTGATGATCAGCTGTTCAGTGCAATCAGGACAGGAACTTCTCCAGGACCACGGATAGGAACCTGTATGTGAGATTAACCAAACCAAAGTCAAAAGAACCGTTTAAGATGACACCTTCAAGCTTTCCGTAAGTGTTACATGATCCATAATGATGCTGAAAAACGGTTCCAGGTGGACCAATAAAAAGAGAAAGAACTCTTAAGGAACCTGGGTTTCTTCTGAAAAACAGTATATGTGGAGGACTTTACTTGCTCTCAGTGAGAGTTCAGAAGCTTCTGTATCCTATTCTACATCCTAACCTTCTTCTGTAGAACCACACAGAGTAACTTCTCATCTTCCTATGTACTGCTCACTACATCTCCTAAACATTTTACATTAATATAGAAAATTAGAGGTGTGTGTGTCTGTGTGTGTGTCTGTGTGTGTGTGTTTACAGAAGAAGCTGAAATATTAAGCTGTCATTACGCCATTATCATGAAAAAGGGCTCATTCGCCGCAAGCATCTTTTAATTACAGCTTATTAATCACATTCCATTTCCTTTACAGATCACCACAGGATACACACACACACACACACACACACACACACACACACACACACACACACACACACACACACACACACAGAGAGAGACATTTACATGAAATTGAATCGAAAGCTAGAAAAGCGCTGTCTGCAGGTAAAATCATCATCATCATCATCTCACCTTTATGGAGTAGAAGCTCTGTGAAGTTCTTATGAGGAATGAAGAATTTCAGAAGCATGCAGCAGAACAAAAGCGCTCAGTTCCATCCCACTCATCAGCACCGAGCTGGTGTGTATGTGTGGGTGTGGGTGTGTGTGTGTGTGTGTGTGTGTGAGAGAGATGCATGAGCGTGCATGTGGCTGGAGTTAGGCGTGTTTCCTACTTTCCTTCTTTAGATGATTTTCACTCAATGCCATGCCCCTCACAAGATACTCTGCTCTGATTGGTCCATCTGATACAAGACTACAAGACACACCCCTTTTATATATACATATAAATATATATAATGTATTTGTTTTTTTTTCACCTCAGCATATGTGAGTAGATTATATTATATTTAATTGTAGATTTAATGCTGATGATGATTTGGAATTTGTGTGTCAGTGTCTAACCATAAAGCTGACCAGCCTCTGTTTTCTCCTGTAATGCAAAATACTGAACCTTTACATCCTGCTCAGTGTGAATAGTGGATTGTGATTGGATGGAATACATTCAGGTTTAAATACTGGATTGTAATTAGCTCTAATGCGTTCAGGTGCGAAATCTGGATTGTAATTGGCTGGAAGTTCATGTGTGAATAAAATAATTGTGATTGGCTGAAAGTTCAGATGTGAAAAGAGGATTGTGATTGGCTGGAAGTTCAGGTGTGAATAGTGGATTGTGATTGGCTGGAAGTTCAGGCGTCAATAAAATAATTGTGATTGGCTGAAAGTTCAGATGTGAATAGAGGATTGTGATTGACTGGAAGTTCAGGTGTGAATAGTGGATTTTGATTGGCTGGAAGTTCACAAGTGAATAGTGGATTGTGATTGGCTGGAAGTTCAGGCGTCAATAAAATAATTGTGATTGGCTGAAAGTTCAGATGTGAATAGAGGATTGTGATTGGCTGAAAGTTCAGGTGTAAATAGAGGATTGTGATTGGCTGGGAGTTCAGATGTGAATAGAGGATGGTGATTGGCTGGAAGTTCAGGTGTGAATAGAGGATTGTGATTGGCTGAAAGTTCAGGTGTAAATAGAGGATTGTGATTGGCTGGAAATTCAGGTGTCAATAAAAGGATTGTGATTGGCTGGTAGTTCACAAGTGAATAGTGGATTGTGATTGGCTGGAAATTCAGGTGTCAATAAAAGAATTGTGATTGGCTGGAAGTTCACAAGTGAATAGTGGATTGTGATTGGCTGGAAGTTCAGGTGTGAATAGAGGATTGTGATTGACTGGAAATTCAGGTGTCAATAAAAGGATTGTGATTGGCTGGAAGTTCAGGTGTGAATAGTGGATTGTGATTGGCTGGTAGTTCAGGTGTGAATAGTGAATTGTGATTGGCTGGAAATTCGGGTGTCAATAAAAGAATTGTGATTGGCTGAAAGTTCAGGTGTGAATAGTGGATTGTGATTGGCTGGAAGTTCACAAGTGAATAGTGGATTGTGATTGGCTGGAAGTTCAGGTGAGCGTTGAACACACAGGTATGTGTTCTTCCGTTGAATCTAAATGAATGTGCTGCTGATAAAGCCCTGTAACCATAGTGACATCAAGTTCTCTCTCTCTCTCTCTCTCTCTCTCTCTCTCTCTCTCATAAATATTTAAGACTTATGTAAATATCTGTAATCTTCTGACACTAGTTGATCTCTGTGAATGATATGAAGTATAAGTAGGAAAATAAGTAGGAAAAACGAAGCGTTGTTTTGATCCATTTAGTCAGAATTACTCTGCATACCATTAGGTCACAGACAGACAGACAGGCAGACAGACAGACAGACAGACAGACAGACAGATGGTTATAATTATAATTTGTTTCCACCATGACAGCTCTGGGAATGGAGGTAACAGGGGTTTATGTGATAATGTGAATGGAGTGTAGGGAAATGTTGGTGTTGAAGGATTAGATCTGCAACACTGCTTCTCCTGAGCGAGTCTGACGTCTGCTCTGATAAACGAGTTCAAATATAGAGATGGTAAGAATAACCATGCTGCTGCTGAAGATGATGGAGTAAGAGCTAAGAATGACACCACAACCACCTGACCCACTCTCCTCTGAACCCCCCCCCCCCCCAAACCCCCCCCCCCCCCCCCTTCCTTCCTGGAAGCCTGCTGAGATGATCGACAAGACATGTGCACTGCTGCTGGAGGCATGGAACCAAATTGTTTACCAGCTATAAGTGCCTGTGAATGTTTTTCCCAAATGTGTAAGTGCTAGTGAATTGATTCTACACGTGTGTGTGTGTGTGTGTGTGTGTGTGTGTGTGTGTGTGTGTGTGTGTGTGTGTGTGTGTGTGTGTGTGTGGATCTGGTGACCTGGTGGTCTACATTAACCTGGACTGAGGAACTCAAAACTTCTGTGGGGACCCTGGTGGAAGATCTATTCAGGTGGTGATGAGGAGGTGGAGG
>MU574732.1:2465228-2480228 GCA_024362625.1 Silurus asotus | reverse complement strand
TGAGGAGGGTGAGGAGGGTGAGGACAAGGGGGTGGGGGTTGGGGTCAGGGTGTAGACAGAGGAATGACTGATTCACATGTTCTCAAGTGTCTTCATCGTCATGTCAGTAGTACACAGTACATACACATACAGTACAGCAGGGAACCCCAACAACGTTCCTTCAGGACAGAGGAGCTGCACGTACCACCACAACTACAGGTTCATTGTGCTGAGGAGTCTGACAGGTACACACACACACACACACACACACACCTCATGATGAGACTGTGTGTGTTTGAGGGGCATGTGTGTGAGAAAGGGGCACGTGTGTGCGTATTTGTGTGCAAGATAGTCAGTAGATGGCGCTGTTTCTCAGAGTAAGGATGTACTGTATTACTCAGGATTATTATTTGTAATGAGCTGTTCAATATTTAATACAAACATTATTCAAATACAAAAACATTAATTATACATTCATTATTTATATTTACAGTTTAGATCCATGTACACTTAACTTTTATTGTGTTTACAGTAAACACAGTGTAAATATTAACAACAAACACTTTATTGTACACAAACTTTATATAAACTCTCAGACACATCTTTATCAGTGGCTGCATAACAAGAAGGAAATAATGAGAATAAAAAATAACATTATTCATAAGTCATATCCATATATTATACTAATATTATTCGTGCGTGTGCGCGTGCGCGTGCGCGTGTCTTTTCAAAGCAGCAAACATATAAAATAATTCAAGTAAATAATTGTTTTAAAAACACACTTTTATCAAATAGTAAACACTTTGTGTTTGTTTGTTTGTTTGTTTGTGTGTGTGTGTGTGTGTGTGTGTGTGTGTGTGTGTGTGTGTGTGTGTGTGTGTGTGTGTGTGTGTTTGTGTGCGCGCGCGCGTGAAAAGCCCTTGATTGTGCGTTTGCTGTGTGCAGGTTGGAGTCTGTGTGTACTGAAGTTTTTAGGGGAAGGAAAGAGACACCAGTTTTGGGACACAGGATGAAATGAGGTGTAACCCGGTGGAGCAGAACATCTGTACTGCAGGTCATGTGGTCCACTCGATGTTGTAAGTTTCACATCAGCCAGCCATCCAGAGCATGAAGGAGATGAAGACTGTTGGGAACAGAGTCGCTGGTGAGAGACCGAAGAAACTGATTGAGGTGAGACCCAGGAGGAGAGAGAGCAGGACGGTCCTCTGATCCCGAACCACCGCCTTCACTCCTCTGCAGAACTGAAACCACATCATCATCATCATCATTCACCAAAAGGTTCTGATCAGATAGTTCTATCAGACACTCTAAAGGCCACACTTTATTGGAGGGTGTACAATTATGTTTCATCCATGTGTTCTATATGACTGTTTCTGTGGCCCTTGTGAACCACAGGTACTTGGCCTCAAGCCTGGAGAACCCTGTGGAGCAGGGATGGGAACCTGGAACAGACTCATGATCCCCTCACCTGGTCGGTTTGCAGGCTCACAGGTGTACCGTACCGACAGGAAGTGACGAAGTGCTCGCAGTTGTTCCACAGAAGGCTGTAGTCCACGCGACCCACGCGCCTCTCCGCCCTGCGCACGACCTCGTCTCCATCCATCGCGCGCGCGCCTGAGAGCCTGTGGTCCATGGTGTTCACGCGGACTGGGGCGCCGTACGCGAAGTCCGCCACCGTGTCCACGCGCACGCTCGCGCTCCGGTACACGCAGCCGAGCACGAGGCGCGTGTTGGTGACGGCGGTGAGCGCGCGCTCGCCGGTGAGCGCCGGGAGAATGTCGGGCACGAGATGCGCCACGCGGTCCTCCCCGAGATAAATCCCGAAGTGCTCGAACAGCGTGCGCGGCACCTCCAGTAGGTCCCCACGTCGGAACGGGGGCGCGGGCGCAAGAGGGGGAGGAGGTGATGTCGGGGCCGCGCGCTCGCGTTCCCTCCGCCACGGCCACGCGCTTTTGAACGCGCTCAGGTCGGACAGGAGCGCGAGCCTGTGCAGCAGCAGCACAAGAGAGTCGTACATGATCCTACGAGAATCACAGCGCGCGTGCGTATAGCGCAATTTATGCCCGTGTGGAAGGCGGGACCTAAATTTGGAACAAACGATCTGATTGGCCAGAACCGGAAATGGGACTAAAGAAAACTTTATGTTTGGAACAGGACAGAGAGAAACAGGAGGGTCACGTGAGTCTGCACCACGTCCAAGTGACAGCATTCACAAGCAGATTTCATCTATCTATCTATCTATCTATCTATCTATCTATCTATCTATCTATCTATCTATCTATCTATCTGTCTGTCTCTCTCTCTCTGTCTGTCTCTCTCTCTCTGTCTGTCTGTCTGTCTCTCTCTCTCTCTCTTTCTCTCTCTCTCTCTCTCTCTCTCTCTCTCTCTCTCTCTCTCTCTCTCTTTCTCTCTCTCTATATCTCTGTCTGTCTGTCTGTCTTTGCGCCCATCAGATTCACATTCATGAAGTGATTTTAGAAACCCAGAGAAGATAAAGTTTTACTGCCAAAGAGTGTTCTAGTGTGTGTGTGTGTGTGTGTGTGTGTGTGTGTGTGTGTGTGTGTGTGTGTGTGTGTGTGTGTGTGAATCTTAGGATTTAGCTCTAAAATACAGTAAATATGAGAATAATACAGAAATATATCTCTGATAAAAACTCAATGATCAGGATGAAACCCTCCACTGTGATTATAGTGATGATCAGGATGAAACCCACTGTAGGTGGAGTAACAATTGGTGGTGCACTTGCACTAAGCTCTGTTTCTGTAGGAACAATGATGCATGCAGATGCAAATGCAGCTCTCCGAGAGAACCATTGTGGTGAAGACATCTCATTAGCATTTTTATTGTAAAGTTCAACAAGCTGCTCATTACTAAACTACTGTAGTTCCTGGTACTCAAACCTGCACCTATCAGAACTTGCATAAGGTGCTTTTACTCCTGTAAACTCCTGTTCTGAATTGGGTCCAGGAGCAGTAGCATACTCTGTAATTGATTTCTTCTTCTTTCAGCTGGCGCCACAGCAGATCATCCGTCTCCATACCCCCCCTGTCCTCTACATCTGCCTCTCTCACACCAACTACCTGCATGTCTTCCCTCACCACATCCATAAACCTCCTCCTTGATCTTCCTCTTTTCCTCCTACCTGGTGTCTCCATCCTCAGCATTCTCCTACTGATATACCCCATGTCCCTCCTCTGCACATGTCCAAACCATCTCAATCACACCTCCCTCACCTTGTCTCCAAACGTCCTACATGCACTGTCCCTCTAATAAACTCATTTTTAATCCTGTCCATCGTCGTCACTCCCAACAAACATCTCAACATCTTCAGCTCTGCTACCTCCAGCTCCACCTCCTGTCTTTCACTCAATGCCACTGTCTCTAATCCATACAACATCTCAGGTCTCACCACAGTCCTACTCTGTAATGAACATCTGATAAAAATGGTAGGACGGAGATGTTCTTTTCTGCAGTTTGTAGATCAGAGTTCAGGATGTGAAACTCCACACTGGTGAAATGTGGAAAAGTGGAAAGTGATAAAGACAAGAATGTGTGCAACTCTGAATTCCTGTGTGCTTTATTTTGGCATTTCATACAGTTAAAGCAGGTCAGAGTCGGGTCAGTAAACTCGTCCAGAACACCCCCTCAACCTTTCCAGAACAACCACCCTCCCCCATCCAGATCTCCGTCTCAGCATGTCCTCACTGTGGCCTGTCCTTCTGTCAGATTTCAGATTTATTAACCCCAGATAAGAGTGTGTTTAGAACAGCACCAGTCAGACACACACTTCAGGTCACACACTCATCCGGATCTCCCACTAATGATCTGTTTTGGGACAAAAACATGAAGTGAAAAGTGTAATGATGATGTGAAGGTCCCTGATGATCACTGAAGGTTCCTGGGGATCACTAAGAGTCCGTGTGAGTCTCTGGACAGTTTATCTAAGAGTGAGCTTTAAGAGGAAAGAGGGATGTGACTGAGTGCTGCTTCTTAAAGGGTGTGTGTGTGTGTGTGTGTGTGTGTGTGTGTGTGTGTGTGTGTGTGTGTGCTTATGGAAGTGTGTATGTGTTTGTGTGTGTATGTGAATGTGTGTGTGTGTGTGAGTGTGGGAGTGTATGTGAATGTGTGTGGGGGGAGTGTTTGTGTGCGTGTATTTGTGTAGGTGTGTGTGTGTGTGTGTGTGTGGTAGTGTATGTGAGTGTGTGTGTGTGTGTGTGTGTGTGTGTGTGTGAGTGGGAGTGTATGTGAATGTGTGTGTGGGGGGGGGATTGTTTGTGTGTGTGTGTATTTGTGTAGGTGTTTGTGTGAGTGTTTGTGTGTGTGTGTGTGTGTGTGTGTGTGTGTGTGTGTGTGTGTGTATGTATGTTGTAGACTGATTTATTTTAAGTTTGTAATCCAGCGTACCAGTGTAGATTTATTCATTGCTAGATTTATTACAGTTTTGTACATCGTTCTGGTCTGTTGCCACATATGTAAGTGTGTGTGTGTGTGTGTGTGTGTGTGTGTGTGTATGTGTGTACAGACAGTTGAGTAAGGAGCAGTAACACTACAGTAACTGGCTTTGACTGTGACCGCAGTGTGACCTGTTTTTATGTCCCTGAGTAGACAACTGATACCAAGTGAACCTCACGATCATCTCCCTCTGTGACCATAAACACCACTGACCTCTGATTGAACCTGCAACACACACACATATATATATATACACATTCCCATAAACACACACACACACACACACATATACACACTCCCATAAACACACACACACACATATACACACTCCTATAAACACACACACACAGACACACACATATACACTCCCATAAACACACACACACAGACACACACACACACACACAGATACACCCACACAAACACATACACACATACGCACTCTCTTTTTCACACACATACACACACACACACACACACACACACACACACACACACACATATATATATATATATATATATATATACACATAATTGAACACATCAGATTTGTGAACTTGATATTTTTCGACGAATATCTCACAGTTTAATGAGAAGGCTGAGCCTGATGGGCCTGATGCTGCTCTCAGAGAACCGTGGATCAGCCGAGCTCTTCAGAGTAGACTTTTTTTTCGATGTCATTAAATGACACTTATATGCTCCGGTAGTTTGATTAGAGGTCATGGATTTGACCTTTGATGTCACTAACATTTGTGTGTCACTGTTTATAAAATAGAGAAGAAACACGTCTAAGGGAATTTTGTTTGCGTACCTGCTCATCTCAGACACCAAACAGCGTCCCCCAGTGGCAGAGCCGTGACGTGACTTTATTACCAAACTTTATTTAATCGGAAAGTGAAGTTTCTTTTTTAGACAAACTCACCTATAGGGTGCCAATACATCTGAAGTCTAGTAAAACGGTAAAGCGCCTGATGATGATGATGATGATGATCTCAGACCAGTGTAAGAGTTTGATGGTAAAGTATTAAAGTTTTCCTCTGTTAATGAGAAAATCATAAAATAAAATCAATTATTCCAACATGATAATTATTAAATGAAAGCAAATATAAAGGTATTTATTAACATTATCTTTATATCACACATATCTAAAAAGATTTTTATAGATTCTATAAATATTTCACTGATTCAGATCAGTAATGAACTGTTTTACAGAATGAAATAAAATCGATGTGATGAAATGTAGTGATGTGCTGCCATCTGCAGGTCACAACCATTAACTACATCCACTGCATAGCGTTTATACTACTATAAAGGACACAAGAAAGAGACTCTCTAACAAATGTACACTTCATGATTCTGGTTTATGGAACAAAAATAAATGTTAGAACGGAGTCTAATTCATAAAAAAAATATATATTTTAAACTCTCACCCTTTTTTAGTCAATTATATGGATTTTTTAATAAAGTGTGTCTTTTCAGGTGAACGCCTGATTGTGGAACAATCAATCTTCAGATTTATTCTGAATGTTCTTCACACACTGCATTTAAATGACACATCACACCAGCGAGTGAGTAAAATTACCTTAATACGAGTAACTTCCAAGAAAACACTCAAAAATAATGACTAATGTGTGCGGGGGGGGTGGTGGGGAGGGGGTGTGAGGGTTGCAGAATGTTTGTTGTTCTTTCAAAGAGAGAAAATAAAAGATGAATCATTAACCACTCATCAGTGCAGATGGACTCTGTGTACTCCTTCTAACCTGCACCTCTGTACTTTTATTAAAATGTCAAATTTGAATCATATACAGCATATACATAAATATACATTCTGTACACTTACATACAGTCAAAAGTTTGGAAGTTTTCGAAATTGTACATAAACACTGAAAAACCCTGACTAGGAAAGAACACATCTGGAATTCCGTACTACACAAAATCATGTTGAAGAACCCAGAATATGTTTTATATTTTCATTTGTCCAAAGTCCTAAATGTGCCCATTGGCGTTTAGCTTTGATGCAGCTCATGCTGTTCTCGCATCAGATTCAGGAGGTCATCACCTGGTTTTTCAACAATCTCGAGGAGTTTCCACAGATGTTGAGTGCTTTGTCGGCTGCTTGTTCCTTCGTTTTCTGTTCTGGCTCATTCCAAACCATCTCATCTGGTTTTAGATGGGGTGATCTTAAAGGCCAGGTCATCTGATGCAGCACTCCATTACTCTCCTTCGTGAACAAAAAGAACCATCTCATACAGAACCAATGGGTGTGTTTGGGGTCAGTGTTTTGTTGGAAAATAGATGATGGTCCAACTGAGTGTAAACCAGATGTGATAACTGCATGTTGTGGTTAAATGTGTCCTCAATTTTGATTCAGTCACCAACAGTGTTACCAGCAAAGCATCTCCACACCATCACACCTCCTCCACCATGCTTCACAGTGCCACACATTTAGGAACCGTCAGTTCAACCTTTTGTCTAACAAAGACACGGTGTTTAGAACCAAAAATAATTTGGACTCATCACACCAAAGGACAGTTTTCCACTGATCTAACGTCCATTCCTTGTGTTTCTAGACCCCAGCAGGTCTCTTTTTGCTTGTGTTCTTCTGAAGTAATGGTTTCTTTGCCACAGTTCGACCACTGTTCTCGTCTGAACAGTGGATGATGAAATATTTCTGACACTTGAACTCTGAGAAGAATAGGTAAAATGATTAGTTTATGGTAATTCTAATAAACACATCCTGTGCAGCAGAGGTAGCTCTTGGTTTACCGTTCCTGGGACGATCCTTTCCTGGGATTCATCATAGAGTTTGATGGTTTTGGAGACTATACTTAGAGATCCATGTAAAGTTCTTAAAATGATGAGAGCATCGAAGCCAAATTGAGGGACTTTGGACAATCTAAAATATGAAACATATTCTGGGTTCTTTAACATGTTCACTACATTCGTGCTCTTTTATAGTTTGGATTCTTCAGTATTGTTGTAGAATGTTGAAAATAATACAAAATAAATAAATAAATACACTGAGGGAGAAGTTGAAGTACTGACTGCTACTGTGTATGTGTATATATATATATATATATAAAGTGTTTAAATGTATATGTGTGTGTGTGTGTGTGTGTGTGTGTGTGTGTGTGTGTGGGAGAGAGAGATAGATGAGTCAGTATTGAGTCAAAGTTGCGTATTGTTTGTCCAGCTCAGTTATCTCCATTTCTGAGCAGGACCTTGATCGGATAAATATCCAACAACTCTGAACCTCAGTCACACATTGAGGGAGCTTCAGCAGAGTGAATCATGGCTGCGTTCTCACACACACCGTTCTCGTTGCTGTTCCTGTTCACACTGGCTTCAGCGGTAAGTTCTAAGTCCTGGTCTAACAAACGCACCTTCAACTCGTTGTACGGTGAATAACTCAGAGTGTGTTTCATCTACAGCAATATAGAGGAGATCATACCGAGCACTGTGTTCCTAATGATGCCTTCGTAAGTACAACACACACACACACACACATATTTCCAAAAATTTATTATTAATACCACCATTATTATTACTATTGTTGTTGTCGTCGTGTTTTAGGGAACTTACTGTCCCACCACATGTGGAGTAGAAAATTATCTCCACAGCTACAAGTCAGGTGTGATAAAGGATCTGGACTACATGGATGATCTCCTGTGGGAGATCTCTAACCTCACCCAGGGAGCTCAGGATAAAGTGGTTTATCTGAAGGACTCACAGACACAGGCGCAGAAATCCTCACCGGGTAACGTATCTCCAGTTCTGATCCCCTGCACAGCCTGGATCTGAGGAAAGAAAATGATCATAGCTAATATATATATATATATATTCAGATGTTATCACTATTAGCGAGAATTGTTCTTGATGTTCAGATGTTCAAATTCATGTTGAATTTCTGACAGATTTGTACATCCAAAAGTCTTCGAGCATGCTGGACGATGTTCTGCGCTTTGAGAAAACCATTCTATCTCAGGCGGAACAGATTTAGTGAGTGATTTAATGATGTTTGATGTTGAAGCCATTTTTGTAACTGATGTCTGGAAATCCTTCATATTATTGATCGTTAAAATTATTCAAAAGTTCGTAAGATAGTTATCTGATGTGCTGTTCAGTGACCTGCAGGCGACGCTGGCAGCCAATGAGCAACGTCTGACGGAGTTGAAGCAGTTATCTCTACAGCTGGAGCAGAAATGTAAACTACCCTGTAAAGACAAAGTAACCATACAGACCATCACTGGGAAAGGTATGAAGAAATCCATCAGGGTGTTCAACACCGCTCTAGTTTAGTTCAACGTTAACACATTATTAGAACATCCACCACTAGTGATCCATCCATAAACATCCACCACTACTGATCCACCCATAAACATCCACCACTACTGATCCACCCATAAACATCCACCACTACTGATCCACCCACAAACATCCACCACTACTGATCCACCCATAAACATCCACCACTACTGATCCATCCATAAACATCCACCACTACTGATCCATCCATAACCATCCACCACCACTGATCCATCCACAAACATCTACCACTACTGATCCATCCACAAACATCCACCACTACTGATCCATCCACAAACATCCACCACTACTGATCCATCCATAAACATCTACCACTACTGATCCATCCACAAACATCCACCACTACTGATCCATCCACAAACATCCACCACTACTGATCCATCCACAAACATCTACCACTACTGATCCATCCACAAACATCCACCACTACTGATCCATCCATAAACATCCACCACTACTGATCCATCCATAAACATCCACCACTACTGATCCATCTATAAGCATCCACCACCACTGATCCATCCACAAACATCTACCACTACTGATCCATCCACAAACATCCACCACTACTGATCCACCCATAAACATCCACCACTACTGATCCATCTATAAGCATCCACCACCACTGATCCATCCACAAACATCTACCACTACTGATCCACCCCCAAACATCCACCACCACTGATCCATCCACAAACATCTACCACTACTGATCCATCCACAAACATCCACCACTACTGATCCATCCATAAACATCCACCACTACTGATCCACCCCCCAAACATCCACCACTACTGATCCATCCACAAACATCTACCACTGCTGATCCATTCATCACTTTTAATTTATCATTATTTTTCAGTACACTTCAGTAATGAACGTATGTGTTGTCTGTGTTCTGGATCTCAGATTGTCAGGACATCGCTAATAAAGGTGGAAAAGTTAGTGGTCTGTATTACGTCCAGCCTGCGAAAGCTCCTACTTCGTTCCTCGTGTACTGTGAGATTGACAGCTCAGGCCGAGGCTGGACTGTCCTTCAGAGGGTAGCGCACCCACACACACACACACACACACACACACACACACACACACACACACACTTTAAGCACCTGCTAGTTTCCTAAATAATGCATAGGGACCATGCTGATGAGGTGTGTGTGTGTGTGTGTGTGTGTGTTTCAGAGGCGTGATGGCAGTGTTAACTTTAACAGAAACTGGGTCCCGTATAAAGAAGGCTTTGGTTATCTGTCTCCGGATGACACCACAGAGTTCTGGTTAGGAAACGAGAAGATCCACTTGCTCTCTGTTCAGTCCAGTGTTCCATACGTGCTCCGGATAGAGATGGTGGACTGGGAAGGAGTCAAAAAGTAAGAACTTGTGAAGAACATGTATTGGGCCTGTCAGGAACCCTCAGGTCCCTCAACCCTCAGATCTCTGGAAATCAAAACCAGTGTGTAGATAATAATTTAATTTTGACTGAAAGCTGCATAGAATACATTTTTTATTCAGAACTTCTGTCTGGAACTTTTCCATTCCTGCAGATACGCAGACTATGCCATGTTCAGGGTGAGTCCGGAGATCGATCAGTACCGTCTGACCTACGCTTACTACTTTGGAGGAGATGCTGGCGATGCTTTCGATGGGTTTGACTTTGGTGATGATGTGAGTGATAAACCCCACACATCTCATAACGGCCTGCAGTTCAGCACTCCAGACAAAGACAACGACAGATACAGTGGGAACTGCGCTAAGCAGGACGGCTCTGGATGGTGGATGAACCAGTGTCATGCTGCTCATCTAAACGGAAAATATCACAGAGGTGACACTACATGACATCATCATCTAGCTTTAGCACTTAGCATTGAGTCTTACACAACGCTGTTATCTCAGACATTGTTGTTTATATCACAGTACAGAGTGTCGAATTCTGTCACATCAGGTCCAGTGGGTTGTTGTTATTATTATTATTATTATTATTATTATTATTATTATTACTTATCTGTACAGTGTAGGTACAGTATTGCAGCATGTCATCTTTTACAGGACATTAAATGTATAACTCAGGTGTATCCATGGTCTAGGTATTTAGGGTGTAGGTCAGGGTAGGTTGGGTTTAGGTTGTGTGTATGTCGGGTATATCTCGGGTGTAGGTTGGGTGTTTTGGATGTAGGTCAGGAGTATCTGGGGTGTAGGTCAGGTATATCTGGGGTTTAGGTCAGGTGTATCTTGGATGTAGGTCGGGTATAGGTTGGGTGTATCTGGGGTGTAGGTCGGGGGTAGGTTGGGTGTATCATGAATGTGGGTTGGGTGTATCTGTGGTGCAGGTCTGGTGTATTTGTGGTGTGGTTCATGTGTATCTTGGCTGTGTGTCAGGTGTATCTGGGGTGTAGGTTAGGTGTAGTTTGGATGTGATTAGGGTGTATCTGGGGTGCAGTTTGGGTGTATCTTTGATGTGGGTTGGGTGTATCTTGGGTGCAGGGGTGGTGTATCTGGGGTGTAGGTCAGGTATATCTGGGGTTTAGGTCGGGTGTATCTTGGATGTAGGTCGGGTATAGGTTGGGTGTATCTGGGGTGTAGCTCGGGGGTATGTTGGGTGTATCATGGATGTGGGTTAGGTGTATCTGTGGTGCAGGTCTGGTGTATTTGTGGTGTGGGTCATGTGTATCTTGGATGTGTGTCAGGTGTATCTGGGGTGTAGGTTGGGTGTAGTTTGGATGTGATTAGGGTGTATCTGGGGTGCAGTTCGGGTGTATCTTTGATGTGGGTTGGGTGTATCTGGGGTGCAGGGGTGGTGTATTTGGGGTGTAGGTCATGTGTATCTTGAATGTAGGTTGGGTGTATCTGGAGTGTAGGTCAGGTGTGTTTTGGATGTAGTTAGGGTGTATCTGGGGTGTGGGTCTGGTGTATTTGGGGTGTAGGTCATGTGTATCTTGGATGTATATCGGGTGTATCTTGGGTGTAGGTGGGGTGTATTTTGGATGAGATTAGGGTGTATCTGGGGTGCAGTTCGGGTATATATTGGATGTGGGTTGGGTGTATTTGGGGTGTAGGTCATGTGTATCTTGGATGTAGGTTGGGTGTATCTGGGGTGTAGGTCAGGTGTGTTTTGGATGTAGTTAGGGTGTATCTGGGGTGTGGTTTGGGTGTACTATTTAGAAGACATTAAAAATCATGAATATTAAGGGTTTATTTACTGGGGAATGTTGGACAGCAGTGTGTGAATCTGATGTACTGTCAACATGATGTAACTGATTCTGATGAAGAATGGAGTGTATATCTGTATATAAGACCCTGACCCTCTAATTGTCCCTCGTTCTCACAGGAGGTAGATACAGCCAGAAGGACGTGGGAGAGCACGGGTTCGATAACGGCATCATCTGGGCCACATGGCACGATCGCTGGTACTCTCTGAAGCAGACCACCATGAAGATCATTCCCATCAACAGAATCCATGCTGGAGGTCAGCAGGGCATGGAGTTCGGCAAAGGAGACTTCCCTACCCGCTAAACACAACAACAATGAAACACACAACCGGCTTTTCACACACCTCATTTATCTGCAGTCTGAATAAAACGCATTTTATCTTCATCTCAGCCGAGTACCATCACTTCATCATCATCATCACTTCTGTATCACTTAATCACTTCTTCATCATTACGTAATCACTTTATAATCACTTCATCATCCATTAATCATCATCATCGCTTCATCATCATCCATTAATCATTACTTCATCATCACTTCACTTTATCACCTTATCACTTCTTCAATTCTTTATTTCACCACTTTATCCACATGTTGCGTGTACGAGGTCACATGACCTTCAGCGGGTTAAACATTCTCTCTGTCAATAGACTTTGTGTGTTTGTTTATTGATTTTGGTGATTTTCTGCTCCGTCACTGAGCTGCAAATCTGCTGCTGCTGCTGCTTCTGAAGCTGCTGCTGCTGATGATGATGATGATGAAGATGAGTAATTCTTCTCAATCCACTAAGCTTGTGTTTTTATTAATAAAGTCATTCAGAAGCATTTCATTTTATTTCTCTTTCACCGTAAACCACAGTCAGAATTTATTACAAGCACCTGCTTATCAACACACACACATACACACAACACACACACCTCGCAAACATCTTACATACATACCACACACACACACACACACACAAACACCTTACATATACCACATACCCTACACACCTCATAAACTGCATACACATGCCACACACATCTCTCACACACATTACATATCCCACACACACACTTTGCAAACATTTTACACACACACACATATTGTTTTAGTGTATCTCTGCTTCACTGCTTCCATGAATTAAACCAGAAAAGAAGATTTTCCCCAGGGTCAGGGTGTAACAGGGTGTATGTGTGTGTCTTCACTTCCTGTTTGAGGTTCAGTGGGGTTTGGGGTTGTTGCCCTCAGTGGTGTTTACCGTAGCCTTTACTCAGACTTTCCTCAGGCCTTCACAGTCCAAAGTCAGAAAGATTTCCTTGTATATCTTTTTATAGAACCTGATAAATAACATCAAATATCAAAAAAAAGTTTAAAAATTTAGAACATTTGTGTGGTTGTTTGTTTGTTAAGTGTAGGAACTTGATTTTTAATAGAGAAAATCATAAATGAGATTGATGAAGACCCCAAAACATAAATATGTATGTAAATCCTGCAGTTCCATGCGCCTCACCTGTAATGTCTTCATTCTCCACTAGAGGGCTGCACCCCACATTTTTGAGAACCCTTAATATTTTTTTATGCTTCTAACTGTCCTTGCATATTTTATGTGGAAGTCATGTGTCAAAGAAGTATGTGAGGGTGGTGCAGGACATGTATGAGGACAGTGTGACAGCAGTGAACTGTGCAGTAGGAACGACAGACTCGTTCAAGGTGGAGGTTGGACTGCATCAAGGATCGGCTCTGAGCCCTTTCCTGTTTGCAGTGGTGACAGACTGGTTGACAGACGAGGTCAGACAGGAGTCTCCCTGGACTATGATGTTTGCGGATGATATTGTAATTTGTGGTGAGAGTAGGGAGCAGGTGGAGAAGATCCTGGAGAGGTGGAGGTACATGCTGGAGAGAAGGGGAATGAAAGTCAGAAGAAGTAAAACTGGAGGGTGTGGTTGCAGGGAGAAGAGGTGGAGAAGGTGGAGGAGTTCAGGTACCTGGGGTCAACAGTGCAAAGTAATGGAGAGTGTGTTAGAGAAGTGAAGAGAAGAGTGCAGGCAAGATGGAGTGGGTGGAGAAGAGTAATAGCAGGAGTGATTTGTGATAGAAGAGTATCTGTGAGAATGAAAGGAAAAGTTTATAGGATTGTGGTGAGACCTGAGATGTTGTATGGATTAGAGACAGTGGCATTGAGTAAAAGACAGGAGGTGGAGCTGGAGGTAGCAGAGCTGAAGATGTTGAGGTTTTCGTTGGGAGTGATGACGATGGACAGGATCAGAAATTAGTTAATTAGAGGGATGGCGCATGTAGGACGTTTTGGAGACAAGGTGAGGGAGGTGAGATTGAGATGGTTTGGACATGTGCAGAGGAGGGACATGGGGTATATCCGTAGGAGAATGCTGAGAATGGAGCCACCAGGAAGGAGGAAAAGAGGAAGGCCGAGGAGGAGGTTTATGGATGTGGTGAGGGAAGACATGCAGGTAGTTGGTTTATAAGAGGCAGATGTAGAGAACAGGGGGTATGGAGACAAATGATCTGCTGTGGCGCCCCCTAATGGGAGCAGCCGAAAGAAGATGGAGAAGGAGAATGAGAATGAGAAGACAAAATTTTGCATCATCTGATCAGCCCTTTTGGATTCTGGATGTTCCACTAGACTTTCTGGAGATTCATTCTGCTACAAGGGTGTTAATGAAGTCAGGTACTGATGTAGGTAAGAACTTGAGGAGGTTCCTGGGGTGCAGTCAGTGTTCACATTTATCCCAAAGGTGTTCAGATTTGGAGCTCTATAGCAGAAGATCTTCAATTTTAACCCATGGAAAGCAGATCTTTATATAGCTGGCTCCTGCATCCAAATATGTCATTGTTGTTGTTGTTGTACTTGAGAAGTAGGCTCAGAAGTTCAAAACTCTCTTACTGGACAGTTTATGCTGACGCACATTAAAGCCCCACCCCCTGATGAGCGTGTGTGTGTGTGTGTGTGTGTGTGTGTGTGTGTGTATGTGTGTGTGTGTGTGTGTGTGTGTGTGTGTGTGTGTGTGTGTGTGTGTGTGTGTGTGTGTGTGTGTG
>MU574732.1:2457728-2460228 GCA_024362625.1 Silurus asotus | reverse complement strand
ATGTCCTCACTATGTCCTCTAAACATCCTCACCATGTTCTATAAATGTCCTCACTATGTCCTCTAAACTTCCTCACAATGTTCCCTAAACTTCCTTTCCATGTCCTCCAGATGTCCTAACCATATCCCCTAAATGTCTTCACCATTTTCTCCAAACCTCCTCACCATGTCTTCTAAACATCCTTACCACATTCCCTAAACGTCCTAACCATGGCCCCTAAACTTTCTCACCATGTCCTCCAAATGTCCCTTGCTGTGTTCCCTAAATGTTCTCACCATGTACTCTACACACCCTCACCTCATGCCATACGTGTCCTCACTTCAACCCATACCACACCCCCATCACCTCTAACCCATCTTCCCTACACATCCTCACCTTGTACTCATCATGTCCTCATTACGTCTCCTCCGTGTCCTCAGGTTCACACTGCTATAATATTTGTAGCTGAGCGCTGAGTGAAACAGGAAGTAGTGGACGAGTTCCATATTGAAGTACATGTGTGTTTGTCAGGTGATGGAGTTCTACTGTCCTGTGTGTGAGACGGCAGTGTGTGAGAAGTGCAGCAGTGATGACCACGTCCAGCACACACTCGTCCCCCTCACACAGGTCCTCGCACAGCACCAAGCCTCACTGCTGCAACAGTTAAACTCTGTCAGAAGCAGGTCAGGAACCGACGCCTTCTGTTTCCACTGTTTTTTATTACCTTGATGTCACATGATCTGGTTGGACGTTGTTATGGTTATGAGGTGGACATGAGACAATAAACCCAGAATGACTTTGTTTCTTTTCAAACTGAGAGAGCAGTGAATAATTTCTCACCCGTTCATCTCAGGCTTCCAGAGATCGACTCAGCACTGCAAACGCTATCTGAGATCCTGCAGCAGCTGACCAGTCAGAAGAACTCGGTGGAGGAGAAAATCCACAACACTTTCGGTGAACTGCAGAAGATGCTGGATGTGCGTAAAAGTGTGCTGCTGATGGAGGTGGAGGTGAACTACACCCTCAAACACAAGGTCAGAAAAAGGTTATTCTACAGTCTTTTGGTAGTTACTGACCTTTCTAAAGTCATTAGAAGGTTCTGCAGAGAAACTTCTACCACATGAAGAACTCATGGTTCTCGCCCGAACATTATTTTGTAAGCGTGTAAACCTGCTCAGATCTCTCCTGAAAACTGTATTAGATGTTAGTCATGTCATCCATAATTAGCATGGTTCCTTTTGCAAAAGAACCGAGAACCTCTGTTTAACAGCAAAACATGGAGCAGATGTTGATGTGTGAGAACATGAAGGCAACCTGCTCAGTGCCCTTTAAACATTTACAGCTGACATCTTGGATCCTCCCTCCCGGGAACTGAACTACCATCTTACACAACACTCTGTGTGTGTGTGTGTGTGTGTGTGTGTGTGTGTGTGTGTGTGTGTGAGTGTGAGATCATGATTAAACTGTAAAACCCGTATAACCGGTTCTGCTCAGGCAGACAAATGAAGCGGAGTGTGTTTGGAAGTTCGAATTATTTTGATGGAAGACGACGGAGACACACAGCCTGAGGTGATCACTACCGTACTTAATCATTTGTGTTAGTTCTTTGATTGTGTGTGTGTGTGTGTGTGTGTGTGTGTGTGTGTGTATGTGTGTGTGTGTGTGTGTGTGTAGCAGGTAAACATAATCATAAAAACATCACACAGGATTGATATTCGTTTGTGTGGGAATGTTTGTTTGTTCTTCTCACGTGCTGAAGGTCTACTGTGGGACCGGAGTTAATAAACGTGGAGACCTTCTCCCAGGGTCTACACATGGTTCATGCTCTGCTGCAGGTGTGAAAATGTATCAGCAGTTGACACAGATCACGATCTTTCATTCATATCAGATATGAGTATGAAGCATGAAGACAAATGTGTGCTGACTTTCTATTTTCAGTTCAGAAGTGATTTCTGGATAAAACATAAAACATCTCCTGCAGCTTCGTGTTTCAAATCCAAGCTGCTGCGTGAGACCAGAGTGTGTTAAAGCTCCAAGAAGTCTGTTCCTACTAACGTACTGAACACGTTCTCTCCAATCCAGGACACATCTGACAGAACACAGAACACAGATCTCAGATTTATCACAATTAAAGAGTTGACATCTCCACACCTCCACATCTCCACACTTCCACACCTTCACATCACACCTCTACAGCTCCAAACATACACACCTCCACATCTCCAAATTTACAAATCTCCACACTTTTACATCTCCAGGCTCTGTTCTCCAGACTCAGTTGGAGATGTTGTGTGTTGGGATGTGTGTAGTGTGTTATATGAAATGTGTTTTGTAATGTTGTGTATTTAATGTACAGGTTCTTCAGGCTCAGTTAAAGATGTTGTGTGTGTGTGTGTGTGTGTGTGTGTGTGTGTGTGTGTGTGTGTGTTGTGTGATGTGTATTTGATGTACTAGTTCACCAGGCTCAGTTGGAGGTGTGTGTTGTGTTGTGTGTTGTGTGTTGTGTGTTGTGTGTTGTGTG
>MU574732.1:2446957-2457688 GCA_024362625.1 Silurus asotus | reverse complement strand
TTGTGTGTGTGTGTGTGTGTGTGTGTGTGTGTGTGTGTGTGTGTGTGTTGTGTGATGTGTATTTGATGTACAGGTTCACCAGGCTCAGTTGGAGGTGTGTGTTGTGTTGTGTGTTGTGTGTTGTGTGTTGTGTGGTATGATATAGGGTGTGTGTTGTGTTGAGTAAAGTTTTATATTTAAAGACTCTCCAGGCTCAGTTGGAGATGTTGTGTGTTATGTTGTGTGGTATGTTATATAGTGTGTGTGTGTGTGTGTTGTGTAATGTGTTTTTGATGTACAGGTTCTCCAGGCACAGTTGGAGATGTTGCTGCAGGAGCAGGAGGCCATGCTCAGCAGCTGCAGTCTGACAGAACGCGCGTTGTGCACTGGCTCTGAGGCCGAGGTGCTGCTGGTGGAGAAGCAGCTGAGTGAGCGTCTCAGTGACCTGGCGACTCGGGAACTTCCTCTGAGGCCTGAAGAGAACGGGCAGCTGAGCTTCATGGCAGAGACTGAAAGCTTGTGCAGCTCAGTGCGTCGTCTGGGTTCCATCATAACTGGCAGCGCAGTGGCAGGAGAGACTGTGGCGAGCGGTGAGGGACTGCGGCGCTGCGTGGTGGGTCGGCCCACCTCCATCACCGTCACCTCTAAGGACAGAGAAGGAGGACTGTGCCAGACAGGTGGCGCTCCTCTTTCAGCTGAGCTGAATGGTTCAGATGGCAAACTGGTAGGAGAAGGTGAAGTTGTGGACCACAAAAATGGCACATATGAAATACTGTACACACTGCCACATGAGGGACAGTACATGCTCGCACTTCGCCTGTACGGAAAGCACATCCGTGGGAGTCCCTTTAGCATCCGAGCCAACAAGCACACGCAGACATCTCAGACCACCAACAGCACCAAGAGATTCCTGAAGGCACCAGGGAGCTTCAACTTCACACCACGAGGCATCAGGCGTCCAGACAGCCTTTACAGCTCAAGCAGGGGCAGAGGGGGAAACGCTGTGGAGGATGACCTGATCTTCAGAATCGGTACAGATAAGTGCTGTAGAAGCAGAAGATGCACTTGGATTTTAGAGTTATAATTGATTGCATTGGGAGGAGTTTGGGGTTATAATGTAATGCAGTGGGAGGAGTTTGGGGGGGGGGGGGTAATTTAATGCAGTGGGAGGAGTTTGTGGTTATATTGTAATACAGTGGGAGGAGTTTGGGGTTTTACTTGTATACAGTGGGAGGAGTTTGTGGATATAATGCAATGCCGTGGGAGGAGTTTGGGGTTATAATATAATCCAGTGGGATTGGTTTGGGGGTTATAATTGCATGCAGTGGGAGGAGTTTGGGGTAATAATGCATGCAGTGGGAGGAGTTTGTGGTTATATTGTAATGCAGTGGGAGGAGTTTGTGGTTATAATATAATATAATGCAGTGGGAGGAGTTTGGGGTTATAATGTATTGCAGTGGGAGGGGTTTGTGGTTATAATTGCATGCAGTGGGAGGAGTTTGGGGTTATAATGTTTTGCAGTGGGAGGGGTTTGTGGTTATAATTGCATGCAGTGGGAGGAGTTTGGGGTTATAATGTAATGCAGTGGGAGGAGTTTGTGGTTATAATGTAATGCAGTGGGAGGGGTTTGAGGTTATATTGTAATGCAGTGGGAGGAGTTTGTGGTTATAATGTGGGTGTTGGGTGTTATTTGTTCACTATAGGAACTAAAGGCAGAAATAAGGGAGAATTTGCTAATCTCCAGGGTGTGGCCACTACAGACTCAGGAAAAGTTTTAATAGCAGACAGCAACAATCAGTGTGTTCAGGTAAAACCGACATCACTAAAGTTTACAATATCTTTAATCTTTAAACATGCATTTACTACATTTTTGTTTCTTATTTTTATAGATATTTTCTAATGATGGCCAGTTTAAGAGCCGTTTCGGGGTACGGGGCCGGTCTCCGGGGCAACTCCAGCGACCCACAGGCATCACTGCCCACCCTAATGGTGACATCATCATCGCTGACTATGACACCAAGTGGGTCAGCATTTTCTCCAGTGATGGTAAATTTAAGGTGAAGCAAAAAACACTTTCATAAGTTTTTAAAAAATGCATTGAAAATAAGAAGTGAATTTGATCCCATTTATGAGCGCATGCTGTACCTGCTGAATGCATGTCATGCATCATTCTTTTCTTCAAAGCTGTAAACATGCATGTTCTCCTGAAGCTCAGGCGACTGATGTGCTCTGTGTCCATGTCTCAGCATAAGATTGGCACCGGGAAGCTGATGGGTCCTAAAGGCGTTTCTGTGGACAAGAACGGGAACATCATCGTAGTGGATAATAAATCCTGCAGCATTTTCGTCTTCCAGCCAAACGGGAAACTCATCCGCAAGTTCGGCACTCGTGGAAATGGAGATGAACAGTTCGCAGGTGTTCACTGGGTTTCATTTCTTTCTCACATTTGCTCTTCTAGATAAACGAAGACATTTAAAGGTGTGTGTGTGTGTGTGTGTGTGTGTGTGTGTGTGTGTGTGTGTGTGTGTGTGTGTTGCTTTAGGTCCACACTTTGCAGCAGTAAATCAGAATAATGAGATAATTGTGACTGATTTCCACAATCACTCAGTGAAGGTGTGTATTACAGTAGTGAGAGTGTTGAGTTTGATTGGTTGTGTTTGGAGGTGTAGAATGTAATAAGGGGTAATGTGTTGTGTTTGAGGTGTTTAATGCAGAGGGAGATTTCCTGTTTAAATTCGGCTGTAGTGGTGAAGGGAACGGCCAGTTTAATGCCCCCACTGGAGTCGCTGTGGATTTCACTGGGAACATCATTGTAGCAGACTGGGGAAACAGCCGTATACAGGTAACACACTGTACACACACAATATACTCCCTTTACAATAGACACACACTATACACTATACACATACTGTACACTGTACACACACTATATACACACTGCACACTATACACACACTATACACACCATACACACACTATACACATACTGTACACTGTACACACACTATATCCACACTGCACACTATACACACACTATACACACCATACACACACTATATACACACTGCACACTATACACACACTATACACACCATACACACACTATACACATACTGTACACTGTACACACACTATATCCACACTGCACACTATACACACTATACACTATACATACCCTACACACACACTATACACACTATACACTATACATCCACCATACACACGCTATACACTCTATTCACTATATACACACAGCTGCTACCTATACACACTTCACTTTACACACTCTTCTAATGTCTACACACAGTTTTTAATTCATTAATCTGTGATCTTAACTGTTATGCTCTCTCGGTGTGTGTGTGTGTGTGTGTGTGTGTGTGTGTGTGTGTGTGTGTGTGTGTGTAGGTGTTTGACAGCAGCGGCTCATTCCTGTCCTTCATTAACACTTCAGCAGATCCTCTGTTCGGGCCTCAGGGTCTCTCCATCACCTCCAACTCTCACGTCCTTGTGGCCGATTCCGGAAATCACTGCTTTAAAGTTTACCGCTATCTTCAGTAACACTCCTCATCCCTTCATCCACACATTTCGCCAGCCCATAATTCCTTCATCCCTCCATCCACCTATTCCTCCAACGCATAATTAAATCATCCCTCCGTCCACCTATTCCTCCATGCCATCATTAAATCATCCCTCCGTCCACCTATTCCTCTATCCCATAATTAAATCATTTCCCCGTCCACCTATTCCTCCATCCCATAATTAATTCATCCCTCCGTCCACCTATTCCTCCACCATATGATTCCATCATCACTTCATTCACCCATTTTACATCCCATAATTCATTCATTTATCCTTCATCCCTTCTAATCCCATCCTCCCTCCATCCACCTATTCCATAATACCATCCTTCCTTAATCCATTTATCCCTCCGTCCAGTAATCCTGTTATCCCTCCATCCACCTATTCCTCCATTCCATGGTCCCATGCTCCCTCCATCTTGATTATTCCTGATAGCACTGTTGTTTTTAGATTGTTTTCAGGATTAATAACATACTGAACTGAACACAGGATAAATAAAGGGATCAATATAAATATAAATAATAATAAAAAAAACTATCAAAACTGTGATTATTTATTTATTTATTTATTTATTGGGTTTTTTTTTATTTTAAGATGTATAAAATGACTATGACAGTGTTTCTGAGACGTCCAGTTATCTCTGTATGTACATTATTGAACCTTTACTCTGATACTTGTAATATAATCCCATAGTGCAATACAAGTACAGGTGTTACAGTACAGTTACTAAACAGGTGTTACAGTACAGGTGTAACAGTACAGGTGTTACATTACAGGTGTTACAGTGGAGTTACAGTACAGTTACTATACATGTGTTACAGTACAGTGTTTCAGTACAGGTGTTACAGTACAGAGTTACGGAACAGGTGTTTCAATACAGGGTTTCAGTACAGGTGTAACAGTATAGAGTTACAGTACAGTGTTTCAGTAAAGTTACAGTACAGTGTTTCTTTATACAGAATACAGAATATACAGAATTACTGTATATTGGCGGTATTACAGTCGGAAACTCTGAGTTTGGGGGATTTTCTTTTACACACCTGGCAACCTCGCGAGCTGTTCTGTTCTTCCGGTTGCGTAGCTGATCCGCCATCCGGGAGCGGAAGTGCACGAGCGCGGATGTGGAAGTTCAGTGCAGTGTGAGGAGTTGGTGGCAGCGGGCGCGCGCGGGGGAACATCCGATTGATTTCCATCAGGTACGGAGCAGGTGAGGCGCGCGGACAGGTGAGGCACGGCGGCGCGCGAGCACGGCCTCAGGGGCTTTAGCATGACAGCTAATGCTTTAAAGAGTTCAGTAGCGCAGTTATTCCCGGAAGCGGGGTGTGGAGAACTTTGGGCCGGAGTGTGTGATATTCCCTGTGATCACACACACACACACACACACACACACACACACACACACACACACACACACACTCACTCACTCACTCACTCGGGTTTATTTTAAATATAAATAAACAGTCTGTGGGGCAGAGTAAAGAACAGCGGACCTGCTAGCTTGTAGCTAATTCCATAAAGTACACAACTTTAACCGGAAGTTGAACTAAAACATTAGATCAAAGCGATAAAAGCGGAAGTAAAAACTTTATAAACACTGACACAAACATCAACACGATAGTCAGCGCAGGAAGTCCGAGTGAGATGAACACCTGCTCAGGTAGGTGCTGTACAGTGTGAGGTTCCTCTTCTGTTTCATAAATATCGGATATATTGTTCCTTGTTTCAGCCAGAAAACAGAAGTGTATTGTTGATTATGAGCTGCTCAGTGAAGCTGATCATCACCACTCCTCCTCCTGCACTGATGGAGGAACACTGACTTTCACAATTAAAATAAACACAATATCAAGAATTTTTAATGTGAAAATGTCTGTCTAAGATGGTGAAACGGTTGTAGATCCCGATCTGGTGAAATTCTTGTAGATCCCGATCTGGTGAAACGCTTGTAGATCCCGATCTGGTGAAATTCTTGTAGATCCCGATCTGGTGAAACGCTTGTAGATCCCGATCTGGTGAAACGCTTGTAGATCCCGATCGCTTGTAGATCCCGATCTGGTGAAACGCTTGTAGATCCCGATCTGGTGAAACGCTTGTAGATCCCGATCTGGTGAAACGCTTGTAGATCCCGTCCGGTGAAACTCTTGTAGATCCCGATCTGGTGAAATTCTTGTAGATCCCGATCTGGTGAAAACCCGAGCTGCTGAAACGCTTGTAGATCCCGAGCTGGTGAAACGCTTGTAGATCCCGAGCTGGTGAAACGCTTGTAGATCCCGAGCTGGTGAAACGCTTGTAGATCCCGAGCTGGTGAAACGCTTGTAGATCCCGATCTGGTGAAACTCTTGTAGATCCCGATCTGGTGAAATTCTTGTAGATCCCGAGCTGGTGAAATTCTTGTAGATCCCGAGCTGGTGAAATTCTTGTAGATCCCGAGCTGGGGAAATTCTTGTAGATCCCGAGCTGGGGAAAACGCTTGTAGATCCCGAGCTGGGGAAACGCCTGTAGATCCCGAGCCGGGGAAAACGCTTGTAGATCCCGAGCCGGGGGAAACGCCTGTAGATCCCGAGCCGGGGAAAACGCCTGTAGATCCTGAGCCGGGGAAACGCCTGTAGATCCCGAGCCGGGGGAAACGCCTGTAGATCCCGAGCCGGGGGAAACGCCTGTAGATCCCGAGCCGGGGGAAACGCCTGTAGATCCCGAGCCGGGGGAAACGCCTGTAGATCCCGAGCCGGGGGAAACGCCTGTAGATCCCGAGCCGGGGGAAACGCCTGTAGATCCCGAGCCGGGGGAAACGCCTGTAGATCCCGAGCCGGGGGAAACGCCTGTAGATCCCGAGCCGGGGGAAACGCCTGTAGATCCCGAGCCGGGGGAAACGCCTGTAGATCCCGAGCCGGGGGAAACGCCTGTAGATCCCGAGCCGGGGGAAACGCCTGTAGATCCCGAGCCGGGGGAAACGCCTGTAGATCCCGAGCCGGGGGAAACGCCTGTAGATCCCGAGCCGGGGGAAACGCCTGTAGATCCCGAGCCGGGGGAAACGCCTGTAGATTGAAACGCTTGTAGATCCCGATCTGGTGAAACGCTTGTAGATCCCGATCTGGTGAAACGCTTGTAGATCCCGATCTGGTGAAACGCTTGTAGATCCCGATCTGGTGAAATTCTTGTAGATCCCGATCTGGTGAAAACCCGAGCTGCTGAAACGCTTGTAGATCCCGAGCTGGTGAAACGCTTGTAGATCCCGAGCTGGTGAAACGCTTGTAGATCCCGAGCTGGTGAAACGCTTGTAGATCCCGAGCTGGTGAAACGCTTGTAGATTCCGATCTGGTGAAACTCTTGTAGATCCCGATCTGGTGAAATTCTTGTAGATCCCGAGCTGGTGAAATTCTTGTAGATCCCGAGCTGGTGAAATTCTTGTAGATCCCGAGCTGGGGAAAACGCTTGTAGATCCCGAGCCGGGGAAAACGCTTGTAGATCCGGGGGAAACGCTTGTAGATCCCGAGCCGGGGGAAACGCCTGTAGATCCCGAGCCGGGGAAAACGCCTGTAGATCCCGAGCTGGGGAAACGCCTGTAGATCCCGAGCCGGGGAAAACGCTTGTAGATCCCGAGCCGGGGGAAACGCCTGTAGATCCCGAGCCGGGGAAAACGCTTGTAGATCCCGAGCCGGGGAAACGCTTGTAGATCCCGAGCTGGGGAAACGCTTGTAGATCCTGATTGCTTTTCAAGGGTGTCTGGATGCACAGGTTTGTCATGTCAAGCAACATGATGAATTCCGATGAATTCTGCATTCTTTGGATTATTACAGTGCCTGTGAGTGTGTGTGTGTGTGTGTGTGTGTTGTTCTCACTGAACCATTGGCATATTGTAGTGTAGTAAATGGTGTTGTGTGTAAAACAGTGTGTGTTGCTGGTGTTAAACACTGAGGTGTTGATTGTGTGCGATAGTTGAGAAGTTCCTTCTGTTTGCAGAAGTAATGTTCTGTGTGTTCTACCACATTGTGGATGAGCTAAATGTGGAGCAGAGCCCCTGGGTTGGTGGTGAGATCACATTCCAAGCTTGATATAAAAGCCTGGTGATGTGAAAGGATCGATTCAGTTATGCTATAACCTGAGGCCAGAGTGGAACAATTGCTCTTATAAAGCCATAAAAGAAGAAGCATATCAGCAAAGATCAGAGATAAAGCGGTGAGAATGACACCTGTGCACTCACTCTGTCTGCGTTTACTTTCAGGAATGTCTGAGACTAGTCTCGAGTCACAGAGGAACCTATCAGTCCCTCAGGAAGAGGTTCTGAGTGATATGGACAAGTATGTCAGCCAATCAGAGAGCTTCACTGATGACACGCACATGACTGAGATCCACATTAATGACTGTAGCAGTGCTGAACATCTCAGCCATGTGCATCATGGTGAGGAGGAGGAGGATGATGATGAAGGCCATCAGGATGCAGTAATGCAGAACTGCAGCACTAATGACAGAGTTCATACAGTCACTGAGGAGAACTCTGATCCCAGATCAGCTGCTCCTGAAACTTCTCCGAGTTTAAAGGTGATATTATCGACCGCCTCAGCGTCTGCTCTTTCTGCTCAAAGCTGCTCTGATGTCAGGCTTTCACACCTAGTTTCACTTCCAGCTTTTTGTGCTGTTATAAACGAGGAGCTCACGAGCTCACAACTCCATCGCTCCATCATTCAGCAGAACCTTCATTAGGAGTTAAACTACAGCATAACAGCACTTTCTTACACTCTCTTACACACACTTTCACACACACTCACACACACACTCACTCACTCTTATACACACACACACACACACACACACACACACACACACACACACACACACACACACACACACACACACACACTCATTCACTCACACACACTAACACACTGACACACACTCACTCACTCTTATACACACACACACTCTCACTCACACACACTAACACACATACTCACTCCCACACACACACACTCACTCTTAAATAAACACACACACTAACACTCACACACTAACACTCACACACTCTCTTTCACACACCCACACACACACACACAACACACACACACACACACACACACACACACTCACTCATTTACTCACAAACACTAACACACTGACACACACACACACTAATACACTGACACACACTTACACACACACTCACTCTCTCACACACACACACACACAGTTAAATGGAAATAATAAGATTTTGATTGAACTCCTGCAGCACTGCTCCTGCTGTACTTTACTGCTGTACTGTATTTTAGTGTATTTCATGGCTTGGTGTGGGGGCTGCTTGGGTGTGTGCTTAGTGTGTACCTGGGTGTGTGCTTAGTGTGTGTTTAGTTTGTGTTTGGTGTGTAAATTGAGTTGTTAAAAATCTGATTTCTCTCGTCTCATTGTATCGAATTGTGCTCGTTTACCAGAATGAAGTCGACACACAGAGAAACGATTCAGTGCCAGAAGAGAATTTCCTCATTCCTTACACAGCTTTCCTCATTTAAACATCTCTCACACCAGCTGTGAATCATCATCATCATCATCTCTCTCTCTCTCTCTCTCTCTCTCTCTCACTCTCTCTCTCTCACTCACACACACACACACACACAAGTTCGATGCTCGAGATCTGCTCCAACAGAAAAATCTCTAAATGTCTTGAAAACAGTGATGGGAATTGGACTGATATTTCATTGGAATAAGAATAATTTATATTCACGTGTTTATGTACCTGGTTAGTGTTTATTCCCGGTTAGTGTTTATATTCCTGGTTAGTGTTTATATTCCTGACTATTTCTGGTTAGTGTTTATATTCCTGGTTATTGTTTATATTCCTGGTTAGTGTTTATATTCCTGGTTAGTGTTTATTTTCCTGGTTAGTGTTTATATTCCTGGTTAGTGTTTATTTTCCTGGTTAGTGTTTATTCCTGGTTAGTGTTTATATTTCTGGTTAGTGTTTATTCCTGGTTAGTGTTTATATTCCTGGTTAGTGTTTATACCTGGTTAGTGTTTATTTACCTGGTGAGTGTTTATATTTCTGGTTAGTGTTTATATTCCTGGTGAGTGTTTATTTACCTGGTGAGTGTTTATATTCCTGGTGAGTGTTTATATACCTGGTTAGTGTTTATTTACCTGGTGAGTGTTTATTTACCTGGTTAGTGTTTATTTTCCTGGTTAGTGTTTATTCCTGGTTAGTGTTTATATTTCTGGTTAGTGTTTATATTTCTGGTTAGTGTTTATATTTCTGGTTAGTGTTTATTTCTGGTTAGTGTTTATTCCTGGTTAGTGTTTATATTCCTGGTTAGTGTTTATATTCCTGGTAAGTGTTTATATTTCTGGTTAGTGTTTATATTCCTGGTTAGTGTTTATATTCCTGGTTAGTGTTTATATTTCTGGTTAGTGTTTATACCTGGTTAGTGTTTATACCTGGTTAGTGTTTATACCTGGTGAGTGTTTATATTTCTGGTGAGTGTTTATATTCCTGGTTAGTGTTTATATTCCTGGTTATTGTTTATATTTCTGGTTAGTGTTTATATTTCTGGTTAGTGTTTATTCATGGTTAGTGTTTATATTCCTGGTTAGTGTTTATACCTGGTTAGTGTTTATATTCCTGGTTAGTGTTTATTTACCTGGTTAGTGTTTATATTCCTGGTTAGTGTTTATATTCCTGGTTAGTGTTTATACCTGGTTAGTGTTTATTTACCTGGTTAGTGTTTATATTCCTGGTTAGTGTTTATATTCCTGGTTAGTGTTTATATTCCTGGTTAGTGTTTATATTCCTGGTTAGTGTTTGTTTACCTGGTTAGTGTTTGTTTACCTGGTTAGTGTTTATTCCTGGTATGTGTTTATATACTAGAAACTGGATGAATAGTTTATTGTGTAAATGAGTGAATGGTTGGAGATGATCAGTCAGTGCAGTGTGTCGAGCTCCTGAACTAATTAGCGATTGACAGGAAGTGTGTTTCAGCTTTTCTACATGACCTGTTCCTTTTATTATCACTTCTTTAGGGAGGTGTGTAACGCTGGAGATCTCGTGTGTCTCAGGGAAGTTTCAAAATTCAGACCACAGTGAGATGGCAGCAGATTTCTTCTCTCTTTAGGAAACTCCTAAAAGTCTTCACTCTGTACAATACTAACCAGATCTCTCTCTCTCTCTCTCTCTCTCTCTCTCTCTCTCACCCC
>MU574732.1:2435421-2446873 GCA_024362625.1 Silurus asotus | reverse complement strand
TCCCTCTCTCTCCCTCTCTCCCTCTCTCCCTCTCTCTCTCTCTCTCTCTCTCTCTTTCTCTCTCTCTGAAGTAAAACAGGAGTTTTTATCTGTTGCACTCTGTTGTGTAATTGTGTAATTGTGTGTATTTTTGTCGTACTCCAGTTGAACAGCAATGTAAATGTCGTGTTTATAGTACAAACAGTGGATGAAGGAGACAAAGGCCTTGTGTGTTTGTGCTCGTGCGATCACATCGCTGCTGTGTCTCTCCGTCACCTAGCAACTGATCTCCAGCGTGTCTCCCACTGTCTCATCAGTCTACAGATCTTTTGGGGTTTAATCGTTTCTATTCAAATCATCTACTGACCTTCTGAGGCTCTACAGTAACACCAGGATTTGCATCTGTACAGCTTTATTAGTGGAAATAATTCACATGGTCATGCTCCTGTTCATTCTTCTCATTCTCCTCTCAGAGCCTCCACACACACTCACCCCGGCCATGGAGGCATCAGGTGGCTTTGAAATATTCACATCGTGTGTTATTGAACACTCGCCCACTTTCACTTTGGCTGGAGATTAAACCGGGTCTGGTGTTAGACATTGGTGATGATGATGATGATGATGATGATGGTGTAACACTCTCCTGGTACTTGTGGTTTGTTCTGGAGCTCATTGTAGACTTGCTTTTATCGAGACGGATGATTGAAGCAGTGCAGATGAAAGAGAAGACAGACCTGTGTGAGAGAGCAGTGCTGAAACCTGACACTCACACACTGACACACACCCACACACTCATACTCACACTGTGGAGAGGAACTGTGTGTGTGTGTGTGTGTGTGTGTGTGTGTGTGTGTATGTGTGTGTGTGTGTGTGTGTGTCAGCCATTAAGGCTTGTCACTTCCCTGAGGTTATTTAATCCCTTGCTTGTTGGATGGCATCGTGGTTTGGTGGTACTGGATCTTTTGCACACACTGGGTGGTGGTACTTTGTCTTCCTCACAATATGGGTGGTGGTAATGGATCCTCTGCACACACTGGGTGATGGAACTGGATCTTCTGAACACTCTGGGTGGAGGTACTGGATCTTCTCCACGATATGGTGGTGCTACTGGATCTTCTGCACTCAGTGGGTGGTTTCAGTTAGGAGATGAGTTGTTCCAGTTCATATCTCCTTCCTTCTATTTACTCATTGTAGTAGGACATTATTATGAAGAAGAATAGAACACATCTACACCCAGCGGGGGTGTATATATACACCCATATATATAGCGTGTGTGTGTGTGTGTGTGTGTGTGTGTGTGTGTGTGTGTGTCCACGCAGGAGGTCATGGCAGATGAGGCCTGCAGAAGTCCAGCTGCAGAGCTGTCAGTCAGCAGTAACGGAGACCCGGGTGGAGACATGTTCCAGCGTGTAAGAAAAAACACGTTTACAGGGAATATTGTCCCCCTGTCTACATGTGTGCCCCTGTCTCCGTGTGTCCCCCTGTCTCCGTGTGTGCCCCTGTCTCCGTGTGTCCCCCATCTCTTTATCCCTGTCTTTCTGTGTCAGTGTCAACATTCCTCAGTGGAGTAAGGCATGCTTTTGTTTTGCAGGACGTGTCACATGATCCTTCACGTGGACCAATCACATCACACATCCACAGTACACCAGAACAGGATGTGACTGAGGGCATGGCTACAGTCGGACCATTTACAGGTACAGGTGATCTTTATCTCCACATGACCCCTAACCCGACCCTCCACTCCCTCCCTCCCCCGTAACCCCCTCGTCTTCACGTTGCGGTTAAATGTTTACAGGACAGACGTGTCGTCCCTCATCCTCCTCGTCTCCTTTATTTCCCGCCTTCAGTGTGTTTCTGTTCCACAATCTTCTTCTGACTCTGTACTTCATAACGCTCGCTTACCATACCATTCGAATGTGGCTCTTGATTCATGTTGATTCATGTTTCTCTGATCTCAGGAATGCAGTCTGCTTGTTAAACTCTCTTTCTGCTGCACATTTCTTTTCCAGGACGCTGTTCCTCCTCCCACTGCGTCTTTCCTCTGAACTTTTGAAACCTTCAGTGTGGTTTTTGTTTTATGATGCTCCGGGAAACGTGCAGATTTTAAATACGCACTGAAATATTATTGTTTGCTCACGTGTGTAACATCATGGTAGCATTTCTAGATCAACAATACAATACGCATTTTTATTTTAGATCCATTAAAAATGTGAAGAAAATTAAATCATAACATAATGACATCATGCCCTGACCTCATGACATCACACGATGGAGGTGGAGAGCATCGTTTATGACTACACTGACAGAAGACCTTTCAGAAGAACCCGAACCAGTGCTGCACTGCGCTTCCACAGACGTGTAGAATCGCTTTACGGTGTTGAGTCTGTTTGTGGTGTTTACGGTGTTGAGTCTGTGATAGACGTCAGTACTGCGTGTTTTTAACCTGACGTGTGTGATCGTGTGTGGTTTTAATCAGGTTCAGTGACGGAACAGTCTAGCGGAGGTGCTGTGGTCCTCGCCGATGACATGAGAAACCCGGCGATGGAGAAACTTGAGCTGGTCAGAAAGTGGAGCATTAACACTTACAAAGTGAGTGAGTGAGTCAGAGTCAGTAGTTAAGTCAGAGTCAGTAGTTAAGTCAGTGGTGAGCAGGTTTCCTCCTCCCTCCCCCTCAGTGCACTAAGCAGATCCTGTCGGAGAAGCTGGGCCGTGGTTCCCGCACTGTGGATCTGGAGCTGGAGGCTCGTATCGACGTGCTGCGTGATAATAAGCGGAAATACGAGCAGGTGGTGAAGCTGGCACAGACGCTGGCCAGTCAGCTCGCACAGATGATGCAGACTCAGCGCCAGCTTGGGGATGCCTTCGCTGACCTCAGCCTCAAAACACCTGAACTACACGTGAGCAACAATATCCACGTCTATTATCACTTACCTCTTAAAACCACTCCAACTCTACTCCAACTCTATTCTAACTCTACTCCAACTCTACTCAAATTCTACTCTCAGCCTCAAAACACCTGAACTACACGTGAGCAACAATATCCACATGTCTATTATCACTTACCTCTCAAAACCACTCCAACTCTACTCCAACTCTATACTAACTCTATACTAACTCTATTCCAACTCTATTCCAACTCTATTCCAACTCTATTTCAACTCTACTCCAACTCTATTCCAACTCTACTCCAACTCTACTCCAACTCTACTCCAACTCTACTCCAACTCTACTCCAACTCTACTCCAACTCTATTTCAACTCTACTCCAACTCTATTCCAACTCTACTCCAACTCTACTCCAACTCTACTCCAACTCTACTCCAACTCTACTCCAACTCTATTCCAACTCTATACTAACTCTATTCCAACTCTACTCCAACTCTACTCCAACTCTATTCCAACTCTATTCCAACTCTACTCCAACTCTACTCCAACTCTACTCCAACTCTATTCCAGCTCTATTCCAACTCTACTCCAACTCTATTCCAACTCTATTCCAACTCTACTCCAACTCTATTCCAACTTTACTCAAACTCTACTCTCAGTCTCAAAACACCTGAACTACACATGAGCAACAATATCCACATGTCTATACCACTTATCTCTTAACTTAACTCCAACTCTACTCTAACTCTACTCCAACTGTATTCTAACTCTATTCCAACTCTATTCTCTCTTCTCTTAGCATCAAAACACCTGAACTACACGTGAGCAACAATATACACATCTTTATTACCACTTAGCTCTCTACTCTAAACAAATGCTAACTCTACTCTGATTCTAATGTAACCACTGTACCTCTACACTAACTCTACTCTAACTTTAGTGTAGCTCTAATCTAAAATTATTTTACCTCAACTAACTACTGTAACTACAGTAACTTTACTCAGACTCTACACCAACTCAAACTGTACTGTAACTCTATTCTACAATAACTCTAAACTAACTCCACTCCAACACGACTTTAACTCTACACCACTCCACTCTACACATGCAGACATCTACTTGATGGCAGGTTTTCATTTGATGATTGTGTTTAAGGAACAACCTGTGTGTGTGTGTGTGTGTGTGTGTGTGTGTGTGTGTGTGTGTGTGTGTGTGTGGATAACAATTAATGAGTTTCCTGCATGTATTTAGGAGGAGTTTGGCTACAATGCTGACACTCAGAAGCTCCTGTCTAAAAATGGTGAGACTCTTTTAGGGGCCATCAACTTCTTCATCTCCAGCGTCAACACTCTGCTGGACAAAACCATCGAGGACACCATGATCAACATCAAACAGTACGAAGCAGCTAGGTAGGACTCCAGTGGAATGTTCTTCAGTTTGTCTTGGTGTATAACTTGTTAAGATGGAGTGCATCCTCATCCCCTGGAGCTGCAGGTTGTGGAGCAGAGAAATGTGATGTTCAGCACTGGGACTGTCAGAAAGCTCACTGACACCCAGATCGTTGTCTCCCTCTGCTGCAGGATCGAATATGATGCGTATCGTACAGATCTGGAGGAATTGAATCTCGGCCCGCGTGATGCCACCACTCTGCCCAAGATCGAACAGTCTCAGATCCGCTTCCAGCTCCACCGAGAAAAATATGAAAAGATGCGCAATGACGTCTCCGTTAAACTCAAGTTCCTGGAGGAGAATAAGGTGCTCACGATTTCCCCTAAACTGATTCTGCACTGGTAGTGTGAGAGAGACTGCATGTGTGTGTGTGTGTGTGTGTGTGTGTGTTATAATAAATAAGTGTAATGTTCTGCAGGTGAAGGTTCTCCACAATCAGCTGATCCTGTTCCACAATGCCATCGCTGCGTATTTTGCTGGAAACCAGCAGCACCTGGAGCAAACTCTCAAACAATTCCACATCAAACTGAAGATGCCTGGTGCAGACACGCCCTCCTGGTTAGAGGAACACTGAGAGGAACTCCTAAACTAAAGCCCCCTCCAAAGGTCCTGCACATGGTTTTGTTTCTAGAGAGGAAGCAGGAAGTTCACATGCTCCTCAAATAGTAAAAAAATCTCTAAACTGCTCTTTCTTCTTGATGTTTTTCTGTTGTTTTTTTTTCTACTCAGTGACACTAAAGCTGTTCAGAGTTACGTTTGGAGAACAAAAAAAAAGCCTAAGACCAGATGTTTTCACTTTTAGTTCCACAGCTGGGGTTTTGAGTGAGTGTTCATCTGGGAGGAGAGTTTTGGAGAAAATCAGACATGCACTTTAATAATGTCATGAAACAGGACAAGTCAGATCTTTTTTTATAAAAATAGGAGGAAATTCCACTGAATGTAAACCAAAGGGTTAAAAACATCCAAATGGTGGTGATGACTGGAGCTCTGGTTCTTCTGCCTTCCTTTTAAACCCCTGTGATGTCTCTATCAGAGTCTCCAGGTCCTCACCACAGTGTGTGTGTTTTTATGAAGACCTGAGGGAAAAATCCGACACTTTATATTTCATATGAATTTCTTCACATGAATGTTTTCACTCCATAATGTGCCTTTTCTCTCTCCAGCAAACAGCTAAGCAAAAACCACACAGGTGTGTCACTGCTCTGCTGTGGACCAACACACACACACACACACACACCAGCACATGTGTGTGTGTGTGTACATTATTCATGTGTAACTGAAAGGAGCTGCTTGTTATGATGATAATCCCGTCACACTCTTCATCTCCATTCCACATTATAAAGTGTTTCAATGCTGTGTATGAACCTGAACTGTTCCTAAACTGTTCCTGATAAGTGAGTTCCTCCTGCGTCTGTCTGGAACACGTCTGGGTGCAGGAATTCTGTGCATTTTTGTTTTCTTTTTGTAAAATTGATCCTGTCTTTTTCTCTACATTTTTATAAACCTCCCAAACTTCATGACAATTCCTCTGCAATCAAACCCAAAAGACACACACACACACACACACACACACACACACACAAACGTACACGCGCATCTCTGACTCACACACACACACACACATTTCCACACACAATATTTCACACTCTCTCATACACACACACATCCCCACACATTCACAAGCAACTCTGTCTCACACACGTTCACACACTCACACAAATATACACACATACACATGCATCTCTCTCTCTCACACACACACACACGCATCTCACTCTCACACACACACACACACACTCCCACACAAACACACGCATCTCTCTCTCTCACACACACACACACACTCACACACACGCATCTCACTCACACACACTCCCACACAAACACACGCATCTCTCTCTCTCTCACACACACACACACACAAACATACACATACAGATGCATCTTTCTCACACACACACACAATTTCACACTCTCTCATACACACACACATCCCCACACTCTCACACAAACATACACATTCACATGCATCTCTCTCTCTCACACACATACACTCGCACACACAATTCCACACTCTGTCTCACACACACACACACAAATTCCCACACTCTCACACACACACACACAATTTTACACTCTGTCTCTCACACACAATGCACACAGTAACCGTGACCTAAAACTGATCCCTGTGTACAAGGCCCCTCTCTCTCTCTCTCTCTCTCTCTCTCTCTCTCTCTCTCTCTCTCTCTCTCTCTCTCGCTATCCTTCCTTCTCTCTCTCTATTCCCCTCTCTCTCACACTCTTTCTCTCTCTCTCTTTCTCTCTTATATAAATATACTTCTATATTTTGTGTATTTGATGTATTTTTGGACAGACGTATATGTTGCTGTGGGCATTGTTGAGTGATGTAATTGAAAGGGTTCCTCTGGAGTTGTGGAGGAAGCTGTTAGACGTGACCAAGGAAAAGAAATAAACCTTTTTATTAATGACCCTGAGATTCATTTTGGTTTTTTAACTTCAGCATAAATCTCACCTGTGTGTGTGTGTGTGTGTGTGTGTGTGTGTCTGTATGTCTGTCTGTCTGTCTGTCTGAGAGAGAGGGAGAGAGAGAGGGGTATGTGTACAGAGTCTGTACTGAAGAACAGGGACATTTCTGCTCTGTCCCACATGGAGGCGCTGTTTCACCTTCAATAACATTTAGGACTCATCATTTCCACACAGTTATGCTGGAGGACCACAAACCATCAACTCCAAAAAACTGAACTGAACTTCAGCTCTGTGGGAGGGGAGAGTGTGGTGGTGGGAGAGGACAGTGTGTGGTGGGAGAGGACAGTGTGGAGAGTGTTTGGTGGAAGGGGAGAGTGTGTGGTGGGAGAGGAGAGTGGAGTGTGTGTGGTGGGAGATGAGAGTGTGGAGAGTGTTTGGTGGAAGGCGAGAGTTTGTAGTGGGAGGGGAGAGTGTGTGGTGGAAGTGGAGAGTGTGGTGGAAGGGGAGAGTGTGGTGGGAGAGAAGAGTGTGTGTGGTGGTAGGGGAGAGTGGAGAGTGTGTGGTGGGAGAGGAGAGTGTGTGTGGAGACAGTGTGGTGGGAGAGGAGAGTGTGGTGGGAGGGGAGTGTGTGGTGGGAGGGGAGAGTGTGGAGAGTGTGTGGTGGGAGCGGAGAGTGTGTGTTGGGTGGGAAGAGTGTGCAGAGTGTGTGGTGGGAGGGGAGAGTGTGCAGAGTGTGTGGTGGGAGAGGAGAGTGTGCTGGGAGGGGAGAGTGCAGAGTGTGTGGTGGGAGAGGGGAGTGTGCAGAGTGTGTGGTGGGAGAGGGGAGTGTGCAGAGTGTGTGGTGGGAGAGGAGAGTGTGTGGTGGGAGGGGAGAGTGTGGAGAGTGTGTGGTGGGAGAGGAGAGTGTGGAGAGTGTGTGGTGGGAGAGGAGAGTGTGTGGTGGGAGAGGAGAGTGTGTGGTGGGAGAGGAGAGTGTGTGGTGGGAGAGGAGAGTGTGGAGAGTGTGTGGTGGGAGAGGAGAGTGTGGAGAGTGTGTGGTGGGAGTGGAGAGTGTGTGGTGGGAGAGGAGAGTGTGAAGCTGAATTAGAGTTTATTACATGTATGAATTTCTCTTGTCTCTTCTCTCATCTCATATCTCTGCTCATCTCTTCTCCCTTCCCTCCTGTCTCTCCTCTCCTGTCTTTTCTCTACTGTCTCCTCTCCTGACTTCTCTTTTCTCCACTGTCTCCTCTCCTGTCTTCTGTCTCATCTGCAGTAGTTGGACAGTGTGACGTTCCTCTGAGGGAATCATTTCTCTACTGTCTCCTCTCCTGAATTCTCTTTTCTCTACTGTCTCCTCTCCTGAATTCTCTTTTCTCTACTGTCTCCTCTCCTGTCTTCTGTCTCATCTGCAGTAGTTGGACAGTGTGACGTTCCTCTGAGGGAATCAGGGCGTGAATGAAGCACGTGCCTTGTGCACCATTTGATGACGTCATATCCGGCGCAGTGTAAATGTTATATTAAATGGGATTGTGTGAGAGAGGAGTGTACATGATCTATTTATACAGTACACGTGTATAATCCCGGTGTCACGAGCACTACATCCTGCCCTCGGTAGGGCACCTACACCGGAAGTAGGTAGAGATGAAGCGCGTGAGACTCGCCGCTGGGCGGGAGTTGGAGCAGTGTCACACCTGTGAGTTGGAGAAGATCCGCGCATGCGCAGGGTCTAGTTTGCGGCGTCTCGCGCTCTCTGCAGTGGGATGAGGATGCGCAGCTCCGACACTGAACCGATTCCGCACCTGTGCGCGTGAGAGACAAGTTCTATATCCCGGGTTCTGTTCAGACCTCCTCGCGGTAAGACCTTCATCACTTCATCATTTCATCATTTCATCACTTCTTCACTTCTTCACTTCTTCACTCGCACCTGAAACCGAATCCGCTTTATTCTTCATTCACTTCACCGGGGTTTAAACCGCTCTGCTTTTCCTGCCCTGCAATAACGAGTCTCTCTCTTTATACACACACACACACACACACACACACACACACACACACACAGTCACCTTACAGATACATAGACTGTGTGTGTGTGTGTATCTATCTGTTACTGTGTGTGTCTGTATTTGTGTGTGTGTCTGTTACTGTGTGCACCCCCCCTCCCACACACACACAGTCTATGTATCTGTGTGTGTGTGTGTGTGTGTGTGTGTCTGTTACTGTGTGTTTGTGTGTATCTGTGTGTGTAAGTGTATTTGTGTGTCTGTGTATTTGTGTGCGTGCGTGTGTGTGTATGTGTATCTGTTACTGTGTGGTTGTGTGTGTGTCTGTGTGTGTGTGTGTGTATCTGTTACTGTGTAGTTGTGTGTGTGTGTGTGTATCTGTTATTGTGTGTGTGTGTTTGTGTGTGTGTGTGTGTGTGTGTGTGTATCTGTTACTGTGTGGTTGTGTGTGTGTGTGTGTGTGTGTGTGTGTATCTGTTACTGTGTAGTTGTGTGTGTGTGTGTGTGTGTGTATCTGTAAGTGTGTCTGTGTGTATTTTGTATGTAATGAGCGTGTCCTCACACACTTGAGTGATTTGTGCAGGTTTTTATCTGCACGTGTAGAAGATTCAGCAGTAGTTGATGACGTCATGGTGAACGTTTACTAGTCACATCCAGGCCTTTGGTTGCACCTGTAAATGTGAACGGGATGAAATTTAGTATTTCGTTCTGCAGTCATTCAGGAGCTGTGACACGACTGAAGGTTCTTCAGAACATCAGGAGTTTGTCTCAGTGAGGGTGTTGGTCTGGTTTGATAGAGCAGAACTTTTTATTTCAGGATAAACGATGTCTAAATTAGAGAGAAACTTCATATTCTTCTTATTTATTATTAATATTAGCATTTGGACTTGAAGTCTGTGAATAAGAAACTCCAGAGCTCTGAGATGTTTACCAGAATGACGTCCAGTAATTTCTTTAATTCACTTTCTAGCAAAAGTTGCACAGCTAATTATGAGATTTGGGGGCGGGGTTAAGTGTGTGTGTGTGTGTTGTGTGTGTGTGTGTGTGTGGGGGGGTGTTCTTCATCTTTATACCTGCACTGAATGACGTGAACATCACCAGCGGTTCTCTGGACTGTTGTATTGGCGATTCGTTTCTTCAGTAGATCAGTTGAGTGATGAAGACCAGCCCAGGTTCTGAGAATGTAGGTGGTTTGTTTTATGAGTTTTCCAGCTTCTGTTTACTTCACATTGAATCCATCTGCTGATGTTTGATGAAGGTAAGAAAAAATTACCTTCACCATCACAGTTCAATAAAGAAGTTGTTTTGAAGAACAACATCTCATCCATCGGGAAGCCAGTCTTAGAGCTTTAATGATGAAGGAACTGGACTCTGTTCTTGGTTTCCAGCTTGGGGAGAAAATCTAAGCTCCTACTGGTGTTGTCCTCCAGAACTTTCTGGATTGTTTGGAAAATTCAGGATCTTTATCTGTATTGGAAGTTGTATTAAATTGTAAGTGCTGTTATCAGTGTTTTACGGTGAAGTGTGTGTGTGTGTGTGTGTGTGTGTGTGTGTGTATATGTCGTACTCCTGGGTGTTCTCGCTCAAACCCTGTCGAAGTCACTGCAGGTTTTATTGTCTCACAGCTTTGTGCTCTATATCATGATCCTGTGTCTCCGGGACGATCCCAGGCCGTTCTGTTCTTCATGCTGTGACGAAGCTGAGAAAGTCCATTCAGGACTTGAAGAACAAAGCTTTAGGAAAGGTTTTGAAGGGGTCAGGGCAGAAGGGGGGTAGCGACATGGCGACGTGTTGCCAAGGTAACCCAACCTTTTTCTGGGAGAAGCTAACTAGCACTTAAAATCCCGAACTGTGACTCTCGGGTCTGATACAGAAAATATGATTTTTGATCGGTTTCTTTCTTTCTTTATTTTTGTTGAAATGGAAGACAGAGAGAGAGAGAGAGAGAGAGAGAGAGAGAGAGAGAGAGAAAAAGAGAGAAAGTTTGCTTGAGGTCAGAGGTTAAAACGTCCCCACATAAAAAGGCTGTGAAGGTTTTAAGGGCAGTAAAGGTTCTGTGCCTCCCCACCCCCAAAATCAAGCCTTACCAGTTCTACAGCCGGAGGACACGCGGTGACAGTAAACTACACGTATCGCACATGGTGAAGAGGGTAAACTTCGCTTGGAGGACGTGGCATTAAGGGTACAATACTCATGGAAGATGTGAGGGTGAACTACACGCGGAGGATGTGAGGGTGAACTACACGCAGAGGATGTGAGGGTGAACTACACGCGGAGGACGTGGTTGTGGTTAAGAGAAACTACACGTGGAGGACGTGGTGGCGAGAGTACAATACACATGAGTACAATACACATGAGTACAATACACATGAAGGATGCGGCGTCGAGGGTAATCTATGCATGGTGGGGACTGGAAACTACATGTGGAGGACACTGTGGTGGTGAGGGGAAACTACACATGAAGGATGCAGTGTTGAGGGTAAAATTTACGTGGAGGATGCGGCGGTGTGGGTAAACTACACATCAAGGGCACAGCGTTGGTCAGGTTAAACTACACGTGGACGACCTGGTGATGGAGAGGGTAAACTACATGTGGAGGACTGTTGGGTGATTAGAGGTGGTTTGGTGACGGTGAGGGGGTGATTAGGGGTGGCATAGGGACGGGGGGGG
>MU574732.1:2357896-2427896 GCA_024362625.1 Silurus asotus | reverse complement strand
GCTCAGATTTCCAGCTCTTATTTCACGTTTTTCTGTTTAAACAGGAAGCACAGAAGAAAGATGAAAATCTTCTAAAGTTTCCAGAGAAGCTAACGCATGTACAGAGTGCTGCAAGGTAACGTCTGTGTCTGTCTGTGTGTGTGTGTGTGTGTGTGTGTGTGTGTGTGTGTGTGTGTGTGGGGAGAGACTCTTTTGAGGTGCACACACACTTCACTGTATTTAGACTTCATCATCACTGTGTATTTGTGTCTCCTGCTTTTATTTTTCTCTGTTCTTTGTTTTTTTTTTCTGTAGGATCTCGGTGGAGAGCATTGAGGCAGAAATCTCCTCACTCAGCATCAGGATGCAGGTTCTGGAGCAGAAGATTCAGGAGGATGCTGAGCTGCTTTTACAATTCAATCCATTTATGCAGGTCAGATTTCTACCAGGATCTTTCTGGTATCAGTCACACAATAATCTCCAGGTTTCAGTAATCCTGTGTGCGAGTGTAAATCCAATTAATGATGCAGAATCATAAATAATCTTAATCATAGCTCAGGTTAGGATTCAGATTAGGTTATAGTTAGAGTTAGGATTAGGTTATAGTTAGGGTTAGGATTAGGTAAGGGTTAGGGTTAGGATTAGGGATAGGATTAGGTTAGGATTAGGTAATAGAGTAAGGATTAGGTAAGGGTTGGGATTAGGAAAGAATTAGGGCTAGGATTAGGTAATAGTTAGAGTTAGCATTAGGTAAGGGTTAGGTAAGAGTTAGGGTCAGGGTTAGTGTTAGGATTAGGGCTAGGATAAGGTAATAGAATTAGGGCTAGGATTAGGTAATAGAATTAGGGCTAGGATTAGGTAAGGATTAGGGCTAGGATAAGGTAAGAGTTAGGATTAGGGCTAGGACTAGGTAAGGATTAGGTAAGAGTTAGGGTGGGGATTAGAGCTGGGATTAGTTAATAGTTAGGATTAGGGCTAGGATTAGGTAAGATTTAGGGTTAGGATTAAGTAAATCACCAAAACAACAACTAAGTAGAATTTTATAGAATAACACCTTCATTTTGTATTTAAATGCTGAGTTGAAAAGGGAAAATGAACCGAAGTAAATCCATTAATGATGCAGAATCATAAATAACCAGTAGGTGGCAGTGTAACAGGTCTTAGTGCTCATAGGCACAACAACAAATTAAAAGTAGTGACGTGTGAAGAGCCAATCAGAAAAAAAGAGACAGCCAGTTTAATGAATATTATATTATTCTGGTCCTGATAAAATTGTATGTATGGTGAAGCAGTGATAGAAACATCTGTAGTCCAGTGAACTGGAAGAAGCTCACAGTGAAACAAACGTGTTTTTACATCAAACATACAAAAAGTGAAATCTTTAAAAGTGTATGAAGTAAAAAACAGGATTCATGTTTCCTCTATCGGAAAGTAAATTACAGTATAACATTTTTCCTCTGGTTCTTTGCCCATTAGAGTTCGACACAAACTCTTCAGAACCTGAAACAATGCGGGCTGGACCTGCGAAAGGAGGGCAACGTTCTCATCGATTTCTTCTGTGAAGACAAAGACACGTTCAAGCTCGACGAGTGCTTCAGGCTCTTTCAAGACTTCTGTCTCAAGTTTAGGAAAGCCGTGAAGGTACAAATTAAATACGTGACCCAAAGTCTTTCTGGTGGCCAAGAGTTTGTATGCTCTTGTTGTCAAAATAATGGCATCATATATCTTTTCTTCACACTGCCTCCTCGGTGTATTCGGTAGGATAATCTAGAACGAGAGCTGAAGGAAGCTGCCAGGCAGCAGCGTCTCCGTGAGCTGGAAGAAAGGCGCATCGCTTGGGCCTCTGCCAGCGCTGATCTGGGCGGTAGCGGAAATTTCGGTCGCAGCAGCAGTGAAAATGACGTGGATGTTCTCAACAAAGATGGCCTTCTAGACTTCTTGATGCATCCCCGACCTCACAGTCCCCACAGCCCATTGGGGCGTTCCGCAAGCGCCCGCCGTTACCGCCACACAGCTACAGAGCGCAACCTCCGTGGCTTCCTGGAGGTGTTTAATGACATTCCCAAAGCAGACATCAATAAATTTAGCAGCCTTCCACGTTCAGGACGTCCTCATCAAAGACGGACTATAGCCTGGATGACCACAGCAGATGACAACAGAGAGCTGGGGCCTCAAAACAACAAACTCGGTTATGAGAACCTGGCAACTTCCCCACAGGCACAGACCGAACCAATCAGCCCCCTGGCTAGATACTCGGTGTCGGGCTACATTAGGGACATTGATGTTTACAGTAATAATAATTATGCAGGTCACAACAGGAACTGGGTGGAGAAATCTCAAGATATATCACACATGAACAACAGAATAGAAAAACACACGTTAATATCTGGGCCTCAGGCCTTTGAGCTGACAAATAATAATAGCAGTTATACACCACTGGATAACCAAGGAGTTACTGCAGAGGTAGAGAAGGAAAGAGACCCTCCAAAAAAAACTACTTTCCCAGACACCCCTCCATCTAGTAGGGGATCTGAAGAAGCACCAGATTCTGGAGCAGTTTTCGACACCCACATGACTTCTCCCCAGAGAGAGGAGGAAGAGGAAAACAGCACGGTCTCCTCGACAACATGTGACACGCCTTTGCCCCTTGACCCCTCGTCCAATAAGAAAGCTATTCTCTACGTACTGGACTGCACTGAAACGGATTGTTCTGTTATGTTGGACTTCTCGGAACTTGAAACTCCCCCTGTCTTCAAAGGAGAATCACAACTTGACTTCAAGCCCCAGGACAGCAACTTCCAAAGTCTTCTTCAAGACCCTAGTTCTCTTTCTTCCAACTTTGCATCTTTGTCCACCAACGATCCATCTGTTTCTGTCGAAGAACCATTTGATGGGAAACCGGCAGAAGAGCTCCCAGTTACTCCATCCGTTACTAGAGACGAGGAAGACAGTAACAACGTTGACATGGCGCAAAGTAAAAAGGGTGGTGAGAAGGCAGTGCAGATGGGTAGCTCCAAACCAGCCAACCTAAAAAAGGTATCGTCTAAACCCGCTGGCACACGAACAGGACGTCCTGCAAGAACCCTTACACCAACCGAGACCAGACACTTGCGCAAAGTGGTGCCAATCACCAAGGCGAGCCGTTCTGGCAGCAGTGTTAAGAGAGTAGAGAAATCTTTGGAGCTTGAGAAGGCAGCATCAAGACGTCCACTACGTGACCAGAGCATGCCAGCAAGAAAAGGTGATCGACCGGGTAGAGCTGCTCGCCATTCTAGCGTTCCTCTAGAGTCTAAGGCGGAAAGAGGAACGACCGCAAGTGTTGTAGCTTCTCAGTGGGCTCGAGATCCCACTCCACACAGGCCTTCCATAAAGAAACCGACTGCCAAACCTGTCCGCAATATCCCCAAACCTCCAGCAGAAGAGAAAATGTGTCGCTCTACCATGAGAGCTTTAGCCCAGGCTCAGGCTGTTTTGGATGCCAGTTCTCCTCAAACACCAACCCATGCCCGGAAGTCTGCTTCACCTTTGCCGAGCTTTGCTCGCAACACTGTTGCTTTCTCTTCCAGAACCAAAAAAGACACGGCAACGCAGCCTGCGCCAGGGACTCCACTGAAGAGCTCAACCTTATCGAGAACTTCCTCACTGAAGGCGCCTTCTGGCAGTAGGACAAACTCTGTATCTAGCGGACACTCTGCCCAAGGCGAGGAGAAACCAGGTGGATCTTTGAGGAGGGTTCAGAGTGTCTGGGCTTCTGGTAGAAACACTTTACGGAGTGACACACCTACACCGCAGACTGGTCAGGAGCAACCACGAAAGAGTAGCAGTTTCTCCGAGAAATCCTTCCTGCTAAAAGACTCCCCAACTGGCAAAGTTCTCAAGCCTCTTTGGAAGTAGAACAGATAGACAAACAAGGCAATACAATTTCTCACACACAGATTTTTATTTTATTCATCATCTAAGACGTATCTGAATGTATCTAAAGCCTTTGACATGTAGCTGAAGTTCTACGTATTGAGCTAGTGTTCCAGAAGAGTCTAGCTGCTGTCAATATTTGACAACTCATTCTAGTGGTAGCACTTCATCCATAAAAGGATGTTAACGATGGCCTTTTAAACAGCAGACATTCAATGTTGCATCACGTTCACACACTTTAATCTCCTTTTCAAATATGGCGTCACTTCGATTTGTTATATAACGCACTTCCTGCGACGTCACATTAACGTACGGCATGTTTTTAAAATCGCAAACCTGACGTGAAATACACGTGAGCGAAATCAGGACCAGACACTCGGGTTTAGGAGAGTCTACTGGATTCCCTGAGCTCAGTATTTGTAGTTCAGGTTCAGGATCAAGCTTTTCTACTGAACAATGAGACCCAGTGCTGAGCTGGGGCCAGTGGGCGGAGCTAAAAAATAATACTGTCGCACACTGTTGCTATGACTACTACAACTGCACTAAACCACAGGCGAATTTCAGCAAACATCACTTTCAGTTCAATTAAACCACTGATGATGTTCAACATAATTCCATGTCTAATTGAATCTGGAACTGTATATACAGTGGTGTGAAAAAGTGTTTGCCCCCCCTTCCTGATATCTTATTTTGTTTGTCACACTTTTAAATATTTCAGATCATCAAACTAATGTAAATATGAAAGAGAACACAAGTGAACAGTTTTTAAAACGAAGGATTTTATTATTGAGGGAAAACAAAAATCCCAAGCTACATTGCCCTGTGTGAAAAAGTGTTTGCCCCCTAAACTGGTTGGGCCGCCCTAAGCAGCAACAACTACAATCAAGCGTTTGTGATAAGTCTGTTACTTCACTGTGGAGGAATTTTGGTCACTCATTTATGCAGAATTGTTGTAATTCAGCCACACTGGAGGGTTTTCCAGCACGAACCGCCTTTATAAGGTCATGCCGCAGCATCTCAATAGGATTCGGGTCAGGACTTTGACTAGACCACTCCAAAGTCTTCATTGTGTTTTTTGGCAGCCATTCAGAGGTGGAATTTCTGGTGTGTTTTTGGATCGTTGTCCTGCTGCAGAACCCGAGTTCGCTTCAGTTTCACGAACTAACAAAAATATAGGAAATCAGGAAATGGGGGCAAACACTTAAAAGTAGAGTAGCAAAAAAACACTTGTGCATTCGATAACTCGCATTTCATTAAGTATACGCAGAACAATCCGGTATGAACACTTTAGTCTTCACATTAACAGGAAGGGTGGGGGTTAAAATCTGCAATCTGATTGTTCTGCATCAATAGAAATAATCCCTGGTTATTTGTGAGCTAAGTTGAAGGTTTCCTGGTTTGAGGTTTGTTGTTGCTTTGTTCAGTGGAAAAGCTTTACAGGTGTGTTAGAGCAGGTGAAGGGAATCCAGGGGCCGGAGTGTGCATCCTGCCGCGCCGTGTCTCACTGAAGTGTCTGTGATTTAAACGCATTCTGTGCATGACAAATGTTTATGATTAGCTAATGAATGCGTGTAGGACTGTTCAGATAAACACTGCTGTTGCAGCCAGATTTCAGGAGGTCAGGGGTGCATACAGAAAAGTTTCCTAGCGACTGTAATGCTTTGAATTCAGGATCCGAGCCGCTGCATCAGGCTGCTTTGCTGCTCTTAATACTGTATTTGTGTCTGTCATTTTATTGCTACGTTTTTTTATTTTTTTTTTTCTGTAATTTTACGTTTTTTTTTTGTTTTTTTTTTTGCCAAGCCATATTTGTTATCAGGAGTGGCAAAACCCGGTCCTCGAGGGTCTCCATGAAGAAATTCATCCCTGAAGAAATTACACAGTACTTTTTATTGCATATCACTTCTGATTTAATAAATCAAGTATTATTATTATTATTATTAATAATAATAATATTACAACCTCAATTCCCCCAAAAATTGGGGATGTTGTGTAAAATGTAATAACCCCATATTTTATTCACATTAGAATAAAACTGTCTACAAACGGTGGAACAATTTCAGAATAATTTTCCTCGACATAAAATTGTGAAGACGATCCAATCATTTACATAAGATCATCAAATGATTCCGAAAATCTGGAGAAATCTCTGTATGCGATGAACAAGGGTGAAGACCAGGCATGATTCTATAATGGAAATCACTGCATGGGCTTGGAAACACCTCCAGAAAACATTGTGTGTGTTCAGAGAAAATGTCCTCCAGACTAAAGAGGAGAGGGACCGTCCCAGCCGATCATTGCCTCACTTCAACAGAAAAATAGGACAAAGACGATGTTGAGGAACTTGAATTCTGTATCAGATACGGATGAAAGAACATATTTTATCATATGAAATTCCAGCAGGTGGTCTCCACAGTTCCCAGATGTACAGCTGTGAGAAGACCTGATGCTCCTTAAAATTCTCGATTGTGAATAAAATGTGGGTTTATAAATCATTACAAAATTTTATTTTATTTTATAGATTATATATTTTTGGAGTTGGGGTTTTATTATTATTATTATTAAAACTGAAAACTGAATATTTCTACCTCTACAATCATGTTTCGCCACCTCTGATTTATTTCTCATGATTGTCAATACTGACTTTTATTTTTCTTTTCATTTTGCAGTCGATGTTTTGCGGGTTTTTTTGCCATTCTGTCGTGTGTGTGTACGTCTGTGCAGCAGTGTAATGATGTTGTGATGATGCAGTATCTGTACAGTGGACTGATGTAGCCTCCTGTAGATCTCAGCTCAGAGTTGAGATTTATTTCCTCGACTTCAGCACGATACGACGTCTGTGTACTTTTTTTTTTTTGTTCTTTTTTTTTTTTTTTTTTTTCTCCAGGCTTCGCTTGTCCTTTCTATTGAAAATGTCGCCTGATTTTTCTGTAATTGTGAAATTAAAATCAGTAGAAGAAAAAGAATTACAATGTGGAAGATTTCAGGTTTTCAGGTTTTGTACCAAATTCTTCGACAGGACGCAAAAGTTCACGGCGATGACTTCGGCACGGCGTCGGCTGTAAATCTCGCGTCCTCGATTAAAAAAAAAACAAAAGCTGAGATTTTCTGATCAAAGGTCTGAGGAAGATGTTCAGATGAAACGTTGAGCTTATTTAAGACTGGAGAACAAATGCTGGGTGAAAAATCGTCACTTCACCCTGAGTGTGAACGGTTTCTGTTGGAGTCGTCTGATTGGTTAATGAACGTCTCCATAACGATCTCTTGCTCCAGCACTGATTGTATTCTGACCTTTCTGGAAGAGCAGCAGCTCCAGTTGTCTGAGATCAGGTGTGTGTTCTCCAGCACAGAAAAACCCTGTGGTCGCTGACGTTCACACGTCTTTCACGCGGTGTTCGAGTTGATCTAAAGACGTCACGGCAACTCGCTGGGAAAACTGCAGAATCTTCTCTCGCTCTGTGATTCAGCTGTGAATATCACCAGTAAAAATAGCACACCGAGTCACACACACTTCTGCATGTGGATTGGGGTGTGTTCTACTGTGCAACAAAAGCATGAACCTGAAGATGTTTGTTTCTGGGTCAAATTATTGTCCTGCATCGAACAAACAAAACGATTAAGGAGATTGCTGAAACTGCCGTCACGCATTTTTCAACCTGGAAAGATCGAGATGAACATCAACGACTACGGAGAAACGCGGTCTTGGATGATTATGATTGGAGAGCGTTTGAACTTCTGATCAAATGATAAAAGTGTTTAATAGTGAAAGTAGGAGAATTTTCACACAAAAACACAGGAACTCAAAGCATTGGCAAAACATCTGTGTGGCTTTAAAGAGCCAATAATCACTGAGGATCATCTGAGATAGGAGGTGGTGGAGTTCAGGTATCTGGGGTCAACAGTACAGAGTAATGGAGAGTGTGTTAGAGAAGTGAAGAAAAGAGTGCAGGCAGGGTGGAGTGGGTGGAGAAGAGTGATAGCAGGAGTGATTTGTGATAGAAGAGTATCTATGAAAGTGAAAGGGAAAGTTTATAGGACTGTGGTGAGACCTGAGATGTTGTATGGATTAGAGACAGTGGCATTGAGTAAAAGACAGGAGGTGGAGCTGGAGGTAGCAGAGCTGAAGATGTTGAGGTTTTCGTTGGGAGCGACGACGATGGACAGGATTAGAAATGAGTTTATTAAAGGGACAGCGCATGTAGGACGTTTTGGAGACAAGGTGAGGGAGGTGTGATTGAGATGGTTTGGACATGTGCAGAGGAGGGACATGGGGTATATCAGTAGGAGAATGCTGAGGATGGAGACACCAGGAAGGAGGAAAAGAGGAAGAACAAGGAGGAGGTTTATGGATGTGGTGAGGGAAGACATGCAGGTAGTTGGTGTGAAAGAGGCAGATGAAGAGGACAGGGGGGAATGGAGACGGATAATCTGCTGTGGCGCCCCCTAATGGGAGCAGCTGAAAGACGCACTTACAAGACACACACTTACACACTTACAATATACAATAAAATGACTTCTGGTAAGAACTGTATTGTTATAAAATGCATCGGTAAGAGTTTCAGCAGTAGAAATAGAGCAGGTGGAGCCCTCTGCTGGACACTTAAATCAGTACAGGTCTGAACTGAGCGTTTAATGACTTATGATTATTTATAAATACAATTTTAAATGTTTTTAATTTAAAGGCTATTTTTCATGTATGTCAGTATTCTTTCTAAATGATTTGCAAGATCAAATCTGAACATTAGTGATCATAATTCTTTTTGATTAAATTATAGTTATAACTTCAGTTGAACTGCTACTGCTTATATCTGGCTGTGAGACTTCATAGGGTGGCTACAGCAATCACAATTTCTAAGGAGGAAAGAAGATTGGAATATGCACAGACCTGTTGCAGCCTAATAACTGTTATGGAGACTCCACTTCCCATCAGCCACTTCACTGTCACATGATCTTTATCACCTGATTCAGTGAGATGCATGAAGACCCACCATGTGACCTTTTTTTTTTGTTGTTGTTGTGTTAAGTTAATTGTTCATGGAGAGTTTTTGTTTCACGTAATGCACAATCTCCAGGACCTGAGCATCAGATGGATGACTTCATGCACATGTTTGCTAATATCCAAACTCAGTGTGAAAGATGAAGCCATGAAACCAGACATGGAGCTCAAAACAAGGTGAATTGCAGCCCATTTACCCAAAACAAGAAGAGAATAGTTTATATATTGTTTTTAAGATGTTAAGAACAAATGTAACTAGAAGTAGGAGATCAAACATTATTCACATTTCCATCACACCAAAGATCAGTACAATAAATCTTAATGTTCACGTGATTTCTGCAGTTTTTCTTCAGAATTACGTCCAAATGCAAAAGAGAGATTTTTTTTGTTTAGGAAATCGGATTTTCTAGTAGAAAATGACGTGTATTACACCTGTCTCCATTTCAGACCTTCACTACATTTCATTTATTATTTCTTGCAGTCGGAGTAAAAAACTTACAAACACTTTTTGCACTCTTTCTTTGTCGGGTTTGGAGAAGTAATGGCATTGGGGAAGAGTCAAGTCAAGTCAAGTTTATTTCTATAGCGCTTTTCACAACAGACATTGTCTCAAAGCAGCTTTACACAAATCAACAGTGATGGTGAACGGTGTGAATTTGTCCCTGATGAGGAGCCGTGGCGACTGTGGCAAGGAAAAACTCCCTTAGATGTTATGAGGAAGAAACCTTGAGAGGAACCAGACTCAAAAGGGGAACCCATCCTCATCTGGGTGACATCAAGAGTTTGATCATAAATCTTTCTACAATACAGAAGACTGGAGAGTGAGAACTAACATGAGTACTGGAGTGTAAGATTATAAGTGATGTTCTTTCTGCAGTCTTAAACAGTCTTTGAACAGAGTTGAAGAGTTTTTTTCCAGCAGTACATTTACAGTAAAATACCTGGACCTGTAAGAGTGGGTTAGACTTTTAAAAGAAATGGTTAGAATGAGCAAAAAATGGGAGTGATGTGAGTTACAGAGAACATCGAAGCTACTGCACAAACATCCTGTATCTCTCACAGATATATGGAGTCAACAAGTCAAATGTAGTGAATACAGCAGGAACCTGCGTAGGAACCAACAATAGATAATCTGCTTCATGATCTCCCACAGCTAGACAATAAAGACACGACCTACTGCGATCAGGCGTAACATTATAACACGAAGAACACTGATGATCTCGTCATCATGGACAGCAAGTGAAGACGTCTAGACGTCTGGGTCTGAGCGTCTCCAAAACTGCAGCTCTTGTGGGATGTTTCTGGTCTGCAGTGGTCAGAATCTGAAGTGCTCCAAGGAGGGAACAGTGATGAACCGGCGACATGGGCGGCTGCTTCATTTTTCCAAATATTGTACAAAAATAAAAAAATAAATACATTGTTATGGTTGCTAAAGAATTGAGAATGGACAGGAAGTGGTGGAGGTTGGTGTATGCTCAGGTTTAAGATGAAAGAGATAAAAAAGCTAAAAATTCATTTTTAAATTAGAAAATATGAAAAACTGAATTCATTAGAATAATAATATAGTGTCAGTGAAACGCAATAAAATACAATTTACGATAAAACCAATAAATTGGAATCATATACATGGAATATGGACTTTACACATGCAGCAGGCTGTTTGTCTTTTTGTGTGTGTATTTGGAGGGCTGTGTGTGTGTGTGTGTGTGTGTGTGTGTGTGTGTGTGTGTGTGTGTGTGTGTGTGTGTGTGTGTTAAAGTATAAACATGTACATTTGGAGATGGAATGTAGATCACCTGGCTAGAGAACCCATTTTTTTTTATACCACACCACAGCGCCCCCTCGTGGACAGGGTCATGCACAGTTTTATGTCATTTTCCCTGCATCTATAAAGGATGAACACGTTGATAAACATATGCACATAAACCAAATAAATAAAACAAGAATAAACATAACACAAGAAATAAACATATCAAGGCATGTAGTTCTTTCAGTAGAGAATCTGCTTCAGCTTCATTTTTCCACCAGGGATGCAGAACAGGAAAAAACATTATGACCAGACCAAAGCATCTGTCATAATTAGAAGGCGTAATCTTAAATGATATATCTCGGAAAGAATTTTAAAAACGTGTGTGTGTGTGTGTGTGTGTGTGTGTGTGTGTGTGTGTGTGTGTGTCACATCATTGTTAGGAAAGATTTGCAGATTTGTAAAAATGATTATATACGTTTTATTGAAAAACTTCTATGACCCCCCCCCCCCCCCCCCCCCCCCCACTCCCCCCCCCCCCCCTTCCCCCATCATCATCATCATCATTATCATCATCATAGCACTTATAGAATCATTTGTACATTGTAGTAATAATGAAGGAAATGTGATTCCGGATTCTGCTGCCTCCAAAACCACCAGAATCTTTTTCAAATATTTATGCAGTAAAACCTTGATGTGAAAATGTGAACCCAATTGAGTTAAGAACAGAAAAATTCCAGAGCCGAGTCCGTGATTGTGAGAATTCGCCGAGCCAAAGAAGAGAATAACAAGAAACAGACCTTCATACCAACATACTAACTGACAGACAGGAAATAAACCAACATTAGATGATCTCAGATTGTGGTTTAAAGGATTTACATAGAAACAGTGAAGCCTTTAAAGTCACATACAAAATAACTCAAAAAACACTCAAAACACATGAACTTTCAACAAGCAAGAAATCACTCTTCTTCTGGTTAAAACATGAGGATACAGCCAGCTATATCTCATTATACTGATTTTAAAAAAGTGCCGTAAACACACACACACACACACACACACACACACACACATTTAGGAATATGCAAACACACATATTGAAAATATAGTGACAACTGGAAAACCATTTGAGTTGATTTGTGTTGATTTGATTTGAGTTGATTTGAGTTGAGTTAAAGACTGGATTCAAGTTTTATTTCATTCTTACACTTTTCACTTCTCAGCACTGCAGTTTGCGGATGCTGCGGTAGAGGCGCTTGATCTCACGCTGCCCTTTCTGCCAGCGCTTCAGTGATGTGATCACCAGGTTCCCGTCCAGATTCTGACCCATCACGAGGTAGGTGGCGCTGATGTCACTCATCTCGTCACACATGCACTCCAGACCATCTCGGAGCCACAGAGGTTTCCTCAGTTCGTGCTCCGTCACTCCGTTCAGCTTGTATATGATCTTGCTCTTGGTATCAGGAATGAGCTTGGTGTCACCATTCATGTAGGAGATCTCCTTCACCTTAATCTTCAGAACTGCAGGATGGAGAAGAGACGTAAAGCAGTAAGGATTGAGCTTTCGTTTGAAACGGTTTTAAAGTTCTATAATGTGATTTTCCGTCCCAAAAATCCAGAAATGAAGGAATTTACCCCCTGAAGAACGTTCGTGACCTACCAAAATTGTTTTTGCATAGACTGTCCACAATTTCATTTTCGTCCTCCAGCTTCTCTTTGCAGGCGTCGCACACCTTTGGTACTACAAAGAAAATTCTGGGTTATGAGGTTGGGGTTTTTTTTGTTCTTAATCACAATCGCATCATGAAAATCTGTAAACATGTTGACTTGAGTTCACCATGTCCAGTCCCTTCACCCTTCCAGTCTTCTTCACCTGCACCCTTGTCCCTAAACTTCACATCTGATAAACTTCAGGATTGTGCTCGAATTGAGTAGGGTATCAGGGATTCCCCATGACGAGTAAAAAAATAGACTCAGGGGGTCCCCGAGATTAATGTAGTAAACAATGTATGAATTACACAACAACTGGGGACCCCCATAAGACTGGACTCCATCAGAGTACGGCATACAGAAGACCGAGTCAAAATGATCTACCTTCTGTAAAAATACAGAAATAAATATCTATTTTTAAATGGACGATTATTAAGAATACTTTTCTAGGGGGTACCAACAAATCTAATCTGTACATCCTTTGGCCCCTGTCTCTAAAATAGGGCTCCTGCTTCAGTAGAAAAACCTGAGACCCTCCACAGAAACCCAAAGTTACTTGGTTGTATCTGCTCATGGATCAGAGCTCTTTCATACAAAGGCAGGCACTAAGACCCCCGACCTCTCCGACCCTTACCTCCGTGTGCCACTGGCCCCGGGGTCTCGGTGTCCCCCCGCGCTGGAGGAATGCACAAGTCGTTGTCTTCTGGAAATCGGGTACATTCGAGCATTTCGGGCCACGGGAATCCAAAGGCGGCCATAACGGGCGCACACGCGCTCCTGACCGCCTCGCAGAGAGAGCGGCACGGCTGGATCGGCTCGTCCAGATCCTCCAGACACACGGGCGCAAAGAGCGAGCACAGGAACTTGCGCGTGTCCGTGTGGCAGTGCTTGTGCACGAGCGGCACCCACGCGGCAGCCTGCTGCGCCGCCTCGCTCAGCGTCTCGTGCCCGAGCAGATTGGGCAGGCGCATGCGCGCGTACTCGATCCCGCGGCACAGGTAGAGGTCGGTGGGGATCGGTGTGCAGCTGCTCCGGTGATGGAGCTCAGCATGATCCAATCCGTACATCGCGAGCGCATAGTGCACGGCGCACGCGAGGACCGCGGACAGAAGCGAGCGCATGATGGGAGACGTGAAGCTGCGCGTTATGAAGTCGCATTAAGGCTGCACAAAGGTCTCACTGTGTGTGTGTGTGTGTGTGTGTGTGTGTGTGTGAGGGGTGGAGCGCGAGACTCCAGCTCTAATAATTGGTCCTGGTTTGACTTAGTCACTCGCAGAAACTCGAGGTGAACGTGGGTTTGGTTTGCAGGAGGCAGAGTTCCCCTGAGCTCAGATCCAGATGTTTTTAATAACACGCCCCCAATCACCCACCCCCCCATCCTTACTCCTGGTTCCAAAATTCAATTTCTCTGTTTTGGAGCAGTACTTTGTTTTATCAAATTAAGAACATCTACACAGTATAGAAGGACATAAAAACATTTTCCATCATCAATCAATTAATCAAACAATTAATCAATCGAAACAAGTGTGGAAGCGTTGTAGTGTTTTTATTCTGGATATATTATTAAATAAATGATTTTTTATTTATTTTCTTGGTTATAAATGTTGAATGCACCAGTATATTCACTGGAAAAACTAAATTTGAGCTCCAGTTGTTGTGTATTTATCCAACTTTCATGTGGAATCTGTGAGATTTATGGAGAATGCTGATGTTGTGGTGGAGGGGGTGGTGGTGGTGAGGGACGGTTGGGACCCTTGTTCATTTCAGCCAATAGAAAAGTGCTCCTTTTGAACCCCATGGCTGCTGTATACAGGTTGTAAATTTTTTCCTTGACTTCTGAGTGTAAATGTGTCACACGGCCATTTGCACTAAGTATCCCAGTGTGCTCAGAGCGCTTAGGGGCGTTCACGGGCTTCTCCTTCTGCCCCTAAGCCCTGTCCATAAAACCTAACCTCCTGACCTCTTGCTTTCCTGACCTCTTGCTGAGACAATGCCTTAAAGAGGTCAGTCACATCCCCATATCTAAAACTATGTCCAAATAAACCTTTAAAGTCTGCGTGATTAATTAAACTTAGAAAAGGAGTAATAAGGAGTGTAGATGAAGTAAAACGGAGGATCGCTTGGTTCTCCAGTTGTGTGATGGCGCTGGTACCCGCCACCCTCACGCACATCTGTAAATCATAGACTCGCTGCTGCACATGGTTTTGATATGTTTCTGAAGTCTGGATAAATTTTCCACTGTTTGATTCTCTGCTCCATGAGAACATTAAATCAGATTTATAGAGTGAAAGACTGTATATACTGTACACACTTCAAACAAAAGGTGGGGAATTAAAAGCATTCACTCTCACACACATCATACACACACTTCTTACATGTTATTGGATCAATATTTTTGCCATTTTTAGACATTTGTGAACTTAAAAAGACGCATAACTCTGTTTTTCGTTTTCTCTCTCTCTTTCTCTCTCTCTCTCTCTCTCTCTGTGTCTCTCTGTCTATAGTTCTTTGTCTCTGTCTGTCTGTCTCTTTAGAGTTAGGGTTCGGGTTATATACACACACACAAACACACACACACACACACACACACACACACATATATGTATATATATATATATAAAATAAGCAGAATTTAAATTTAAAAAATGCGTTTTGTCATTAATTATTGGTGTCAGTTATAAATATATTTATGGAATTTGTTAACCATCATATATCTAAAGCTCTTCCACACTGCTGAGAGACAGTAAACAGGAAACTGCTGTAAAGTCTGGAGTCTGTCATTTATCGGAATTTAATCCATCAAGCTGAATTGGATGAAATTTACCACAGATGTTTTTTTCCTCTTTTTTTTAAAATCTCGTTCTTGGCCAACTTTTTTTCCTTAACCCTTTTCATTCCGTCTGCCCTTCACTGACCTTCTGATGAAAAAACTGTCATCCTCACTGCGTGTGCTACGGCTGAGCTTGAGGTTTTCTATATAAATGAGTGCTGAAGGCTTTAGTATGAAGCCTTTTAAACCCTTTAACCCTAAACCCTTTAACACACAAATAGTGGCTTCATTTACTAAAAGACTGAACAAAAGCTTTGGTCTGGAACCTACAGATCTGGACTGAATTTCTAGAACATATCAAATCTGTGGAATTGCCTAGAAGGGAACCTCATAATTCTTATATGTAAATCTAAGAGTGTAAGCTAAAGAATTATTGTATTTTTTAATAGTATGAATTTTTATTTAATTGTTTATTTACTGAATGTTTCTAGGACACAGCATCAGGAGTGAACACCAGGTGTTTTAGCCCCTTGCATGAGGTGGAAGAAATTGGTTTTGGTCAGAGGAAGAAAGAAGTTGTAAAAAGATCTGAAGGTAAACTGAAATTAAATATAATGGGAAATAATGCTCCAATTTTAGAAAAAGAGCTAAAAAAGAATGAATTGTTGATGTGTGTAGAGTTGTGGTGAGGTGTGTACAGGTTTGTTGATGTGTGTAGGGTTGTGGTGAGGTGTGTACAGGTGTGTTGATGTTTGTAGGGTTGTGGTGAGGTGTGTACAGGTGTGTTGATGTGTGTAGAGTTGTGGTGAAGTGTGTACAGGTGTGTTGATGTGTGTAGAGTTGTGGTGAAGTGTGTACAGGTTTGTTGATGTGTGTAGAGTTGTGGTGAGGTGTGTACAGGTGTGTTGATGTGTGTAGAGTTGTGGTGAGGTGTGTACAGGTGTGTTGATGTGTGTAGAGTTGTGGTGAGGTGTGTACAGGTGTGTTGATGTGTGTAGAGTTGTGGTGAGGTGTGTACAGGTGTGTTGATGTGTGTAGAGTTGTGGTGAGGTGTGTACAGGTGTGTTGATGTGTGTAGGTTTGTGGTGAGGTGTGTACAGGTGTGTTGATGTGTGTAGGTTTGTGGTGAGGTGTTTACAGGTTTGTTGATGTGTGTAGGTTTGTGGTGAGGTGTGTACAGGTGTGTTGATGTGTGTAGGTTTGTGGTGAGGTGTTTACAGGTTTGTTGATGTGTGTAGGTTTGTGGTGAGGTGTGTACAGGTGTGTTGATGTGTGTAGGGTTGTGGTGAGGTGTGTACAGGTCTGTTCTTGTGTGTAGGGTTATGGTGAGGTGTGTACAGGTGTGTTGATGTGTGTAGAGTTGTGGTGAGGTGTGTACAGGTTTGTTGATTTGTTTAGGGTTGTGGTGAGGTGTGTACAGGTGTGTTGATGTGTGTAGAGTTGTGGTGAGGTGTGTACAGGTTTGTTGATGTGTGTAGGGTTGTGGTGAGGTGTGTACAGCTCTCTGGATCCAATCCTTTCAACTACGCTTTAGACCATCTCACAAGATCTGCCAACTACCTTCCAGCAAGCAAGGCTCATTCCCATCTTGAAGAAACCTGCTCTGGATCCATCAGACATTAAAACTACAGACTGGTATCACGTCTCTCCTCTCGTCTCTAAAACTCTGGAACGCACTGTTTTTTAACCAACTATCTGTCTATTCCCTACAGAACAACCTCAATGATCCAGAAAATTCATAAATTAGGCGCTTCGTTGTTTCAGCAGCACTGATTTTCTTAACGCACGATTATTAAGTGTTTCTGTTATTATTTAAAAATGAGTTGAAATAAAAAACTTCAATGTAGCACAAATTTATTCACAACATCCTTTCTTTACTAAAATAAAACCCAGCCGAGTCTCAAATCCAGCACCAAAATCCACTACGATTCAAAGCATCCCCCGATTAACAGCGACCGTGTGGAAACAGAGTAAAAGTTTCAAATCTTGATAGTTTACTTAATTTAAAACAATTACTGTACAACATTTACACAAATATTGTTGTCATGCTCTGTGTGTATGGAGTATAGTTTCACTGATAAACATGCAGTGGTACATACACATGTTGATTAGTGTATTAAAAAGAAGAAAAGTTTTAAAGTTAAGGTACATTTACAACAGAAATAAATTCTGTTGCGATTGATTACAAGTTTACTAATGATTATGCAATTAATCATGATTAAATGTTTTAACTGATTGGCAACGTGTGTGTGTGTGTGTGCAGACCCACAGTTCTGGATCTGTTCCCTGGTCGAGGAGAGAACGTCGTGTGTGACGGCTCGGTGGTGTCTGATTCCAGCGTGCTTCCTTCAGCGCTTCACTGTTTGTAAAAGAGTCTCGGCTTCTCATCAGGAGAACGTGAATCACAAGCAGGATGTGAAGATCTCACCTTCTGGAGTGCTGAACATCTTACGTTCACATCTGTCCAGCCATCATGTGTCTGTAAACTAATCCACACTGTAACTTGGTCACTGTCTATGTCCAGGGTTCTACTGATGTTTTTATCAGCATGTGATTCTGTGATTCAGGTGAAACTTTGGTCTGCTGTGTGTCTGCTGTTTACTTCAGATCAGAGACGTTTGTCTGGGGTCCAAACTACACGCCATGATTTCACGTGTGGATCAAAAAGCAGTCATGAGAAACTTCACTGCACTTCACCGGTGTGGCCTTTTAAATGTGTCTATTCTCACCTGTTCACTTACACTGCTGTTCCGCTCCTCTGCACCAGGGGGTGTGTGTCCTTCAGAGTCAGACTCTAAACACTGTCTCCCTACTGGACACTTACAGAACCAGCAGAAGAGGAGATCACCCAGAGCATCTCTCTCTGGAGATTACTAACAGATCAAACGTTCCAACAATGACGTGGAAGTGACCTTCAGCCACGAGCGCTCATTTTCATACCCTTCAAGAGCTCATCTGATCAACTTCCCTTGAAAAAATTATCACAGTGTAATGATCTACTGGTTTAGTGATTCCTCGTGAGGGGTGTTAGTGAGGGCGTGTTTAATAACAGAACTGATAGATGATGACTTGGTCACGTGTTAGGACACTAAACAACGAGTCTGTTAGTGAACATATGTTCTGATTAACTCACAGCTGAAATATATAATAAACTAATCTGTGTTTAAGACAAAGTGACACCAGTGCTGAATCTCTTAAACATTAAACATTTAGACACATGAACAAACTTTCAGTGTCTCAAGTTTTCACAGGATACATACTTTTTAAACCACCACAAAACACACACTAACACTGCTGAGGTGCAGGTGGAAGTCTGGAATGGGTGGAGTCTCTGATGTCACAATAATTGACAAAAGATTTGGGTGTTTAAAGAAAAAAAGTTTATTAAAAAAGTTATTTTAGAAGATAAACACGGCCCAGAGAGCAGGTCTTCACGCAGGACTCAGTGGCTCAGTGGTAAGAGCCGTGCCTCTAGTGTGAGAGGTTCTCGGTTTGAATCCGACCAAGTCTCTGCTCTCTCTCTCCATCTCTCTCTCTGTGCTGTCACTCTCTCTCTGAGGTAAAAGGTAAGTAATTAGCTGGGAGTAAGTGGTACTAGAGTATATGGTGGATGGGTGGAGGAGGAGTAGCTGATGGGAGGGACAGGAGGGAGAGTAGATGGAAGGGGCAGGAGTAAGTAGGTAGTGGAAGATTAGATGAGAGAGGAAGAAGAAAACAGGACAAGGTGGGTGGGCTGGCCAGCCAGGGAGGAGAAGAAGGCAGTACTTGGGGAAGTGAGGAGGAGGAGAAAAGGACAGGACAGAGAGGGTGGGCTGGCTGGCCAGTGAGGAGGAGAAAAGGACAGGACAGAGGGGGTGGGCTGGCTGGCCAGTGAGAAGGAGAAAAGGACAGGACAGAGAGGGTGGGCTGGCTGGCCAGTGAGAAGGAGAAAAGGAAAGGACAGGACAGAGGGGGTGGGTGGAGGAGAAGAAGACAGGACACAGGGGTGGGCTGGCTGGCCAGTGAGAAGGAGAAAAGGAAAGGAAAGGACAGGACAGAGGGGGTGGGCGGAGGAGAGGTAGAAGACAGGATAGAGGGGTCGGCTGGCTGGCCAGTGAGGAGGAGAAAAGGACAGGACAGAGAGGGTGGGCTGGCTGGCCAGTGAGAAGGAGAAAAGGACTGGACAGAGAGGGTGGGCTGGCTGGCCAGTGAGAAGGAGAAAAGGAAAGGACAGAGAGGGTGGGCTGGCTGGCCAGTAAAAAGGAGAAAAGGACAGGACAGAGGGGGTGGGCGGAGGAGAGGTAGAAGACAGGATAGAGGGGTCGGCTGGCTGGCCAGTGAGGAGGAGAAAAGGACAGGACAGAGAGGGTGGGCTGGCTGGCCAGTGAGAAGGAGAAAAGGACAGGACAGAGACTGTCTTCTTCTTCTCCTCACTGGCCAGCCAGCCCACCCCCTCTGTCCTGTCTTCTTCTTCTCCTCACTGGCCAGCCAGCCCACCCCCTCTGTCCTGTCTTCTTCTTCTCCTCACTGGCCAGCCAGCCCACCCCCTCTGTCCTGTCTTCTTCTTCTCCTCACTGGCCAGCCAGCCCACCCCCTCTGTCCTGTCTTCTTCTTCTCCTCACTGGCCAGCCAGCCCACCCCCTCTGTCCTGTCTTCTTCTTCTCCTCACTGGCCAGCCAGCCCACCCCCTCTGTCCTGTCTTCTTCTTCTCCTCACTGGCCAGCCAGCCCACCCCCTCTGTCCTGTCTTCTTCTTCTCCTCACTGGCCAGCCAGCCCACCCCCTCTGTCCTGTCTTCTTCTTCTCCTCACTGGCCAGCCAGCCCACCCCCTCTGTCCTGTCTTCTTCTTCTCCTCACTGGCCAGCCAGCCCACCCCCTCTGTCCTGTCTTCTTCTTCTCCTCACTGGCCAGCCAGCCCACCCCCTCTGTCCTGTCTTCTTCTTCTCCTCACTGGCCAGCCAGCCCACCCCCTCTGTCCTGTCTTCTTCTTCTCCTCACTGGCCAGCCAGCCCACCCCCTCTGTCCTGTCTTCTTCTTCTCCTCACTGGCCAGCCAGCCCACCCCCTCTGTCCTGTCTTCTTCTTCTCCTCACTGGCCAGCCAGCCCACCCCCTCTGTCCTGTCTTCTTCTTCTCCTCACTGGCCAGCCAGCCCACCCCCTCTGTCCTGTCTTCTTCTTCTCCTCACTGGCCAGCCAGCCCACCCCCTCTGTCCTGTCTTCTTCTTCTCCTCACTGGCCAGCCAGCCCACCCCCTCTGTCCTGTCTTCTTCTTCTCCTCACTGGCCAGCCAGCCCACCCCCTCTGTCCTGTCTTCTTCTTCTCCTCACTGGCCAGCCAGCCCACCCCCTCTGTCCTGTCTTCTTCTTCTCCTCACTGGCCAGCCAGCCCACCCCCTCTGTCCTGTCTTCTTCTTCTCCTCACTGGCCAGCCAGCCCACCCCCTCTGTCCTGTCTTCTTCTTCTCCTCACTGGCCAGCCAGCCCACCCCCTCTGTCCTGTCTTCTTCTTCTCCTCACTGGCCAGCCAGCCCACCCCCTCTGTCCTGTCTTCTTCTTCTCCTCACTGGCCAGCCAGCCCACCCCCTCTGTCCTGTCTTCTTCTTCTCCTCACTGGCCAGCCAGCCCACCCCCTCTGTCCTGTCTTCTTCTTCTCCTCACTGGCCAGCCAGCCCACCCCCTCTGTCCTGTCTTCTTCTTCTCCTCACTGGCCAGCCAGCCCACCCCCTCTGTCCTGTCTTCTTCTTCTCCTCACTGGCCAGCCAGCCCACCCCCTCTGTCCTGTCTTCTTCTTCTCCTCACTGGCCAGCCAGCCCACCCCCTCTGTCCTGTCTTCTTCTTCTCCTCACTGGCCAGCCAGCCCACCCCCTCTGTCCTGTCTTCTTCTTCTCCTCACTGGCCAGCCAGCCCACCCCCTCTGTCCTGTCTTCTTCTTCTCCTCACTGGCCAGCCAGCCCACCCCCTCTGTCCTGTCTTCTTCTTCTCCTCACTGGCCAGCCAGCCCACCCCCTCTGTCCTGTCTTCTTCTTCTCCTCACTGGCCAGCCAGCCCACCCCCTCTGTCCTGTCTTCTTCTTCTCCTCACTGGCCAGCCAGCCCACCCCCTCTGTCCTGTCTTCTTCTTCTCCTCACTGGCCAGCCAGCCCACCCCCTCTGTCCTGTCTTCTTCTTCTCCTCACTGGCCAGCCAGCCCACCCCCTCTGTCCTGTCTTCTTCTTCTCCTCACTGGCCAGCCAGCCCACCCCCTCTGTCCTGTCTTCTTCTTCTCCTCACTGGCCAGCCAGCCCACCCCCTCTGTCCTGTCTTCTTCTTCTCCTCACTGGCCAGCCAGCCCACCCCCTCTGTCCTGTCTTCTTCTTCTCCTCACTGGCCAGCCAGCCCACCCCCTCTGTCCTGTCTTCTTCTTCTCCTCACTGGCCAGCCAGCCCACCCCCTCTGTCCTGTCTTCTTCTTCTCCTCACTGGCCAGCCAGCCCACCCCCTCTGTCCTGTCTTCTTCTTCTCCTCACTGGCCAGCCAGCCCACCCCCTCTGTCCTGTCTTCTTCTTCTCCTCACTGGCCAGCCAGCCCACCCCCTCTGTCCTGTCTTCTTCTTCTCCTCACTGGCCAGCCAGCCCACCCCCTCTGTCCTGTCTTCTTCTTCTCCTCACTGGCCAGCCAGCCCACCCCCTCTGTCCTGTCTTCTTCTTCTCCTCACTGGCCAGCCAGCCCACCCCCTCTGTCCTGTCTTCTTCTTCTCCTCACTGGCCAGCCAGCCCACCCCCTCTGTCCTGTCTTCTTCTTCTCCTCACTGGCCAGCCAGCCCACCCCCTCTGTCCTGTCTTCTTCTTCTCCTCACTGGCCAGCCAGCCCACCCCCTCTGTCCTGTCTTCTTCTTCTCCTCACTGGCCAGCCAGCCCACCCCCTCTGTCCTGTCTTCTTCTTCTCCTCACTGGCCAGCCAGCCCACCCCCTCTGTCCTGTCTTCTTCTCCTCTTCCTCCTCCACCCACCCCCTCTGTCCTGTCTTCTTCTTCTCCTCACTGGCCAGCCAGCCCACCCCCTCTGTCCTGTCTTCTCCTCCTCACTGGCCAGCCAGCCCACCCCCTTTGTCTTGTCTTCTTCCTCTCTCATCTAATCTTCCACCACCTATTTATTCCTGCCCCTTCCATCTACTCTCCCTCCTGTCCCACCCATCTACCATATACTCTAGTACCACTTACTCCCATCTACTTACTTACCTTTTACTCAGAGAGAGAGTGACAGCACAGAGAGAGAGAGAGAGAGAGAGCAGAGACGAGGTCGGATTCAAACCGAGAACCTCTCACACTAGAGGCACGGCTCTTACCACTGAGCCACTGAGTCCTGCATGAAGACCTGCTCTCTGGGCCGTGTTTATCTTCTAAAATAACTTTTTCAATAAACTTTTTTTCTTTAAACACGCAAATCTTTTGTCAATCATTGTGACATCAGAGACTCCACCTATTCCAGACTTCCACCTGCACCTAAGCAGTGTTAGTGTGTGTTTTGTGGTGGTTTAAAAAGTGTGTATCCTGTTAAAAACTTGAGACACTGAAAGTTTGTTCATGTGTCTAAATGTTTAATGAATGGGAGATTCAGCACTGGTGTCACTTTGTCTTAAACACAGATTAGTTTATTATATATTTCAGCTGTGAGTTAATCAGAACACACGCTCACTAACAGACTCGTTGTTTAGTGTCCTAACAAGTGACCAAGTCATCATCTATCAGTTCTGTTATTAAACACATTCCCTCATGAGGAATCACTAAACCAGTAGATCATTACACTGTGATCACTCGTTCAAGGGAAGTTGATCAGATGAGCTCTTGAAGGGGATGTAAATGAGCGCTCGTGGCTGAAGGTCACTTCCACGTCACTGTTGGTACGTTTGATCAGTCAGTACCGTGCTGAGAAAGATGCTCTGGCTGATCTCTTCTGCAAGTGTGCAGTAGTGAGACAGTGTTTACGTCTGACTTTAAGGGACACACGCCCCCTGGTGCAGAGGAGTGGAACAGCAGTGGACATGAATAGGTGAGAATATACACATTTAAAAGGCCGCACCAGACCCGTTTATATTTATATATAATATTATATATAAACATACATTGAAGTGTGAATTCTTCTGGAACAAATTGGATGAATTTGGGAGATCAGGCTGAAGTTGACATTCTGTTACACAAAACATTTTGATTTTTGATTGTAAAAAAGAATCTGAACTGCTGAATCTCAGTGAAGTGCAGTGAAGTTTCACATGACTGCTTTTTGATCCACACGTGAAATCATGGCGTGTAGTTTGGACCCCAGACAAACGTCTCTGATCTGAAGTAAACAGCAGACACACAGCAGACCAGAGTTTCACCTGAATCACAGAATCACATGCTGATAAAAACATCAGTAGAACCCTGGACATAAACGGTGACAGTTAATTTGATCCACACGTGAAATCATGGCGTGTAGTTTGGACCCCAGACACACGTCTCTGATCTGAAGTAAACAGCAGACACACAGCAGACCAAAGTTTCACCTGAATCACAGAATCACATGCTGATAAAAACATCAGTAGAACCCTGAACAGAAACGGTGACAGTGAACACGTTACAGTGTGGATTAGTTTACAGACACGTGACGGCTGGACAGTGAACGTAAGATGTTCAGCGCTCCAGAAGGTGAGATCTTCACATCCTGCTTCTGCTTCATGTTCTCCTGATGAGAAGCCGAGACTCTTTTACACACAGTGAAGCGCTGAAGAGAGCACGCTGGAATCAGACACCACCGAGCCGTCACACACCACGTTCTCTCCTCGACCAGGGAACAGATCCAGAACTGTGGGTCTGCACACACACACACACACACACACAGTTTACAAGTACACTTGTTTATAGTTCTCTCTTTCACACATTGTACTGTATAACATACTGTAGGTTTTTTTATTTTTTTTTTTTTTTTTTTGCAGATGTTGAGAAATTTGACAACATAGAAGTAAAGGATTCCTCTCTGTGAAGTAAAGGCATAGTCGGGGAAGAAGTGAAGGTCTGGCAGAGTTCCTCAATCTTTTAATTGTAGAAGAAGGCAAAGTCTTCAGCAGTCAGAGAGCATGAAGCAGGTGGAGCAGGTGGGTTGAGTAGTGAAGAGATGTAAAGCTTACAAGAATCTTATGCAAAGGTCTCAAAGTTTTCCTTATAGACAGGGTTTGGTAGTACATGTGTGTGAGTAGGGTGAGGTATGGCAGTACATGTGTGTGAGTAGGGTGAGGTATGGCAGAAGATGCTGAGATTTATATTGGGAGTAACGAGGATAGACAGGGTTAGAAATGAGTTTATTAGAGGGACAGTGCATGTAGGACGTTTTGGAGACAAGGTGAGGGAGGTGAGATTGAGATGGTTTGGACATGTGCAGAGGAGGGACATGGGGTATATCAGTAGGAGAATGCTGAGGATGGAGACACCAGAAAGGAGGAAAAGAGGAAGAACAAGGAGGAGGTTTATGGATGTGGTGAGGAAGACATGCAGGTAGTTGGTTTGAAAGAAGCAGATATAGAGGACAGGGGGGAATGGAGACGGATGATGCGCTGTGGCGCCCTCTAATGGGAGCAGCGGGAAGGAGAAGCAGCTCAGTATAATGAGGATAATGTGACAAACACTAAATCACTATTAACAAATAAAACACAAAATAAATTAATGCTCGCAAAAGTTTAGAAAATTCCCCCATACCCTTCGTGCATTAACACATATTTCTAAGATAAAATTAAACAAAATCACACGGTGAAATTCTCTGTAACAGATCATAGAGTTCAGGTTAAACTCATACATATAATGTAGAAAATATAAATTATTAACAACAGGTAAAAGTTTAACGTTATTTACCTCAGAACGCTTCGGAGTTTCACCTGAATCACAGAATCACATGCTGATAAAAACATCAGTAGAACCCTGGACATAAACGGTGACAGTTAACACGTTACAGTTTGGATTAGTTTACAGACACGTGACGGCTGGACAGTGAACGTAAGATGTTCAGCGCTCCAGAAGGTGAGATCTTCACATCCTGCTTCTGCTTCACGTTCTCCTGATGAGAAGCCGAGACTCTTTTACACACAGTGAAGCGCTGAAGAGAGCACGCTGGAATCGGACACCACCGAGCCGTCACACACCACGTTCTCTCCTCGACCAGGGAACAGATCCAGAACTGTGGGTCTGCACACACACAGTTTACAAGTACACTTGTTTATAGTTCTCTCTTTCACACATTGTACTGTATAACATACTGTAGGTTTATTGGTCAATGCTATTTTGTGCCTTGTGGAGGTTCTACACTGTCTTTTGTGTTGCACTTTAACGCTGATTCCACTGAGTACTGAATCGACTTTATGTGGTTGAAATGACAATAAAAGCTTCTTGTTTTGACACACAGTATCTCAGAAACGTGAGCATGGTTCCAGTAATTCATGCTCTTGGACAGGTCAGCAAACTGTTTGCAGACTTTGTGAGCAGCTTCAGGAGACGCCTCCTCCTCGGACGACAGCCAGTAAACCAACTTGTTGCAGCGTGCGACGTACGATCTCAGCACGCAGACCGTCAGCTTCTGCAACGTAAATCAATGCTGCAGCACTCGTGCTTCTGTTCTTCTGTACAGCACGAGGACGCAACTTATTTAACGAACCATAGTGAGGTCTGAGTGCAACCCGTTTTAGAAAACCTCTGTTTGACCGGTTCAGGACGTTACTGATCTTATAGACAAAACCATCATAGTGAAGAGCAACAATTCTAATTCTCAAATCCTCAGAGTCTTTACCATGAGGTACCATGTTGAACATCCAGTGGTCAGTTTGAGAGAATTGAACCCAAAGCACCAAATTTTAACTGCTCTAATACAAGACACACACATTTGTATGATTCTGTCATGCAGACAAAACCATGAACATGATGAAGAGGACGTGTGGCTTTGCACAAATACACGACATACAGATGTTATTACTGAGGGTGTACTAACTTTTGCTGCCAGTTATTTTCTTTTGAGAGATACTGTGTATATTAACTTCAGATAGATAGATAGATAGATCTACAATACCACCATCCTCAATACCACCACACTACCAACACCCACACAGCTAACCAGTTCTACCAACACTCAATACCAACAAAAGTACTACCAACATTTACAACTAACGTACTACAACCACACAAACACCTACACCAACATCCTCAATACCAACACAAATGCTACCAATACCCATAATACAAACACAAATACTACCAACTCCCACACAACAAAAATATAACAAACAAATACTATATACACCCCTACTACCAACACAAAACACTACCAACACGGGCTGCTGCTATCGATTATTTTAGTAATCGAGTATTCCATTGATAATTCAAGCAATCAAAAGTACTTTTTCTTTATTAAAGAGCAATAATACATACTACAATAAAACCGGTTTCTTAAAATGAACAAGTAATTCATTGTTCTATTCGTTTAATTAACACCCACATTACCAATTACTACCAACAAAAACAAACACCCTTAATACCAACACCTACACTACCAAGACAAATATCACCAACACACAACGAAACAAAATTCTACCGACAAATTACTACCACCCACACTACCAACACAAATACTACCAAGACATATCACCAACACACATACTGCTAAACCCACACTACCGAAACAAATACCACAAATAAAAATACATCCATCAAAAATGCTACCAATACCTACAGGAGCAAATTAAAAACTAGCAACACCAATACTATTATTACCTACACTACCAACAACTACATTACAAAATCAAATACTACAAACACCCACAATACCAAAACAATTACAAGCAACAAATAAAAACACCAACAGTACCAAACCAAAAATACTACATCCCACCCTACCAACATTTGCATATACAAGTGTGGCATTTAGCAGACGTCCGTGTCCAGAACAACGTACAAAACTGCATTAAGTCGAGCAATAAATAAATGATAGAGATTTTTTTTTTTTCTTGTAAAAGAAAGCAAACCGGGTGGTGTTAGTTTGAGTGTTTCAGGAACTTGCAGCAGTTCAGTCTTAAAATATCGAGACTGAACAAACACCTGAGCAGCCTGTGGGGACAGAAATGGTCAAATCCTCCTGATGATGTAAAGAAGGAACCGACAAGAACGAGTCACATTTGCAACATATGAGGAAAAGGACAGTTGATTGTCCACAGTGACTCCAAGGTCGTCGAATGTTGGCTGAAAGGGAAAAGCAAAGAGTTATGAAGAATTATTCCAAGATCCTGAGCTGGAAATGAATCACCTGGAATGACCAGCAGTTCGGTTTTGCGTTTTAGTCGATGAGCACTCATCCACAAAGATGTGTCTGCCGGGCATGCCGAGATCTAATCGGAAGCGGAGATATCTGAGGGGAGAAGGAGAAGATTAGTTAAGTGTCATCAGCTAAACAGTGGTAAGAAAACCCATGTAAGGATACGACTTCAAGAGATTGAGTATCAAGGGGAAAAAAGGAGAGGACCAAGTACTGGGCCTTATGGGACACCAGTGGAGTCTGCGTATGGCAGATGTGGACACCCTCCTTGTTACCTGGTATGAGGGACCTTCCATGTAGGAAGAAAAAAAAACATTCCCATGCTGCTCTGTGGATACCGAGGCTCCTGAGGGCAGACAGTGTCGCATGCTGCTGAAAGGTCGAGGAGGACGAGTACAGATGGTCGAGCAGCAGATCGAGCAGCATGTAGTTTCTCAGCGACAGCCAGAAGGGCCGTCTCTGTGGAATGTGCCGCTTCACAGACTGGTTGGGATCTTTAAGCTGGTTTCTTTGAGAGATAGACATACAGTTGGTTAAACAAAGTGTTCTGGAGTTTTAGAAAGAGTAGTGATCCCGGTCTGTAGTTGTTGATGTCTATTCAGTCTATGCAGTTTTCCTTAAGATGGGAATAACCCTCTCTTGCTTAAAGGTAGTTGGCACATGGTTAGATGCTAAGGATCCAGAGGGCAGGTGATGAGATTGCAAGAATGAATGATCTGCAATATCTTTTTTTTTTGCAGATGTTGAGAAATTTGACAACGTAGAAATAAAGGATTCCTCTCTGTGAAGTAAAGGCATAGTCGGGGAAGAAGTGAAGGTCTGGCAGAGTTCCTCAATCTTTTAATTGTAGAAGGAGGCAAAGTCTTCAGCAGTCAGGGAGCATGAAGCAGGTGGAGCAGGTGGGTTGAGTAGTGAAGAGATGTAAAGCTTACAAGAATCTTATGCAAAGGTCTCGAACTTTTCCTTATAGACAGGGTTTGGTAGTATGTGTGTGTGAGTAGGGTGAGGTATGGCAGAAGATGCTGAGATTTATATTGGGAGTAACGAGGATAGACAGGGTTAGAAATGAGTTTATTAGAGAGACAGCGCCTGTAGGACGTTTTGGAGACGAGGTGAGGGAGGTGAGATTGAGATGGTTTGGACATGTGCAGAGGAGGGACATGGGGTATATCAGTAGGAGAATGCTGAGGATGGAGACACCAGAAAGGAGGAAAAGAGGAAGAACAAGGAGGAGGTTTATGGATGTGGTGAGGAAGACATGCAGGTAGTTGGTTTGAAAGAAGCAGATATAGAGGACAGGGGGGAATGGAGACGGATGATGCGCTGTGGCGCCCTCTAATGGGAGCAGCGGGAAGGAGAAGCAGCTCAGTATAATGAGGATAATGTGACAAACACTAAATCACTATTAACAAATAAAACACAAAATAAATTAATGCTCGCAAAAGTTTAGAAAATTCCCCCATACCCTTGCGCGTGCAGTAGGGAGGACGGGGGGTTTAGTAAAAAATTGTAAAACGCTTACAATAAAAAAAATATATCTTCTAAAATGTAATATTGTTAAAAACCTAAATAATTAGAGAAATTCTACTTCTAAAAATACACACTTTTAATTGGAAATGAACTGTTACCTGTGTGATACTGCTACTATAATTTCTGAGGTAAAATGACCCGGATCACAGGGTGACACTAAACTACACGGATTATATAATATAATCGCATTAATAACGTGTTGTGAAAGTTAAAAATTTATCAGCAGGTAAAAGATGAACGTTCTTTACCTCAGACGCTGAAGTTTCCTCAGAGCGCACAGGTGTCTCAGGTTAGCAGGGGGATGTGGCGTGTGAGTGCGCATGCGCGTCAGATTGGGCGAGGAAGGGGGGGGGGTGATTTAAAATGTATATAAATTAATATATAAATTATGAAATATACATTAATATAAAATTGAAATTTATATATATATATAATCAATTCAAAAGTGTATTCTGCTGTAGCACCGAGGAGCTCAAGAAGATGTGACAATTAAACAATGAATTAATGTATTAACTTTGGTAATTAATCAATTAAAATATTTAATCTTAATTGCACATTGGTATCTGACCTTAAAGTAATATGTTTTTAAGTTTTTAATACTCTAGTCAACATGGACATGGATTTCTGGATGCTTTATGCAAATGTATGTTTATTATTAGTGAAACCGAACCGAAAGACAAAATATTCTTGTAAATGTTTTTAGTAATTATAGTGTTTTAAATGACGTAAATCATCAGGAAAACTAATAGAACTTTATCATTATTTGTATTATGGATTTAGATATTAATATCTATTGATACCATAATATTTATAATAATTATTATCATATATTCATATATTTCACGTGATAATACAGATACATCAAACTGTCAGTTGATCGCAACATTTATTTTTGTATCTTATTTTATTATTTAATTAACAATAACAAAACAATTCACATCGAATACGAAGATGATCTGATTATGTAATCGTTATGAAAGTTATGAGGTACAGTTTCTCCGGTCTCACCGCAATAAGCGTCCGTGTGGAAACATAGCAAAAGTTTCGTTTGGTGTCCTGATGATTGACGTCTTTAAAACGATTTGTCTCCAATCAATATTTGTCCATGTTGATTAGAGTATAAAAAAGATTGGAGGTATTCATTTAAGGTACATTTAAAACGGATAATGGGCGATTGATATACGATTAATCGTGAGTTACCTCGTGACAATTGTGCGATTAATCGCGATTAAAGATTTTAATTGATTGAGGGCCCTAATATTAATATGATTGACCACCAGTTTACCAGCGTGACACTAAAACAGGTAGTAATAATGGCTACTTAGTCAGTATTTTAACTGTTACCCGAGTATTTTAAAACATCTACCACTAAAGTGAAGGATGTGTGTACTTCTGAGAGAGAGAGAGAGAGAGAGAGAGAGAGAGAGAGAATAATAGAGAGATTGAGTGAGAGAGAAAAAGACAGATGGAGTGAGTGAGAGAGAGAGAGAGAGAGAGAGAGAGAGAGAGAGAGAGAGATTGGAGGTTCTGCTGTGGAAAAAAAACAAAAAAAGATTGATATTTATCACTGTCTGAGTTTAATTGCGAAGTTTAAAATCTTTAAACTGCACTGATAAGGCTTAGTATCAGTACTCTTGCCAGCTCTTTCTGTGTGTGTGTGTGTGTGTGTGTGTGTGTGTGTGTGTGTGTGTGTGTACATTTAAATACTTATACCTATACTTTACTCAGTTCACTTAGCACATATACTCAGTTCTCCGTTACAGGATTCTTAGCGCTGCATCAAACGCTTCTTCTCCTTTCCAAACCTTCTCCTCTCAGATCGTCTCAGAACTGCAGGGTTTTGTGTTTATCCTGTGCTCATGCTAACAATCACCTCACAAATATTTTGATCGATTGCTAATGAGTCGAACGAAATGCAGCAATTCAACAACAATAGGTAGATGTTTTACTAGATTTTGGAATCGAAGGAAAAAAGCGCAGAAAAAACATGTTGCATACGAACATGGACACCAGAGACTACACTACCCACAATGCCACAATGCCATGTCCTGATATCTACATATCATCTGTATATACACTGTGTGTACCTGAATATTATACTAAGTATATGTTTGCTTCTATCTTTCTATCTTTCTATCTTTCTATCTATCTATCTATCTATCTATCTATCTATCTATCTATCTGTCTGTCTGTCTGTCTGTCTGTCTGGGAAGTGGTAGCTCAGCAGTTAAGGCTCTTGGTTACTAATCAGAAGATGGGGTGTTCAAGCCCCGGGTATCATCCAGCTGTCACTCTTTGGCCCTTAAGCAAGGCCCTTAACCCTCCATGGGCACTGTATTATTGTTTATCCTGTGCTGTGACTGCAGCTTCCTACGACATGTGACAAGCAAAGGCTCTTCTATCTATCTGCTCTGTTTTCAGTGTTTGTTCCTGCTCTCTTGATGCTCCAAGGCTCATTCTTCGATTTCTCTTTTTAATAACAAATTGGTTTTCTGCTCTCTGATCTGTTTGTTCATTACTTGAACTTTGCTGAGTGTCTCAATGTATCAACGATTCCAATTTACAAACCTGCGTTTGGGATAAAATGGTATGTACTGACTCCCGGATCATCTAGCAGGCTTCCGACGACGTCGGCATTTTCAGGCTCACAACCCGCATCTGTAGCTGTGGAATAAATTGCCGTTTTTTGTTCCACGATGGCTGACGGAGGAGAAGAAATCGATTTGGTCGCGTTTACAAGGACATTTACAAGACGGACTTTTCTAGAAAACTTGGAGGTCGTGAGCGTTTCTGTTTATATTTTTTCTTTCCTGCACAAAAACCCACAATTTTCCTTAATTTCAAATCCCCAGGAAAACCATAATGCATGGAAAAAAAATGCACACATTCTGAGGTCATTATTAATGCTTCTGTTAGAGATGATGTATGTGGAAGGTGCAGTTGTGGCTACAGTGAAAGGAGACGTGTGGATGATATCAACGTGTATTTCGGTGATAAACCAACATCTTCAGTACAGAGAGTTTATACTTCGTGATTTCTTAGTAATAGAAAAATGACAAGCCATAGTTTTTTTAAACATTGTGTCGACATCTTTAAATGTAACTATATATAAAACATTTGACTATAAGACGAAGAAAAGCAGTTGCGATTGAGAAAAAAATGCACTACGTATAATTTGTGATATGAACAGAATATTTGTTTTTTTTATTTCAGAACATTGTGGCAGTACTTTTCTTGGACGACTGAAAAACAAATCCAGCATCATTTCTTTTTTGTTGTTGTTTGTTTAGACCATATTTGATTATTACAAATAAAAGAACACTATGGGAATGTGGTTTGAGGTGAATGAAGGTACAGAAGGTTGTATTTTGGGACGTTTTCTTAAATCAGCTTTGTATTGTGGGAACGTGTGTAATAAAGCAGACAACGCTTCTCAGTTTCTTACATGAAATGCGTATTCAGGCGAAAGTCAGGTCTGAATGGCAGCAGTAGTCCTTCACACACACACACTTTTTTTGTCCTTGTGCTTCACATTTCTCATCCACTTCGTAGATGATTGTGTTTGAATCGAATCTGGATGCAGGTTTCAAAAAAGAGAGAGAAAAAAAAATTGCACCAGCAGATGATTGAGATTTAAGCAAAACAAAACAAAAACAGGAGCACTTGTATTTCCTTGATTCAAGGAAAAAAAAAAAAAAAAAAAAAAGACTGATGTAAAGCTCTTCGTAAAAAAAGTTCAGAGCTTCTGTATGAGGAAGCGGTGAAGACACGTGTGTATATATATATATATACAGGAGGAGCTTCCAGACACGGTATCAGAACATCATGCAGTACCGCAGTGAAGAAAGAGGGAATGTAGCATGTTCAGGATCGTAGCCGTCGTCTTCGGGATACATCTTCAACCCCCACGAGCTCCACGAAGAGAAGAGAAGAGAAGAGCGTGCAGCTTGGACATCTGTTCTCCACCCCTTCGTCCCCTCCCCCCACTTCCTGCACCCGGACTCTTGCCCCTTTTTCTCGGCTCGGGAAAACAATCACCCCTTTAGGGGATATGCTGCTCTCCGGATCGGCTTTTAGTTTTCCTGCGTTCGCGTGATGTTTCCACATCTGCGGGAAACAAAAAGTAGGCGAAGGTTACGTTATTAAAACTGTACAGACTAAACATCGCCAGGAAGAAATGCTGCACACCAACTTTGTTTTACGGATGAACCTAATGTTTCCCGGAATTTTTTTTTTTCCATCAATCAAATTTAAAAATTTACCCTTCAAAAAGACGCTACATAGAGTTTTACATGATCTTAATCCGCATCCTGCTCCATGATTGGCTGCTTTGATCTTTTCAACACTTTATTACACTTACATAGAAAAAGATATGGTAAAAGATATTCCACATTTAGCTTCCCTTATAAAAAGCTCCACTCTTCTGGGAAGATGTTTCCCTAGATTTTGTGGAGATTTGTGTAAGAGTCATTCAGCCACATAAGTAGATAGTAAGGTCATGTACTGTTGTAGGTGTGGTGAGGAAGCCTAAGGTGCTGTCGGTGTGAAAAACTCATCACAAAGGTGTTCAATAGGGTTGGAGTTCTATAGAAGATCTTCCACATCTTCCAACCCATGTGTGTTGCTTTATGCTAGAACAGGTTTGGGTCTTCAAGGTCAAGTGAAAGATAGATTTCATGCTACTCCATCCAAGACGTCCTATACTAACTGTGTGTCAGATTTTGGGGTAACTGTTTGGGGAAGGACCACATATGACTGGAAAAGCCAGGCATCGCAAACTTTTGTAACTGTGTGATGTAATATAACAAAATATGAAAAACTTGGAATAATTTTGTATAAATTGCCATTGTATAGAGGGAAGTAACTGTTATTCTGTTGGATCTTTTGGTGGATTGGAGCAACATCAGAAATTCATAAATCTAATTAAAAACATCAGCACAATTATTTGAATTATGGACATTTTTAGAACCATGAAGATGGATTTGGATAGACAATTTAGCAGGGATGCAATCACCATGAACAGTTATGATGATTAGCCTCAAAAATGTTGGCACTATAATGACTGGAAATCCCAAGAAAATGGATTTCCTTCCTTTGGAGTCAAAGTTTTTTCCCCTTATACCATCTCAGGTATAAGTTTTTCCTCATTAGGCTCGTTCATTAGGGATAAACATGTAAGGATGAAAGATTTTAAAAAATCGTTACGGTTCGCTTCGGTTTTCAATTTTTTTTGCATTGAAATGTTGAAAGTCTGGAAGTGTCTCTTAACCTTATAGAACATTCAAAGGATAAAAGGTGCTCTATACTTACTACATGTACATTACTGTGTAGTGAAATTCTTTGTATATCCCAGTGATGTTGGAAAGCTGGGGTCAGAGCACAGGGTGGGCCATGATATAGCCCCCCTAGAGCACAGAGGGTTAAGCTCCTTGCTCAAGGGCCCCAAAAGTGGCAGCTTGGCAATACCGGGGCTCAATTCCCTGACCATCCGATTAGTAACCCAGAGCCTCAACCACCGAGTTACCATTTACATTTGTAAAAATTGACACCCATATCCAGGGGGTTGAGGGCCTTGCTCAAGGGCCCAGCAGTGGCAGCTCAGTGATCCTCTGATAATTATATATATAACTTAACCTTACATTGGTTCAAAAGATATCTGTGTGTGCACCGGCAAATCTAAGGACCTTCTGTCTTCAGCGAAATGACTGTGAAGCCACCTGCCTGTGGGTAAACCTCGAGACCGCTCAATTGCACCAAACAAAAAATCAATACATCATTTCCTTCATTTTGACTGAAGCAGTCAAAATGGGATCACAGGACTGAGGTGAGGGGGAAAAAAAAAAGTGACACAATGACTCGGAAATGATTGCGATTGCGTTATGCAACACCACGTCCCAGATACCAAGCCCCCAAAAAAATAACTCCCGCCCTAAATTAACAGCCAGGAAATCTAGCAGGTTAGAAGAAATGAATCATGGGTTAGTGCTTTAGATCATCTCGAGAAGACAAGAGAATCATGGGACGTGCTCCACAAGCCTAATTGCTTTATTTAAATATTAAAGTAGATCAGGTCTCAGCTCTTCGTGTTTTGGATCTTTTTTCCCCCCGAACAAGCAAATGGAGGCAGAGCTTACATTATAAATTAGCAAAAAAAAAAAAAAAATGTAAATGATACAAAAGAAAAAAAAAAACATTTTGTGATACTTATAGAATAATCATGGCAGTATGATTATTGTATATATATTAAAAAAAAAACACGTGATTGTAAGACATAATTCGCATGCAGACATTCAACAAAGTAAAACAGAGGGATTGTACATAATCAGGACCAAGGACAGAGCCAGAGCGAGGGGGAGAGTGAGGGGGGAGGTGATGAGCCAGCAACAAACACAACAAAGCCAAAAAAAAAAACGGATAAAAGAAGCGTTCATGCAGGTGCTCGACCATCACCAGACAGGAAATGAGGTCACGCAGTCGCACGCGTTACACACAGCCGTATTCGTACCACAGCGATTGACTGTCCTCTGAACTCATGGGAGCTGATTGGTCAGGATTGTTTTCGTGGCCCGGTGTGTCTACCTTGCCGTCTTGCAGCTGATTGTGATTGGGTTTGGGTTTGAGGGGCGGGCCGCTGATGTTACTAACGAGAGACGTATTGAGCGAGAGGAAAGCCTGGTTCCTGGTGCTGCTGCTGGAAAACGCCGGCTCACTAAAGATAGAGTCCAGGAAGACGGAATCTACGGTGAAGGATGGGCCTAAGAACTCCTGCAGAGTGGACAGCTCAGAGTCATCTGCGTGCGGGAGGCGGCCCGCGCAGGGCACGCTGGCCGATTTGGGCAGGTTGGGTTTTAGGTACTCACTGGATGCGGTTTGAGTCTTCGAGGGTGACGGATCGACGGAGACCGGCTCGCGGGCGTCCTTGGCCAGCATATCGTGGACGCTGGAGCGCCGCGTGCTGCCCTCGGCTGTAGAGATGACACTGCTGGCGCGAGGGAGGCCGGCGGAGGACGACGAGGCGTCCAGGCGCTCGCACACGGACGTCGCTTTCGCCTGAGCACTCAGGCCTAATCGCGGCTGACTCGGACCCTTCACCCGAGTGCTCTCCGCCTTGCGCAGACTCGGTCGGCCTGCTTTGGGCTCGCTGGGCGTGGCCTTCCCACTGGCGGACCGCAGGATTCCCCGCCCCTTGGGACGCTCCTTCGGCACAGGATCGGACGCTCTGGAAAAGCGTGGGGACTCTGCACTCAGATTGTCTTGGCTGCCAGACTGGAGGAAGCACAGATACACAAGGAATCCTAAATTGTAGCTAAGTTGTAAATAAGACTTTCTGGGGACTAAATATCAAATTATATTCAGTCGTGTGCATCTTATCGGTTTTATTTTCAATATATAGTATACGTCCTATAAATGATAATTTAGTAAATAAAAATAGGGAACTATATTAACTAAAAACAAAAAGTTTTCAGCCATATCTGAAGTGTGAAGCACCTCGTTGGCGTGAGTGCTGCTCCTCCTCCTCTGGTGGTTGTGTTGAGATGATCTCTGAACCGGGCTGCTCTCACTGGACCAAACCTCGGCATCCAGGCTGAGGCTGAACTCTCCACTGCTCTCGCTGTGTGGTCGACTCGCACTGCCGTTCACTGCACCTGCCGCACAACATCACGCAAATCGACACACATGATGACATTGATGTGAAAGAGAAATAGTGATTATTAAAGTAAATAAATCACATACATGAGCATATTACGGTGGCCGAGAAGTGCCAAACGCGTTAACAAAACCGAAAACAATGACAATTCAGACAAACCGGAAAAGGGAGGTATAGTTGTAAATGGAACACTTACTGATCATTGGACGAGACACCTGTCATTCAAAATATACAGGAAGTTCATTTACACACAAACAAGCTCACAGAACTTCCATGCTGTGAAAAATCTCTCACACACACACACTTTATATCCCATTATATCGTCACTTTTTGCATCAACATCTCAACAACTTACAGACCACACATTGACTCACTCTTGAGCCAGGTAAAGGTTTTAGAAGTTTTTATAGCATGCATGTTAATTACCTTGGCTTCGAACCGCACTCTGCTCGTCTGAAGAAGTAGGAGTGACGTCCTCGCAGGAGACGTTATCTGCAAATAAATAAAAATCTTTCACTGTCGTTCTGGTTTAGACCTTTGCCTAATCGTGGGTTCTTCAGCCAACCAAAAGATGCAGTTAGTGATGGAGAACTGTAAATTGGTTCCAGATACAGGAGGAACAAGAACTAAAAAACTTTCAGGAACTTTCCATTTTTTCATTTCTAATCATCTCTGTGAAATGGAATATGATGTTTCATTCAGTTAGCCTTTCACTAGGTGGTGCTAATGAGTAGCTTTTCAGTCATTTTCACACATTTTTAATTGGGTCGCTTCAGCTTTGATCAGAACCACAATGTAAGGCTTGTGCTAGAAAAAAAATGTATGCTGATAGATGCTTTGGCCAAATGCAGTAAATGTAACTGAATGAGAGGACTGATTTATTTTTTTCTGCCACTCCTTGCCATTCTTCGTCTTTTCAACTTGACTTTCTTCAACCGATATACCCCACGTCCCTCTTCTACACACGACCAAACCATCTCTCTCACCTCGTCTCCAAAACGTCCTACCTGCCCGGTCCTTTTAATAAACCAATTTCTAATCCTGTTCATACTCATCCCAGCATCTTCAACTGTGCCGCCTCCAGCTCCGCCTTCTGTCTTTTTGTCAATGCCCAGGTCTCAAAACCATACAACATAGGAGGTCTGAATTGCATTCTTGCAAATCCATCCTGTCACTCTTCTTCACCCAGGGATTTAAACTCACCCACCTTCAGCACCTTGTGTGTACATTCCATCATAAAAGCATGGAAAAACTGATCTGAGACAATCCAAAGTGTTGGAAATTCCCAAAACCTAAAGAAGCCCTCCAACAACAGTACCTGAGACAACACAACCAACACTACACATGAGGATGAAGAATGAAGAGGGCCTCCAGCTCTACCTTTGTTCTTGAGCTTGTGCTTGGTGCTGAGGGTGGTGTAGTCGATGGCCGTGGTGGAGTACGCGAGCTCCTTCATTCGCTGGCTCCCGCCTGCACACCCCGGGTCCTCGGGAGCCTCCAGGTGATCTGTACTGCCACTCCATTGACCAGCACCGGACAGCGCCATAGTCTGCAGGAGATCGTTCATGGCTGAGAAGGAAATCAAAGCGTTATCAGAGCGTGCTGTAAGGACCCAGGATCTTCTCTGCTTGGATGAGTGCATGCAGCTCGACACTGAAACAGATGACATGCTCAGAGCAAACAAAGTGGACGAATAGATGAAAAGAAAACAACTGGAAGTGAAAAAACGTCATTCAGACGTGTAGGCCGTCTCTGCATGCAGTAGCATGAAATTTTCTCCTCACATGAACTAGCAGACCCAAACCTGTTCCAGCTCAACCTTACATGGGTTGTAGTGGAAGATCTACTAAAGAGCTCCAAATCGACTGAGCACCTTTTGGGATGAATTTTCCACACACCCCAGGCTTCCTCACTACATCAGGGTCTGGTTTTACAAACACCCTAGTGGTTGAATGAATCTCCACAAATCCATACAAAATCTAGTTGAACAGCTTCCCAGAAGAGTGGAGCTTATTATAATAATACATTTGGAATGGGAAGTTTAAGAATAAGCACATCCACAAACATCTGCCCATAAAAATGATTCAAAATGATTCCATAATCATTTCATTTTGTACATTTCTGATTTTGTAACAAGGCTTGGTCGATGCACTGTAAAAACACCAGCATGTCTGGTATACTGTGTGAGGAAGACCAAAGGGGGTGCGTGGGTGTGAGAAAGAGAGAGAGCGAGCGAGAGAAATAAAAAAGATAGATAAAGAGGGAGAGAGAAATTGACTTTTAGGTCTCTTTTTTGCTAAAAATAATGCTTATGCATTAATGTAAAGAGAGAGAAAGAGAGAGAACGATTAAGAGAAAGCAACGGATAGATAAAGAGAAAGAGAGAAAGATAGAGAGAGAGTGACGGATACATGAAATACATAAAAATAAAGATGTAAAATATACTAAGGAGGTTGTGATGAAGCAAACGAAGAGAAACTAAAGTCTAAAAAGAAGACAGGGACGGCGAGAGAGACGGCGAGAGAGACGGCGAGAGAGACGGTGGAAGGGGGGAACAATGGACGGGGACGGCGGAGGGACGGCGATAGAGACGGCAGGAGAGAGAGAGAGAGAGAGAGAGAAGGCTGTGATCTCACGAGTCTTACACATGGAACGCCGATAAATGGCCTTCACTTTGTCTTTGTCCTTGGACCTGTTCCTCATAAAGGGCAGCCTTTTTAGTGCTGAGTCAGCGAGGGAACGATGGAGGTGGAGAAATGAGGGAGAGAACACAGTGATGTTAACATATACACACACACCAGACGCACACTAAACACGCATTTCCATCCCATTCGCATATGTGAAATGTACAAATCCCATTGAGACAACAGAGGTGAGTTTTCTAGAGTTTTGCTGCAGCACAACAACACAAACACAAACACAAACACACACAGATGAATATTAAAGGGTGCAATTCAGTGAGCAATTAGGCTTTAATAATAATTGCTTTTAAGGGCGTTAATGACCTTTGGGTCGCATTGCACCGTTTAATAAAACAAACGCACGTGGAGGATGATGACCCCCCTGAGAAGATGAGGCTTCTCCTAAAACCTCAGTTAAAGGCATACCATTGGAGGAACCTTGCACATTGCTGTGCTGTGCTCTCCTCCCTTTCAGCACCCAAGAAGAGAGAGGGGAAAAAAAACAAACAAGGCAAATCAAGTGAAAGCAAAAGTAAGCGCCAACCATCGCACAAGCAAACGAACCGTCTCGAGCGGCAACACGCATCAAAATCCTTCTTAGAAATGCTCTGAGAGGGAACGAGGAAATGGTCCACCTACATATTACGGGGTTCTAAAATCGTACGTTTCACATCGCATCGATTGAAAAAAACTTTCATGTTCTCATCTGTAAAAAGCGATTTAATTCTATATCATTATTAGTAGATGCGCTCGCCTTTTTCTTTTTTTTAATTCAGAAAGTGACCAAGAAATTGTGACCAGTATTTTACAGGTTTTACTCGCTAAACTGTTTCTCGAACGCTTTCTGAGGCGTGTCCTAAAAGTCACGTCGAATACAGATTAACATGGCAGAGGTAGAGCTGCACCTTCCTGAGGAAAAAAACAAAAAAAGAACTTCTGGTTTTATCTTTTTTTTTTTTTTTTATCTTAAAGGCCACGCACTTAAGAGGGCACTCAAGTGATTTGCTGCCTGTCTGAACCAAAGAAATAAAAGCGAACTAGCTTTCATATTATATTGAATTGCAGAGCGTTGAATCGAATCAATTTAATACATCGAGATGCAAATCACATCGGCCACAGTTATGGAGATGCACATCACTAGTGTATACATAGGATAAGATGTTGAACTTCTGCTCAGAAGGTTGTGAGTTCAAATCCCAGCACAAACCACTGCTGGGCCCTTGAGCAAGGCCCTTAACCCTCAACTGCTCAGTTGTGTAAATAAGATAATTGTAAGTTGCTTTGGATGAGGAACTTTGCCAAAAACATGTAGTGTAAGGAATTTTTGCAGGAGTGAAAATATATTCAAATGCGATCCAGAAAAACTCCGACTCACTTCCGCTCCTCTTCTGACACAGAGGGTCGTCGAGTGACCCTGAGCCCATTGATGAGCTGTCCTGACTGTCTTGAGGAGCCACCAGGAAGCCGTCGCTCGACTCGGAGCGGCAGGGCGTGAGCGTCAGGGAGCGCATTCGCTCGCGGCTCTTCGGCTTGATCAGCTTCTTCATCTTCAGAGTGATCCAGTTTCCCCTTCTGAGGCGAAAAAAGTGCAGAGATCCTCGATCTCGTCGGTTCTCGACACAAATGATCAGAACCAACTTCCAGAAATAAGGATGAATACCAACCTCCTGGGGGGTGAGGGGTCGTAGAATTTGTACTGATCCATGATCTTCTCCTCTAACTTCTCCTTTTGTCTCCTCAGCTCGTTTAGTTTGTCTCTAAAAAAGAGAAAAGCCGAGTTCACTATTCACGTCTTGCACTGCAAATACATAATTGTGTTCAATGTGTAAAATGATTTCGGAGACATTTATTTAACATCTATTAAAAGATTCTTCGGTGTCAGGACATGGGGGTTTGCCGTTTCTAGAAAAAAATGGCATTTGGCAACTTAAAAAGGAACAAATCCAGATAAAATAATTTAATTAAACAATTATATCTCTTGAATGAGTAGCTCTAAACAGTGATGACCCACATGTACTGTCTCTGCTCGACGTGGAAGAGGTCTTTGCTCTCCATGGTCTGCTCCAACAAGGTTCGGTTCTGCAGCATCAGGGTCTGGATCTGGTCCAGCAAGTGCCGGTTTTCCTCCTCCAGATTCCCTTTCAGCTGGCTCAGCAACTACACACAGAGCAAAGAAAGCTTTGGGTAAGCAAGAAAGGACACGGGGAAAAGATAAGTGTTTCTCAAATGAAAGATCCAGACAAACCCCCAAACACTGTTTAAAACGTTTTTTATTTAAGAACTTGATCACATCACATCAACAATTTGGGCTGTTAATATCATGAACAGCAGCTACGCTCTCCCCATCCCGAGGCATCCTGAGGTTGCTCCAGCCCCAGTCATGTCCCAGCTCATGAAGACTGTGGACTTTTAAATAAGTGGATGCCCACAAACATCCAGAACCATCTAGAGACGTACCAGGGCCATTTGGATTCCTCTTTATGTAGTGTTTGGATGTGGGACCTCTTCGAAATTTTAAAGGATCCGTCATGGAGAAGCTGGTGTTGGATGATGATCTCAAATGTTGAGCTATTTTTTGAGTTGCTCAGTAGCTCCTGGTTCCACAAAGTCAACTGACTGTATAAGACTGTAGAAAGAACATTACTCATAATCACACACTCCAGGGCTCATGTTAGTTCTCACTCTCCGGGGTTTTGTATTGTTTTTTATCATACTCTTTATATCAGCCAAATGAGAACGGGTTCCCCTTTTGAGTCTGGTTCCTCTTAAAGTTTCTTCCTCGTTTATTTCAGGGAGATTTTCCTTGCTGCAGGAAGGGGTTCCGCTAGGTTTTGTGGAGGCCTGGGGTGCAGTCAGCGTTCACATTCATCACGTTCAATAGTGGTTGATCTCAGAGCTCTATAGCAGGAGATCAATCCAAACCCCATGGAAAGCATATCCTCATGGAGCACAAACAGGTTTGGGTCTCCTAGTTCAAAAGGAAAACTCTTCCTCAATTTTAAAGAATATTTACGAGTACGTCATTTCCAGTATTTATCACGGTGCCCTCATGGACTAAAGAGGGCGTGGAAGCTTGGAAATGGTGGCGTTTAAAATAAACAAAAAAACACGTGGATTGTTGCTTTACCAAAAACACAGTCGCTTGGTCAGTTTTGATATGCAATGTTTTGTTCTCACGTCCTTCCAATAGCTGTAGTGTTTGATCAAGTCAGCAGTGGCAGGAGAGGGAAGTAGGTTTCCAGTTAGATAATGAACACCCAGCCCAAAAGGGGTTTTGGTCCAGTTTCAACCCACATTAGTTTTAGTGGTATTTACAGTGCATTCTGAATGTTTTCAGACCCCCTTCACTTGGATTGGGGGATTTTCCATCAATCTTCAGGCCCAATACTCTCAAGGTGGGTCAGTGTCGGTGGACAGCGACTTTAAGGTCTCTCCAGAGATGTTCCATAGGGTTTAGGTCACATCAACTCTAAAAGTTGTCCCTAAGCTACTTCTGTGTCATCTTTGCTGTGTTTAAGGTTGTTGTCATGTTAAAAGGTGAACCTCAGTGGCCTGGACTGAGGTCATGAGCGCTGTGGAACAGGTTTTTATTGAGGATATCTCTGAACTTTGCTCCATTCAGCTTTCCCTCAACCTTGAAAGGTAGCCAAGTCCATGCTGAAAAAAACACTCCCACCATCATGCTTCACTTTTTGGATGGTTCTGCACAGATAACGAGTGGTGCCTGGTTTTGGTTAGAATTAAGACCAAACATTCAAATCTTGGTTTCATCAAAACACAGAATATTATTCTTCACGATCTGAGAGTCCTTCAAGTGCCTGTCGGCAAACATCAAGCAGGCTTCCTATAGGGAGAGCAGAGGAGAGGCGTCCGTCTAGCCACATTGCCATCAAGCCCAGACTGGTGGACGGTGCTGCAATGATGTTTCTCCTTCTGGAACTTTGTCCCAACTTCGCAAAGGATCTCCAAAGCTCAGCCAAGGTCTTCAGGTTCTTGGTCACCTCTCTTACTAAGCCCCTTCTCTCTGAGAATTATGGAGGCCACTGTGCTTCTGGGACTCTTCATTTATTGTAGCCTTCCACAGATCTGTGAATTGCAACGATCCTGTCTCTGAGCTCTGCATGCAGTTGCTTTGACCTCATTATTTGGTTCTTGCTCTGATCTGCATTGTCAGATGGGAGGCCTCCAGTCAAGGTGTAGACACATCTCAGCGACAATCAAGAGAAATGGGAGGCACCTGAGATCAATTTCAAGTGTTGTTGCAAAGAGTCTGAAATTGAAGGGGGTCTGAATACCTTTTAAATGCACTGTATGTGGAGTCCACAAGAAAAAGGACGAGAATTACAGACCACATATTCTATAAGACGAACACAAAAAAGAGATGAAAGTTCACTGGAGAAAAGAACAAGTAATAGATTACAGACGGAATTCGAAGGTAATCATACACTCTAAACCCTAACATGCGTCCATACTGGAGGCAGTGAGGAGCCCTTGCATTCCTGAGGACAAGCCTCGACCTCCCTTCGGGAGAAATAAATCACTCTGCGAGACAAAGAGACGACTCAGGTCTGTGCAGCCGGCTTCAATTTAACATCACGAATCCCATTTAAACCAGCAGACTAACAGCGTGAGTGGGACAGATTTTCTCTCTGGTGGACGTCCAATAAAAAAAAATGAAAAAACGGTGGGGAATAATGACCTGAGCATGTGGTAGTGAGGGAACGTACCTCGCACTGGTTGGTGAGTTTGGTGGAGGTGATATCCAGCTGTTGGTACTGCTCTTTCAGCTTGGAGAACTCGGCCTCCAGGCGAGTCTGCTCCAGTTTGGCGGCATTCAGCTGGCTCTTCAGGTTCTTGTGGTCGGCCTGCAGCCCCTCGTTATCTTTCAACAGCTGCTGGTAGGTCGTGTTTAACCTTTGAAGGGGGAAAAAGCGAGGGAAATAAAATGTTGTGAGGAATTCTTTTCGGAGGAGAAGAGGGATAGAACAAAGCACTGTTATCAGATCATATACGAGGTGGTATCAAGAAAGTCCCGCTATGTTCACAAGACAGTACGATCGCCTTCAAAATAGTTCCTTCTAACAACAATACAGCGCTCCCAGCGTTCCTGCCGCTTCTGGAATGTGTCCTGGAACTCTTCTTTTTAAAGCTTGTCAAGCCCCTTTGGCAATTCGCGCTGAATCTCCACAACAGTGTCCACGATCACGTGGATTGTTCTCCAACGAGTTACCAAACTGTTTCAAAATGTTTTGGGGTTGAACGCGTCGAAGGTCTTCCTGATTAAACTCATGTTGTGTCAAAAATCTCTGTGGCAGATTTGCCAAGTTTCGTGCAGAATTTCGAGTTTGCTTTTTGCTCCAACTTGCTCGAATTGAAATCGCAGACGTGGTAACGCACTCAGAACAGCACCAGTTACACCATTAGTCTCGAAACTTTTTGATACCACCGCGAATACAAGAAACCAGTTATTATACAGAAACTATTATTTATCAGTAAAAGAGCAATAATTGAGTATAAAAACGGAAACATTTCACCCACTTGTCATTTTCTTCCTTTAGTTTGTGATACTCAGCTGCTGTAGCCTGGTGCCTCTGGTTCTCAGACAGCATCTTCTCCTGCTCAGCTTTCAAAACCTTCTCAAGCTCTTCCAGCTGTGCCTTCTGCTTCAACAGCTGGTTATACCTGGACACAACACAATCATACAATAAATCACAAAACAATAAAATCTTGTATATTTTCTATACACCTTTTTTTTTTTTTTTTTAACCTGTCCTCCAGGTCTCGGTGCTGCACTTCCAGGTTCTTGTGTGCGCTCTTCAGCCCCCCGTGTTTGCCAATCAGTGCCTCGTACTCGGCTGCCTGGCGCTCGTGCAGAGCCGCGAGCTTCTCATGGTCCCTCAGGAGCAGCTCGTAGGTGGACCGTAGCTCCTCGCGGTCCCGCACAGCGCCATCCCGCTCGGTCTCTGCGCTGCACTGCTGACCCTGGAGCTGGGCGTTCTGGGCTACGAGCGCCGAGCTCTGCGAGTTTAGAGTCGAGTTCTCCACCTGAGGAACAGCCAGGAAATCATGGAAATGTGTTAACATGGACTATAACTTAAACATGAAGGCTGGAACCCTGAAACCCAACAATGTCACTCTGAGTAGATCATCAGTTTATGGTGATTGATTTGTTGATGAATCATACATTTTATTTCACAAAAAAGACTCATGAAAATAAACAACAGTGAATAATTTGGATTATTCAGTAGCTACAGCAAGATATTCAGGATTATTCAGTAGCTAAAGTGAGATATTTGAGATTATTCATTAGCTACAGTGAGTTATTCAGGATTATTCAGTAGCTACAGCAAGATATTCAGGATTATTCAGTAGCTAAAGTAAGATATTCAGGATTATTCAGTAGTTAAAGTGAGATATTTGGGATTATTCAGTAGCTACAGTGAGATATTCAGGATTATTCAGTAGCTACAGTGAGATATTCAGGATTATTCAGTAGCTACAGCGAGATATTCAGGATTATTCAGTAGCTACAAAGAGGTATTTAGGATTATTCAGTAGCTACAGTGAGATATTCAGGATAATTCAGTAGCTAAAGTGAGATATTTGGGATTATTCAGTAGCTACAGTGAGATATTCTGGATTATTCAGTAGCTACAGCAAGATATTCAGGATTATTCAGTAGCTAAAGTAAGATATTCAGGATTATTCAGTAGTTAAAGTGAGATATTTGGGATTATTCAGTAGCTACAGTGAGATATTCAGGATTATTCAGTAGCTACAGTGAGATATTCAGGATTATTCAGTAGCTACAGTGAGATATTCAGGATTATTCAGTAGCTACAGCGAGATATTCAGGATTATTCAGTAGCTACAGCGAGATATTCAGGATTATTCAGTAGCTACAAAGAGGTATTTAGGATTATTCAGTAGCTACAGTGAGATATTCAGGATAATTCAGTAGCTACAGTGAGTTATTTAGGATTATTCAGTAGCTACAGTGAGATATTCGGGATTATTCATTAGCTACAGTGAGATATTCGGGATTATTCATTAGCTACAGTGAGATATTCAGGATTATTCAGTAGCTACAGTGAGATATTCAGGATTATTGAGTAGCTACAAAGAGGTTTTCGGAATTATTCAGTAGCTACAGTGAGATATTCAGGATTATTCAGTAGCTACAGTGAGGTATTTAGGATTATTCAGTAGCTACAGTGAGGTATTTAGGATAATTCGGTAGCTACAGTGAGGTATTTAGGATTATTCAGTAGCTACAGTGAGGTATTTAGGATTATTCAGTAGCTACAGTGAGGTATTTAGGATTATTCAGTAGCTACAGTGAGATATTCGGGATTATTCATTAGCTACAGTGAGATATTTGGGATTATTCATTAGCTACAGTGAGATATTCAGGATTATTCAGTAGCTACAGTGAGATATTCGGGATTATTTAGTAGCTACAGTGAGGTTTTCGGAATTATTTAGCGCTAAAGCAAAATTGTCAGGATTATTCAGTAGCTACAGAGAGAAAAGCTGGTGAATTCTGAATCTGAATTATTGACTTTTTCTTTACTGAAAGAGAATTATTCTGTAACATCAGCAAATTACATGGTAAGAAGAGCATAGTTTCAAAAACTCTGGTAAAAGTATTCAAAAGAAAGTGTGTGGATTATTGAGAACGGTGGTGAATTATCTGGTAGCAGCTGGTTACCTCAGTGAATTATTCAGTATTTAGCCTTTATCCAGAGCAATTTACAGTCATCGCAGTTATACAGCTGAGCAGTTGGGGATTAAAGGAACTTAAGGGTGGTGCTGGGATTTAAACCAATGACCTTCTGATTAGAAGTCCAACATCTTATTCACTGAGCAACCACTTCACTATTCGGTAAATGCCACAAATCATTCAACAACCACAAGGAATTATATGCAAATTATGACAACTTCATCAATAAATGCAGCAAGTCACTCAGTTACTTCTTGCAGTATATCGTCTATGTTCCTGTCTGTTTTGATTTGGTTTGCATTAAAAACGATTACACACATAATCCATATGGACAGAAACCCCCTGAGCCCTGGGTTAAACCATCTGCCACTTAATCTGATATTGACTGGAAAAAAAAAGTCCTGCGAGGACCCTGGAAACGACACGCGAGCGCATCCAGGTTTACGAATGACCTACATTTCACTCAATCTCCTGTCTGATCTCAATCCTGTGCCAGGTCCTCTTTATTTTTAAATCGGTTATCGCAAACACACATTTCCACACAACTCAGATTGTGGAAATCAGGGCCAAGTCCTCCTCTGCTAGCCCGAAGAAAAGCTGACTCAGGTGTTAGTCTAATTTTAGCTATTAAAAATAATACATTATCCCTACTAGTCAATTCTATTTATTTCATAGCGTTTCTCTAGCAGTGTAATATTGGGTTAGAGATTCTATCCAATCAGATTTCAGCCGTCAAATCACATGTTGCCGGGGTCAAAAAGAACTGAACTCTGCAGGTGTCCTATTGATTCAAATCCATGTCGCTTGAACCAATCGGATTGGACATGCCGACTCCTGGCCCTATAGCAGGTGTACAATAACGTTAACTTTTTCACGTACTTCAATTAGACATTTCACAATGACTGACCGAGGAGAAGAAATCGATTTGGAAAACTGTGATGCGCGGAAAAGTCAGGGGTCATTTTATGAGGGTGATATCGATGCTTCTGCTGGAGATGACGCATGAAGTTGTGGCTACAGTGAAAGGAGACTTGTGTTGAATTGTGTTAACTGGTTTTTGTGTGTGTGTTTTAGGTTGTAGCGTTCAGTGACCTGGAGTTTGGCGTTCTGAGTCTGCAGCGTGGTGTTGTTCTCCTGCAGCGAGGCGGCCTGTCTCTGCAGAGCGAGGATCTGAGCCTGGAGGTTGCTGCTCTGAGTCTCCAGCTGTTTCAGTTGCGTACGCAGTGCCTGCTTCTCTGCCTGAAGTGTGGCATTCTGGGAGGAGGAACAAAAATGCATGCTTGAGAAAATCCATATAAAAGTGAAGGAAGTGAAAAAAGTACCTGGTGATTTCCGCGGACATTTTTTGACTGTTCCGCTTTAATTTCACCCAGCAGGTAGTCACTTACGTTCCTCTCCACCTCGATGAGTCGATCTTTGACCTTCAGGAGCTCTCGAGTGGCCTCGTGACTCTCCTTCTCCCACTTACTGGTGCTCTGAGAGTCGTCCCCACCTCTCGAGGGCGAGCTGTGCACCATGCGCTCCTCCTCTTCCCTCTGCCGGAGAGCCTCGTAGTTCTTTTTCACCTGGTGGACATGAAGAAGGGTTCAGATCAGACTCACTATGTTTTCATCTAAGACTTAATGCGATTTAGATTTGCATCTAAAGCAAGAGTCGAGGAATCCGCACCGTTTTAAGTTCCTGTCGGAGCTGCTGGTTGAGGTTGGAGGACTCCTGAAGTCTGGCCTCCAGGGCGGCGATCTTCTCCTCTTTGATCTCCAGCGAGGACTTTAGCGTGGACTCCAGCTTCGACTCAAGCAGCTTAAACCTGAATAATACATCGAGATTTTCACTGGATTTGTGACATGTGACTAAAACCAGCACCTAATACACCTGTATACCAAGTGTGTGTGTGTTGTATTGTGTACCTGTACACCATGTGTGTGTGTGTGTGTTTGTGTGTTGTATTGTGTACCTGTACACCATGTGTGTGTGTTGTATTGTGTACCTGTACACCATGTGTGTGTGTGTGTGTGTGTGTGTGTGTGTGTGTTGTATTGTGTACCTGTACACCATGTGTGTGTGTGTGTGTGTTTGTGTTTGTGTTGTATTGTGTACCTGTACACCATGTGTGTGTGTTGTACTGTGTACCTGTACACCATGTGTGTGTGTGTGTGTGTGTGTGTGTGTTGTATTGTGTACCTGTACACCATGTGTGTGTGTGTGTGTGTGTTGTATTGTGTACCTGTACACCATGTATGTGTGTGTGTGTGTGTGTGTGTGTTGTATTGTGTACCTGTACACCATGTGTGTGTATATTGTTTTCTGTACCTGTACACTGTGTGTGTGTGTGTGTGTGTGTGTGTGTGTGTATTGTGCACCTGTACACCATGTGTGTGTATTGTATTTTGTACCTGTTCACCATTTGTGTGTGTGTGTGTGTGTGTGTGTGTGTGTGTTTACTGTATTGTGTACCTGTACACTGTGTGTGTGTGTATATATTGTATTGTGTACCTGTACACTGTGTGTGTGTGTGTGTGTGTGTGTGTGTGTGTATTGTATTGTGTACCCGTACATTAGGTGTGTATTGCATGTGTCTCACCTTGCAGCAGAGCTCTGTTCATCGTGCAGCAGTCCTTCTTTATTCAGGCCCATCTTCTCCAGCTCATGAGTCAGCTTCTCTAGATCATTGTTGGTCTGCTGGTTCTTCAGTTTTTCGTTGACCAGCTCCTGGTCAGGTCAGGTTTGAGCAGAAATCAGAAGTCATGAACAACATGAACAACAGGAAACCCACTAATAAAAGGTCAAACTTGAGACAAATCCAAACTATTAGAACTTGCGAAAGAAACAACCAAAACCTAAGTATTTGGAGACCTGATTTTACAGCCATATGAGATTCTTCCATTAAACTGTTACCACAAACCTGAAGGTACACAACTAACCCTAACTCGAAACTTTGCCCTCACTAGAACTAGGAGATCTAGGATGAAGATTTGATTTCCATGGGTTGGAATGGAAGATCTACTGCTATAGACCTCTAAACCCACTCAGTTGGCTTTACTTGACTTTACTAATGCCCTTGTGGCTGAATAAATCTTCACAAACCTCCACAAAATCTGGTGAAACATCTTCCCAGAAGAGTGGAGGTTATTATACCAGCAAATGGAGACTAAATGTGGAATGGGATGTTCAAAAAGCACAAAAACGCATGGTCAGGTGTCTACAAACTTGTGTAATGTAGGTGGAGACCAGACATGAACCAAAACAAAATTTTAGACGCGTAACGTGTTGTGAACTTGCAAATCTTCTTTCCATACCTCTCTCAACATGACCAGGGTCTTCTTGCCAATGGAGGCCTGCTTCACCAGCTCCTTGTTATCCCTCTCGAGATCTTTGACTCGGTTGTAGGAATCGCTCAGAGTGCTCACCTCCTTGCTCAGAGCGCGATTTTCCTTCTCAAGCTGCGAGATCCTCTGGCTGTCATCGTCTAACTTGGAGTCTCTGATCTCAGCCTGCTGCCGCAGCCTCTTGTTCTCCTTCTCCAGCTGCTTCTTGTCTTTCTCCAGCTGTGAGCTTTCTTGCTCCAGCACCTTGTTCTCTTGTTCCAGCTGTTCCAGACGCTTGCTGGAAATTTTCAGCTCCTCCAGGTTTCTCTGGAGGCTCTGGTTCTCGCTCTCTAGATCCTGGAGCTCTCCTTCCAGCTGCTGGATTTTACGCCCACTGTTCTCCAGGGCCTTCTGGAGACGCTGGTTCTCGGAGTCCAGACCTTGGTAGCTGAGTTCCAGGCGTTCCGTTTTCTTAGACGATGCTTTGAGCAGCTCCAGGTTTCTCTGCAGCTGATTCTTCTCGCTGTCCAGCTCACGGTTTTCCTGCTCCAGACGAGCCACTTTGGCACCCGCGGACCTCAGAGTCTCGGCTGTGCGCCGCAACTCCAGATTCTCCTCGTCAAGTTGGGTATTCTCTTTCTCCAGCGCTTCCAGCTGCAGGGAGGCGTTCCTCAATCCGTCGACCTTCTTCTTTAACCTCCTGCTCTCGGCCTCAAGCTCAATGTTCTCCTTTTCCAAAGCGTCCACCTTCTCACAGGTGATCCCGAGGTTTGCGATGCGTTTCTGCAGAGCCTCATTCTCACGCTCTAAGCGTTGGACATCGGCTTCGAGCTCTTCTGCCTTCTCGCCTTTCTCCTTGTAGTACTCCAGGTCTTTGCGGAGCTGCTTGCGCTCGAACTCGAGCTTGTTCAGTTTGCCACTGGTCTCTTTGATCGACTCGTGAAGGACACGGTTCTCCTTCTCTACGTCTTTGACCCTGGCTTCGGCGCTGATTTGGGAACGCTGCCTGAGAGACGTGATGGTCTGGGTCAAGTGCTCGTTCTCCTGCTCCAACCACTTCACCTGAGCGTTGATAAATGGTTTCATTTGGAAAGCAAAACATCAAATTAACATCTGCATCTACTGGGGTGTGATGATACCCAAAATTCAGTCACGCAAAAAAGAAATTCAAAACGAATTGAATCGCTTGTATTTTTTTTTTTTTTTTATTAACGCAGTTTATTTTTATTAAGATTTGTGAACAAAGTTGACACTTTAAAACTATTTTAAATAAAATGCCTGCTTGGTTTAATAATATTCTATAATAAATAAAATATATAAGATTAAAATACACGTTTTATCATATCGATTAAATTGAGTCATTGATCAAATTCGTTGTACCTGTCTCTCCGAGTTCTCAGTCAGCGTCTCCAGGGTTTTCTGCAGCTGTGCTTTCTCCTTCATCAGGTCCGAGCTTAGGGTCTCAGCGCTGCGCAGACTCTCCCTGTCCGACTGCGCTTCGTTCTCCAGCTGCCCCAACTGCGCATACACACAAACACACCTTGACATGACAACGTAAAGCCTATTGTGTTACACACATCTGTAAACATGGGTGCAGCTGTGGGGTTTCTCTCTAATCAAGGGGGGGGGGGGGGGGGGGGTGAACCTGACAGGGATAATAAACCCCTTTACACCCCTTTTTGCTCGCACTCGTTTATTCAGGATAGGACGGGGCGGGACCGAGTGTCTGCGTTGTCGCTCAAGTGACAAACGCCGGCCCTTAAACACGTCTCCGGGCTCATTATCAGCTCTTTAAATAAACTCAAACGTGCAATTACGGGGCATTGTGCGACGTAAAACCCGTCCTACACGTCCAAAACCCAGACCTTTGGGTCTCCTCTTTATTATTCAACAACCAAACCACAACTATTACTCTTCTAACCTTCTGACTGAGCCTCAGGTTCTCCTTTTCAGCCTTGACGAGGCGAGTGCTGGCCTCGCCCCGGCCCTTCAGCTCCTCCACGGTCTTCAGAAGCGCCTGGTTCTCCATCTCCAGCTTCAGGAGGCGGCTGGAGGTCATCTCGTTTACCTCGTGGCCCAGGGACTTCTGAGGAACTGCAGGGAAAACGAGTATTAAAGCGTAAAATCGATTTTCCTGCTCCGTCTTCATAGGAAGTTTGTCTGAGAGCAGCTTTATAGCCCTTAGCGAGGAAGTGATTAAATATTGAGAATGTGATAATGGCAGTTTTACTGGATAATAATAAACACACCAGTAAAAACAATCCTTACAAAGAAAGTAGTTCAAAGTTGAATGTTTGATTCCTTTTATATGTCAGACAATGATTATAAATCCTTATTTACACCGACAGGCATAACTTTATGACCAACTGCCTAATATTGTGTCGGTCTTCAAAAACACTCGTGACCCATCGATCATTAACACCATGAACTTCTTCAGCAGATTGAGCTACAGGAGCTCGTCTGTTGGTTTGGACCACACGGACCAGCCTTCGCTCCCCACGTGCATCAATGAGCCTCGGCCGCCAACGACCCTGTCGCCGGTTCACCACTGTTCCTTCATTGGAGAACTAATAGATACTGACCACTGCAGACCAGGAACATCCCACCAGAGCTGCAGTTTTGGAGATGCTCTGACCCAGTCGTCTATCACAATTTGAGCTCAAAACCTTACATTTGCCCATTTTTCCTGCTGCCAACACATCGAATTTAGGGATAACATTTTACTTGCTGCCTAATAAATCCCACCCACTAGAGTACAATTTACTGGAGTAAATTGAACGTTGTGGAATGTCTCTCCGAGACACATCAGTTGTTACCAGTGGCCAGAGCCAGAAATCACTGACTTACATTTTATTATGCAGTAATACCTCGTTAATTAGTTCCGGAACTTTTAGCGACGTTTCAGGTATTAGCATTTTGAAAAACTTTAGCCCCCATGATCTCAGACCTCACAAACCCACTGTAGAGCAAAAGCATCCGTACCGTTGGTGACCTCGGGGGTGGTTTTGGAAAGCTGCTCCAACTCCCATCCGAGGTGCAGAGACTCGTCCATGCTCTGTTTCTGAGCCATCTCCAGGGTCAGGTTCTCCTCCAGGAGCTCTTCTATACGCTTCCTGTCCATGTCTCGCTCCTAGCAAACACAAACCCAATGTAATTAGGATCAAACCCTTTGTTTTAGAGAAGGCGTAACAATTGCATTGTAAAATACAAACATTTACCATCTCCATGTCATGGATTTTGGCTTTGAACTGCAGATTCTCCTTCTCGAGCTCGTGCAGTTTGTCCGAGCGAGCCCTGGAGCCTTCCAGCTGATCCTCCAACATGCTCTTCGTCTCCAGCAGGATCTGATTGTCCTCTTTGAGCTCCTATGGGGCGTACAATGCGTACGTTAAGAACTTCTGGAGCTGTGGATGAACAACAGAACCCGATCGGACGCATGCCATTGTGGCGCGTTTCTTGTTTTCCTACCTCAACCCTGGCTTTGTAAAATTCGATGTCATGGAGACGCTCTTTATAACGTCCCACTTCGCTCTCCAGCTTGTCCACTCGGATCGCCTTTTCTCTCAGAGCGTCCAGCTCATCGCGGTAGGCCCGTGCAGAGCGTGCATCAGATAGCAACTGGAGATTCTGATCACACACACACGCACACACACACGGTATACCTACATTATAGGGACTAAATTACTGGGGCCCTCTGAGTCCCTGTCCACAAAATCAGCTCCATTTAGATATGCTTCATACAGGAGGGAGTAAAAGATCTTGAGTGGAGAAAGTTTGTGGACACCTGACCGTAACACTGGTATATACGTATGCTTCTTTCTGAAGATCCCATTCCACATTTGTTGTTCATCCACTCTTCTGGAAAGATATTCCACTAGATTTTGGAATGTGCTTGTGTGACACTTGTGCGAAGGTGTTCAATAGCTTTGGAGCTCGATAGCAGGTCTTTTAGTCCAACCCATGTGAAGCAGATCCTAATGAAGCTGGCTTTGTGCACAGGGGCATTGCCATGGTGGAACAGGTTTAGTTTTATTCTACCACATCCGAAGACCTCCTATAAATTTGTGCTCCCCCAAATTTGTCTGGGGAAGAACCGTATGTCTGGAAAAAGTCAGGTGACCCAATCCAGGTGTCCAAATAGTCAATATACACACACTATACAGCATTTTTCATTCATTCATTAAAATTAATTTTATAATTTTGAAGTACCAGAGTTCAAATTTGCCAAGGAAGGCTAAACCCCCCCCAAAAAAACCTTTCATTTTTAATAATTCTCTTTATATGTCAATCGAGTGTTAATCTGAAGTTCTCAGTTTGATGGAGCACATCGGAGTTGTGGTTTTTTTACCTCCTGCTGAAACCTCTTCAGCTCTTTCTCCAGGTTCTCCAGTTCCTGCCGGCAGTCCAGCAACTGCTCGCTTTTCTCTTCACTGCAACACACACACACAATTATAATTTACCAGCAGTTCCATCTCAGCACACAAGGCGTAATAAAAACCCCTTCTCGAAAAAAGTCACATGAATATGACTTCCTTCGAAGAAATTAATGTGTTTAGCAAATAAATTTTCTCCTCCTCCTGGTGGTACAATTAGGAAAAGATTGCTGTTTAATATCCACATCAGGGCTCTGACTGCTTCCCCCCCCCCTCGTCTCAATGAGGGGGAAAAAAGAAAAAAAAGAAACGAACGCTCTGAGGGCATGCAAATCCGCAACGGTCTCCTCTGAATGGAAAGAACACACACACTTCTCACATAACCGTCTCTCCCTGAGCCATCCGGCCCACTACATTTGAATAAGGAAGACCGCAATAATGATAATAATGAGTTAGTATGGGGTCTGTGTGCTCACTGTGGCAGTAAATGGAGAAAAGGTGAAGCTGCAGGAAACTTCCTGATGTTTTAAAGCTGTATTTCTGGCACTAACCAAAGTTCTAGTTCTTGCAAATCATGAGCAGATGCTATACTATGTAAGACCCTCTTTTTAATCTTCTTTCAGCATGATACACTATTTGGACAAAAGTATTGGGACTTTTTAAACCATGTGTGGTTCTTCCTCAAACTGTTTGGATGCAGTAGCATGGAATTTTCGCTTCACTCAACGCAAAACTGTTCCAGTATGAAGGCACAAAAAAACGGATCCATGAAGATATGCATTCCACGGGTTGGAAGATGTGAAGGATGTCATGCTGTAGAACCCCATTGAACGTTGTTGGGATGTGTTTTCACACTAACTGCACCCCGGGACCCTCCTCTCCTCACCTACATCAGTACCTGACTTTTCTAACACCCCTATGGCTTAATGAATCTCTCAGAAAATATAGTGGAACATCTTCCCAGAAGAATGGAGGTCATGATAACAGCAGATTGGAGACTAAATGTGAACTGGGCTTAAAATCTACATACAGTCCATTCCAACCTTAGGCAAGAAAACAAATCCTGACTGAATTGCAAGAGAAACGGTTGCCAAATCTCCTAAAAAGCAGCAGAGGTGGAAGTGTGCAGTGATAAAACCAGCAGTTGTGTGCTCTAATAAAATCTCTGTAAGTAGGCCAAAGACGTTTGAAGAATATCAGGGTACGCGAATTTGTCTTGTGATCTGGGTCGAATCCCCAAGGCATCTGACCCGCCGCCTGTCCGCCGCACAGACGTTTATCACCGTGTCACGGCCTCGTGTAAAGAAAAACAAGCCGTGTCTGGCCTCATGTGATAACCGCGACGTCTCTCACATGCGGCGTATGAAAACTTCCTGATCGGCTGCACTTCACTCAACTTCCTCCCGTTTCGAAACCGCTTCTCCATCCGAGTGACCGCTACTTCCAAATCCCTCCCTCTCGGCATTGTCTCTTGAGGTTAATGCGCTTTTAAGGAGGAAGTTCAATTATTTACAAGGTTAAAAAAAAACATAGCAACGACTATGGATTTCAGGACCTTGCAGAGGGAAGTGCGTTAAAAAGCACGGTTCATCATTTGCCGTTAGCAGGAATTTCAGTACGAGTTGTGAGTCAGGACGAGGAATTTTGATGATGATGATTAAACACAGTGGCTTGTGCAAGTTCTATCGTGCTGTGTCACAAGGGTTCAATCCTATACACAAGAAGAAGAAACTGTTTATGGTGGTTGTCAGAGAACATCCTGTTTCTACTGCTCGGGACGTTCAAAGCTGTAGTGGTTGAATCTGACAAATCCTTTCAATCATAGGGTTCAACAATGTTGCACCATTTCTGCCCCATTCCAGAAAAACTAAAAAATGATCTCAAGTCCATAAGAATATCTAGATCATCTTCTGAATCCACATGAATACAACGAACATCAAAAGCATATGGTTTTTGAGAGATACATCCATGTAAAAAACTTGGTCATTGAATGGTATGATTTCCAAACAAACCAGAACCAAACGAATAAAGAAATTTAAAGACTTGATATCCATTAAAAATCAGCATAAAGAACACACTCTTTACCTGACAGTTCGTTTCTCCAAACATTCACCTGAAATACACTGCGGTGCCTAAGGAGTTCTTTACTAGGGATTTATTTACCATCCAGTTCTTCCCAGAGCAGTTCGATAGGAATCCAGTGCGGTGACTGGGCAGGCCGTTCCATAGATAGATACCACTCCAGACGACTGTTGGCTCTCTGAATAACGCTTACAGAACCATGGACGTACTCTTGGTACTCTTCATCGTCTCGTTGTACTGTGAAGTCGCTTCCAATGAGCCGCAGTCCAGACGAAATTGCATGGCATTGGTTGAAGTATGGAATGGTAGAATTGGTGCTTCAGGATTCCTTTCACCCCATTGGAATAGGTCTCCAACCTTTCCTGTTTTAAAACAACCCCAAACCCTCTACCACCATATTCGACTGTGGGGGTGAGGGAGTGTGATCATATCTTCTCTTCTGTTCTCCATCTTACACTGGTAATGTTCTTCTGGTAGACATAAAAATGTCAAAATTTCTTGTGTGTTTTTGCCTTTTAGCAAGTTGTTGTGTAGAATTAAAACGTGTCTCAAAAACCACAGAAGGTGTTTCCACACTTTTGACAGGAATTGTATGTTACGCAAAAACTAGCCAAGCTACTCCTTACCAATCTGATTAAAAACGACGACTTCACTATAGCTAGCGAAAATTTTCTAGGCTTGTTGAAGACATTGAGTACTCTCGTAACTCTACAGCTAGAGGGTCTTTGTAATCTGGAAATGAGTGTTTTGAAAACTTCTGAATTTATAACAGGAATCTTGGGAAATGTCTTGTGATCGGATTCCTGAGAAAGACGAATAACAGGATTTAAGTTCGGGACTCACAGCTCCTGGCGGAAGCGTCGGATCTTGGCTTTGGCGTCCGCCAGTTCGACGCTGAGGTGCTGCCTGCTCTCGGTGCGCCGCATGCTGGGCGAGTCGCTGGGAGACTGAGCACAGGGCGGAGGAGGTGGAGGTGGACACTGACCGCAGTCTCGCTCCTGGGTCAGCTCCACGATGGTCTGCGGGACAGAGACGCGAAAAAGTCAACACTATTCACACAAGGAAAAATGATTCGGATGGGTTTATGAGCCATTTGTGATTACATGTGCAAGAATATATGATGTCCTACATCACAATATCGATAACCTCGTCAGGAGAAGAGAAACACAAAGCCGGAGCTGTTTATAGTTCAGTCAAATGTTCGAGCAGCGTTCAGTCCGCTCCGGAGAGAGGAACCAGATTAAGGTCAGGATTTCATTTTAATTTTAGGTATTCATTAAGTAGAAACTGAGGACAGAGGAAAGTGTTTGGAAAATGAGGTCACATTTCAACACATTAGTAGAACGGGTTCCTGGGGTTCAACCTTGGTCTAGATCTAGCCTTCATAATTGTGTAGAACATCCTGAAAATTATAGAATGACCAATTCATGTGTGAGGATGAAGAATCTATGTGTATATGGTGTTGTAATAAATAGAGGAGGATCCTGGGAATGCTTGAGAAGCTACGGGGGCTCAAGGTCAGGACTGCAGCGAATCACGGCTTCCTAGAATTTCACCAATCTCTATTCAAGCTCTGGGTGGTCTCAAACAATTACCATCTCACTGGGCTGAGAGAAGAATTTCAGTAACAATCGTACCTCAAGCTGCTCATCCCTCTCGTCGACCAGTTGTCTAAGATGGAAAGCCAAGTTTCTGGAGAGCGAGTCTAGGTCCTCAGGAGGAGAATCGCCCCCCTCCAGCCACTGCAGGTCCAGAACGTTCTCCTGATTGTGAGTGACCTGCAAATTAAATGCACACACTCGAGTCAATGTCTCTGCCCTTCGGTTTTGAAAGTACAGCTTTTTATCACCGTTTGCGTCGTACCTCCTGAATGTGAGACGCGATGGCCGACTTGGTGTCAAAATCCAGCGTCTGGATCCTCTCGATGTACTCCTCCTTTTCTTCGCACTGTAAAGGAACAGAGAAGTGAATCCCAGGAGAGAATCTGCAAGCCATTTCAGACACGGATAACAACGATCAGGCATAACATTCTGACCACCCATCAGGCATGTGTTGGTGCCAAATCAGTCCAGACCAGTCGAGCATTAACAGCATTAACTTCTTCAGCAATTTGGAGCTCGTCTGTTCAATCGGACCACACGGATCAGCCTTCCCCTCCCATTATGCATCAATGAACCATGGCTGCCCAAGACCCTGTCGCCCTTCCTTGTAGCACTTTCGATAGACCCTGACCACTGCAGAGCGGAAACATCCCACAAGTGCTGCAGTTTTGGAGATGCTCCAAACTCGCTCAAATCCTTATGCCCATTTTTCCTTTTACAGGAGCAGGATGTGCTTTACGTCTGATCCAATCATACCTTTATAGTCAGATACCATGTTGTGCCCTTTATGCCCTTGCCCTGGTATAATGACAACCAAAATGTGTGGGCGGAGCTTAAAATTTCAGACCATTGACTGGTAAACAGAGTTATTTATAGTTATGGCATCTGGCAGACGCCTTTATCCAGAGCGACTACAACTGAGCAGTTGAGGGTTAAGGGCCTTGTTTAGGGACCCACTGGCTGGGATTTGACCTTATGACCTTCCGATCCAGGGTCCAATGCCTTAACCACTAAACTTCTACATCTATAATCAAAATAATTTCAAATCAGAAAACAACTTCACATTCACTTTTTTTTGCCCTACATGGAGATTAACATATAGCTTCCTATTGCCCTTATTAGTAAATATCTATTTTAATATATACTTTAATACTAGGTTTATACTAGGGATTAAATGAAAGTATTGGCACCCCCTGGTTAATTTCTGGTGTTTGTGTGTGTGCAGGATTAACCCCATCCTCCTACAGAGCAGACCGCTCCTTGCCCAGAGCTAATCTTGGCTCCTGGCCAGCGGATGCCACCTGTCAGGCTCATGGCATTATCGCCTACTTCTCTTTTTTACAATCTGGAGTCTCTACCAGCTGTACAGACACTGTAAATCATGACAAAGATATGCGTGTGTTTGTATTTATATGTGCTTATGTGTGTCTGTACCTGGACAGCACATCCTAGCAACAGCAAGAGCAGCTTCTTCACCTCAGCAAGCCCTTGTTCTGAAAGCAAAGAAACCACATCGTCATAAAACGTGTCCACATGTACACCTGTTGAACCGAAACACTTTGATGCAATAAAAAATAAAAAATAACATAATCCTCAGCCCCTCAGCACACCCCAGACTGTGGGAAGCCAAGACGAGGCGCAAGACAGCTGTTAAGGGGAGATGAACTGTTAACACGCCAGAATTAAGAAGGGAAAAGCAGGTGGTTCGTCCAACTGGGCTGCTTGGCACCGACGTTCCCGCTGAACCAGACGAGGGGAGGGGCTTAATCAGAGAAAAACAAACATACGGGCTGTTTAACGAGCGTGAAAAGTACTACTGCGAGGAGTCGGCCGGGACACCGCGACAACCTCCTGCACGTTCGAAGCAAAATAAAGCCTGCACAAGGATCGGATTTCTCGTACACACGGCGTATGAAATCTAAGCTTCAGTGTGTTGATATTTCCTGAGCTTTTTATAGGATGTGCACTTCGAGTTGGCCCAGATTTATGCCTCACCACTTGAATACGGATCATCGGAAGCGTACATCCAAACAGCCATTTTGAGTGTTAACTATCTGTCTGTCTGTCTGTCTGTCTAGATTCTCTCTTTCTGTCTATCTACCTAGATTATGTCTGTGTGAATTCTGTCTGTCTGTCTAGATTCTGTCTGTCTGTCTGTCTGTCTAAAGTCTGTATGTCTGTCTGTCTGTCTAGAGTCTGTCTGTTTTTCTGTCTGTCTAGAGTCTGTCTGTCTGTCTAGAGTCTGTCTGTTTTTCTGTCTGTCTAGAGTCTGTCTGTCTGTCTAGAGTCTGTCTGTTTTTCTGTCTGTCTAGAGTCTGTCTGTCTGTCTAGAGTCTGTCTGTTTTTCTGTCTGTCTAGAGTCTGTCTGTCTGTCTAGAGTCTGTCTGTTTTTCTGTCTGTCTAGAGTCTGTCTGTCTGTCTAGAGTCTGTCTGTTTTTCTGTCTGTCTAGAGTCTGTCTGTCTGTCTAGAGTCTGTCTGTTTTTCTGTCTGTCTAGAGTCTGTCTGTCTGTCTAGAGTCTGTCTGTTTTTCTGTCTGTCTAGAGTCTGTCTGTCTGTCTAGAGTCTGTCTGTTTTTCTGTCTGTCTAGAGTCTGTCTGTCTGTCTAGAGTCTGTCTGTTTTTCTGTCTGTCTAGAGTCTGTCTGTCTGTCTAGAGTCTGTCTGTTTTTCTGTCTGTCTAGAGTCTGTCTGTCTGTCTAGAGTCTGTCTGTTTTTCTGTCTGTCTAGAGTCTGTCTGTCTGTCTAGAGTCTGTCTGTCTGTCTAGAGTCTGTCTGTCTGTCTAGAGTCTGTCTGTCTGTCTGTCTGTGGAATGGTCTGCCCAGTCAATGCACCTAATTCCTATTCTAATGATCTTAAATCCATCTGCTCCGAGATTATGTGGATCATATATAAATCTTTAATAAAGAAAATCTTCAGCAGGTTTTCCGAGAGGCACAGATGAATGATATTTCAGATGAATGGTTGGAGAACTGTTGGTCAGATTGTGTAAAGCTGGTATTCATGCTAAGGAATGGATTTTTCAATGCAAATAAAGTGGAAAATTTTTTAGCAGTCACTGTAAGACCATTTCCTGGTCAAATTTTCTATACTAACCAGGTTCCAGGGCATTACTCTGATGAGAAGAAAGGGGGTGGGGCTTGTACGATCAATTGACTTGACCGTACACAGTAGATTGGGCAGTAAACCCATTAGGAATTCTGTTTATGTGATTAGGGAAATTATGCACGAAAACGCACACCGAGCTGCAAACGAGTGCTGCAGGACCAACACGTTATACGGAATCAAAGAAACGTGATGCAAGCTGAAGTATCCACATGAGCTCTCCCTACAGGAAATGTATATATATATATATATATATATATATATATATATATATATATATATATATAGAGAGAGAGAGAGAGAGAGAGAGAGAGAGAGAGAGAGAGAGAGAGAGAAAGAGAGAGGATTGGGAAAATTTCACCATCACATGTTGCTAATTAGGAACGAAATAAACGCTAATATGAGCGTTTTCTCACACACCCAGCTATGCTAACATCCTAACAACCTGCTGCTAAACTGCAGCTGTCCTGACACGTCCGCCCGCTCCTCCAGCTGTCCACGGTTACAATGGCTGATCTGAGCAGCTGTCAGGGACGTATCTAAGCGCTGAGAGAGTCGGTACAACCTGGTCTGAGTGGGTGCAACTTGAGACCGAATGGTGACCTGTCTTTTTATGAAGACAGAAAAAAACAGAGAGAGAGAAAACAGTAAGACAGAAGTGGTGAAGATGAAGCGAGGGAATAGCGGATAGTGTTGGCGTAAGAGAGAGAAATCCATAAGCAAGAAAGCAAAAGAAAAACTGTGTGGAAAAAGAAACCAAGAGAAATACAGCAAGCGCTCTGTGTTGCGATACGCTGCTGTAATAATGATGTTTAAAAACAAATTTTGGCCCAAAATATTATATCAAAATACACTGAATTATTTGAGATTGTGGGATTCTTGAACAACCTGGATGTAAAACAACTGATCAACCATTAACGCAAAATCCATCAGCAGCTTTATCCAACATTCTGGCTTCGCTCCAAGAAGCTCAAATGGATCACTAGGCGCTTTTTTAAAAGCAACAAGAGAGAGACAGGAAATAGGAAACTCCCTTATGTCCTCTTCTTACAGTCTTATGCAAAGCACAATATTTCCGGACACTCGATCATCTCTCCGTTAGAAAAGACAACTCTTTCACTTCTAGGTTCTGGGATAAATTGTGCGATTTTAATTGCTACACCAGAAAGGGAGTCGTTGTCTGTTTTTTGTGTATAGATAAAAAACGTTAAAAAAAAGCCCTTCTCGCCAATTTTTTTGCTTTCAATATTACATCGAAAAAGGACTGAAGGCATCGTGATTTACATTTAGTTTTCCGATGGCGAATCAAAACACTCCGAGCACAGAGACTGACGAGGAGAGACTAGCTAATCGTTTTCCTCTTGGACTTGAACACGTATCTTTCTGATGTGAACAAACCACACGGAATTTCATGCACTGAAACGAGTGACTACAGAGAGACTCTAAACTAGACAAAGAACGAGTGAAAGACGAGAGAGAGAGAGAGAGAGAGAGAGAGAGAGAGAGAGATAGAGGTTGTGTAGCCTGAGGTGAATTGGTGTTTAGCTGATAACGGGCCCCATCCCCCCATCCAGCTCTAATGACTGCGTAATAAGAAACACATGGCTGAACAGTTCCACATGAAGCGACCGCTGCTTTCCTGTGGCTCACTGTGAAGTACTGAATCATTAAATACTGAGGTAATGAGGTACTCGGATAATGAAGTTTTCAGTAATGAAGCGTTGAAGTACCAAAGCCATACTGATTTCTATGAGGTACTGAGGCACTAATGTGATGAGATATTGATGTAATGAGGTACCGAGGCACTGATGTAATGAGATTTTGATGTAATGAGGTACTGAGGCACTGATGTGATGAGATATTGATGTAATGAGGTACTGAGGCACTAATGTGATGAGATATTGATGTATTGAGGTACTGAGGCACTGATGTGATGAGAAATTGATGTATTGAGGTACTGAGGCACTGATGTGATGAGATATTGATGTAATGAGGTACTGATGTGATGAGATATTGATGTAATGAGGTACTGAGGCACTGATGTGATGAGATATTGATGTAATGATGTACTGAGGCACTGATGTAATGAGATATTGATGTAATGAGGTACTGAGGCACTGATGTGATGAGAAATTGATGTATTGAGGTACTGAGGCAATGGGATACTGAGGCACCAAGATACTTAGGGACTTAGACATTGATGCAAGAAGGTAACGAGACACTGAAATGATGATGTACTAAAATACCAGTGTATTGAGGAACTGATATATTAAGAGAGACAGAGGTATTTGTGAAATGAGGCATTGCGGTACAAGTTCTGGGGTAATAAGACACTGATGTACCACAATAGAAAGGTATGAAATTTATATAAATCTGACACTGAGATATTGATATACTGATATAAAGGGATGTGAAGGTACTAGGGACTGGTGTACCGAAATACTGAGGTACTTAGATACAGAAGTACTGAGGTAATGATCCACTGATGTACAGTTGTACCACAACAGGGAGGTATAAAAGCGCTATAAAAACCCGAGGCACTGGGATATTGATGTCCTGAGATACTAATATAATAAAGTACTGATATAATGGGGTGTCTATGTGCTGGGATACAGAAGAACTAATGTACTGAGTTAAGGATGTTATAAGACACAGAGGTATTTGTGTTGAGGTACTGGGGTAATGAGGCACTGGGATATTAAGGTGGTGAGGTCATAATGAATCAACTACTGATTGGATATGAAATCTTCACTAACTGCAGTTTCAAAGCATTTTTCAAGGAATTCTGAATAAAAGGTTTGAGGTGAATAATTGCTGGGGAACGTCTTACAAATTCAAATGAGATAAATCCAGAAAAGGTTAAATCCATCAGGAAAAGAGAACGTTTAAAATCCCCTACCGGAGAGTGGGGTTCGGCCGAGCACCAGAACGTTGGGCAGGGGCATCATTACCAGCTGCTGTAGGGTCTCCTAAACACAAAGAGAAGAAAACACACACAGTTCATCAGTTATCAGTCCAGATCTCCTTCTGGTTCTCAGCTGTGTGTACCTGCTGCTGCTGTCAGCACTTATTCAGCTGCCGCTTATCCACCAGCATGGATCAATTCTAAGTGCTTTAACAGGCTCTTTAGACTATGCATTTATTGTATATTAGCACACACACGGAAAAGCTTTTAGCAGCCCCGCTGATGGCAGGCATTCATGCTTCCACCTGAAACAATTAATAGAGGTGAGAGTTTAAATCTTGAGCCTTGACGCATGATCAAGGATAAAAAATTACACTGAAGGAGAAAAATCTGGCTACCCGTTCCCTTTTGTAAAAATGAATAAAGATGTACGTCCAAGTAAAGGTGTGTTTGTGCTTAAGCTCTATCTTGAGGGCAGGATTCCGACTTTTGTATATATCTACTTAACTCAGTTGATTCTAGAGTGTTATTTGCATAGTTACCTTGTATAGCATTATTTATTCTATAGTGTCCAAGAGTGTTGATTCCAGAGTGTTGGTGCTTATTAGTTTTCTCAAAGCGTAGTTTCAGTTTTACCTGAGGTAAAAATCATACATTGATCTCAAAGTGGCAGATCGTTCTCATCCACAGAACAAAGGTCACATTGCCAGTAACCTCGTGTACCCTCCTCTGTTGTCTCAATCTCAAACAGCTGCTCCATCCTCCCTGACTGCTGAAGAGGAAATCTGCCCGATCCTCACTTCCTTCTCAACAATGACTACACCACACACCCAGGAACTCCCTGCTACTTCATTTTCAAGCTTCTCAATAATAGCAGAAGAAAATATACTGCAAGTCATCCAATCTTGCAATCCCATTACCTGCCCTATAGATACAATCCCTTCAACTATGATTCAGACCTGCCGTTCATTTCCATAATCGTCAATGAGTCCTTAACATCTGGCTACGTGCCAACTACCTTCAAGCAAATAAAGGTTATTCCTATCTTGAAGAAACCTGCTCTGGATACATCAAACATCAACAACTACAGCCTGGTATCACTTCTCTCCTTTCTTTCTAAATCTTTGGAATGCACAGTTTTTAACCAACTGTCTTTCTATCTCTCACAGAACAACCTCCATGATCCACCCCAGTCTGGCTTCAAAGAGGCACATTCCACAGAGAGGGCCCTTTGGCTGTTTCTGAGAAACTACATGCTGCTCGATCAGCCAAGCTGTCATCTGTACTCGTCCTCCTCAACCTTTCAGCAGCATTCAACACAGTCAACCACAAGACTCTCTCGTCTACCCTCAGGAGCCTCGGTATCTGTGGAGCAGCATGGGAATGGTTTGCTTTCTACCTGGAAGGTCGCTCATACCAGGAGACATGGAGGGGTTTCACACCTGCTCTACACAGACTCTCCACTGTTGTCCCACAAGGGTCAGTACTTGGTCCCATCCTGTTCTCCCTCTATACACACTCTTGGTGAAGTCATATCTTACCACTTACCACAAGGGTTTTCTTACCACTGCTATGCTGATTAACTCATCTTTTCTTTTCCTCCCTCAGTTACCACAGCTTCAGCTCGGTCCACTGGCTTCCAGGAGCTGCACGTATCAGATTCAAATCACTGATGCTTCCCTACAAGGCCATAAATGGATCATCATCCTATCACCTCAGAGACCTCATCACATCTCGCACTGCACCACACTGCCCAGATGCTGGTGCTGTTACTACAGAGATTACAATATATTCAAATGTGTCAATGAGTGCTGCCGCTGTAAACCAGATGTTTATAAGACAATTAATTTATTTTATTTTACCAGTTTTTATATTTCTGTAGCACCAGGACACCCTGAATATTCCCTGTATATGTAACCCACTTGGCAATAACCATGAGTCTGGCGTTTTTAAGGCTCGGTCAGTTTGTCCTCTGCGATTTCTTTTTTTAAAGTATAGAAAAGCTCATTTTTTTTCTCGAGCTCCAGTGGTTACAAAAATGGGCTGAGGCAAGCAAACACAGGCTTTCTGGATCACATCTAGGCTTCCCGTAGCACTCTAGTGTGGCATTATTGCTTTTTTTTAAAGCCTCTAAAAAAATCTCAGACTTCTGCTTTGTCAATACACAGACAGAAAAACAGAGGCAAGAAAAACAGAAAAACATTGGTTGATGGATGCTGCTTATAGAGATTACACACTGGTTATCTGATCATTTTTTTATATCCATTATGGCTGGTGTTGCCATAAAGTCTATCATTTTGTTAAACATGTGACATTTGAATGCTCCGCGAGTGTTTAAAAAATATCCAAAGACCAGCAGTTTTTTTGCCACCAAGGTCATACACTTACAGCTTCCTCAAAGCCAGGAAAAAAAAATTAAATAAAAAAAAATCATCACACACACACACACACACACACACACACACACACACACACACACACTTTCCTAATCTGTATTTAATGAACCTTTCAGCTCTTTCACACAATTCAAAACGAATCCACTCAGTCAACTCAGAATAAACAGAAGTCTGATCTTATTTCAACCGATAATAAGACAAAAGAATGAGGATATTGCATGTGTGTGTGCGTGTGCGTGTGTGTGTGAGTCAGATAGTAAAGGAGGATTGCGAGTCTGCTAGCAGCCAGTGAGTCAGCTCCATTCCCATCATCTCTCAACTTTAACACCGAAAATAGAAAACAGAGAAGGATATTAAAGTTGAAATGTGACCTGAAAAAACTCTTATTCTCTTATCCGCTTATTCGTTCACCGTCTCCCTCAGGAAAAAAAAATAATAATTCTACTGAACAATGACGTGTATCTCCGATTTAGAGACTATTTAATAGTGTTAATAAATCAATAGATAAAGATACACATTAAAGCTGTTTAAAGTTATAATCTTTATTGAAAGCCACACCACCACTACTCAAACTGAAGCCCACAGGCCACACCTCCTTCATTAACACAGAACACACACAGGCCACACCTCCTTCTTTAACACAGAACACACACAGGCCACACCTCCTTCTTTAACACAGAACACACACAGGCCACACCTCCTTCATTAACCCCAAACCACACAGGCCACACCCCCTTTATTAACAATAAAGCACAGGCCACACCCCCTTTATTAACAATAAAGCACAGGCCACACCTTCAATAACACAGAACACACACACAGGCCACACCTCCTTCATTAACCCCAAACCACACAGGCCACACCTCCTACATTAACACTAAAGCACACAGGCCACACCTCCTTAATTAACACTAAAGCACACCGGCCACACCCCCTTTATTAACAATAAAGCACAGGCCACACCTCCTTCATTAACACAGAACACACACAGGCCACACCTTGTTCAATAACACAGAACCCACAGGCCACACCTCCTACATTAACACTAAAGCACACAGGCCACACCCCCTTCATTAACACTAAAGCACACAGGCCACACCCCCTTCATTAACACTAAACCACACAAACCAAGAAAAAAAACATAGGGTTAGAGTCAGACGCTGAGCTGCTGGTTTGTTAAGTCGTTTTTGTCCATTCCTGCTTTCGGTCCTCCATCCGACAGAAAGGAGCAGGAGGGAAAGTGTTTCAGTAAATGTGAAGCTACTGATACTATGAGCCGGGAGATTTGCTGTAAACATGACCTGACAGGTGTGTGTGCAGGGAGATGAAGGGTAAATGTGAAGCCACAATAGTGGCAGGTGTGTGTGTATGTGTGTGTGTGTATGTGTGTGTGTATGTGTGCGTGCGTGCGTGTGTGTGTATACAGATGCTGTTGACAGATTTTCCAATCCAACATTTGAGTTGGGATAAACGGTAAAAGAGGTGTAAATTTAAGCTAAGAATTTAATTGAAGGAGGTGTGGCCTGTGTACTTTAGAATGAGAGAAGGTGTGGCCTGTGTACTTTGGAATGAGAGGAGGTGTGGCCTGTGTACTTTGGAATGAGAGGAGGTGTGGCCTGTGAACTTTGGAATGAGAGGAGGTGTGGCCTGTGAATTTTGGAATGAGAGGAGGTGTGGCCTGTGTACTTTAAAATGAGTAGGAGGCATGGCCTATTTAATTCAAAATAAAAGGAGGCGTGGCCTATATCCTTCAGGCTCAGTAAAGGAGGAATGACCTGTGTGTCAATCTAAGAGAAGGAGGCGTGGTCTAAATCCTTCCGTCTCAGGAGGCGTGGTCTGTAACTTATCAGGATGTTTATATTTAAAACATGCTCCATTATTTAATTGGAATGTAGAGAAGAGATATAACTATAAATTATATAAACGTTGTGCAATGAGAGCTGCGATTTTGCAGTCTTATTGTAACCCCACATTACGAGTCGCCATGGTGATGCGGCCTGAACTCGGCAGCGTATCCGACAATGCAAACTGTAATTAATCAAACCCGTCACAGACAGACTTCCTCTGCTATTATGTTCCTGCCTCGTGGACGGTCATTCGGCACTTCATGGCGACACACGTGTCAGGTTTTTGTTTTGCCCGCATCTTCAAGCTCACGCAGCGAAGACCTGCCTGCCTCATTTCCCCCTAACGACCTTGAGTACCGGCTGTAATTTCGGATAAACGCCGGAAGTCTGTTGTAATCTGGTCATTATCATTTGTTGGGCTTCCTACACACGGTGAATTCAGACACGAAGCAAAGCTCAGCGCTATGAACCTCCGGCCAAATTCTCAACGGATGTGGATTATATGTTGTTTAAGTGCTGTTTGGCAGCCACGGCAAAGCAGCAGGGAGGAGCCGGGGGTTGCAGCTGCAGCTCTGAGGCTTCTGTGTGTGTGTGTGTGTGTGTGTGTGTATGTGTGTGTGTGTGTGTATGGACATTTCCTTCCCTCATTCTTTTGGTTGTGTGTGTGTGTGTGTAGGGGCACGAACAAGGGGGTGACTGATCGCGTGTCGTCTTTAAGAAATAATGCTAACGATCTGAATCATGCCCATTCTGCAGACCCGGTGCGGTCGCCATGGCAACGGTCAGGTTTATTCACCCTGTATGTGTGCATGTGTGCGTGTGTATGTGTGTGTGTGTGTGTGTGAGGGGTCCTCTCGCCTTTCCCACAGTTGCACTGATTTCTAGTCACACTGCGGCTCTGATAATGCGCTAAATAATATTAACAATATAATTATAAATCTTCCCTCTTCAGTATAACACAATATGACTCAGAAAGCAGGAATTAGCCAAGAAGGCGCTGGTTACCATAGAATTTGCTTCAAACTAGCATAGAAATCACTAGTTAGCATAGAAATCGGTTTGAACTAACAAAGAAGGCATAAAAAGCAGTTCAAATTAGGTAAGAATTCAGTAGTTAGCATAGAAATCGTGTCGAGTTAGCATAGAAATCACTAGTTAGCATAGAAATTCTCAATTTGAAAACTGCAGCTAGTCATCATCACACTGTGTACTCTGTTCGGTGCAAATCAATGTTGGCGTGTGTTTTTGACACACTGACCTGCCTCTGTGTGTGTGTGTGTGTGTGTGTGTGTGTGTTGAAATAAATTTGGCCTGCAGCCATTCCACATTCAGGACATGCCCTAATAAACTGATGTGATGTGCTGTGCTTTCAGCCCTTCAACACACACACACACACACACACACACACACACACACA